>CM071956.1:15067500-15445000 GCA_036784905.1 Acrossocheilus fasciatus | reverse complement strand
ATGTATGTTGACTTTGGTTCAAATGTATGCTTTAGAATCCAAAAAGAATGTCTAGTTTGAAACTACAAGCGTCAAAAAGAATGTCTAGTTTGAAACTACAAGCATCACATGTAGTTTTTCATTTTTGTATTTTTATTTTTTAGAAATGTCAGTGTTATCGGCGATTAATATTCTTGAAAATGTGATCGTTGTAGTTATTCATATAGGGAGACATTCTGTTAACAGTGTTGACTTCAGTTCTGTTTAATCCAACAATGCTTTTGTCCTTACCAAGCAACATGCTTTACCTTTTATGTTGTTTCTCTCATTTTTTTTCTTTCACTTCATAATGTTGAAGTTAGTTTTGTTGTTCAACCAAGAGTAATTCTTTTTAGAATCAGCCAGTAACAGTATTTTGACAGTATTTCTTAATTTTTGTCATGGCTGTAAGAATTGAATATAAATTTCTTGTTATCACAAGTGTTAATATAAAAAACATTTATATTGTAACTGATTGTTTTAACAGTATATTCATATTTCTTCAATAAAATTCTTTTCACAAACCTATAATCTGAATTGTGTGATAATGTACTAGACTTTATGTAGTTTAAATATTTATTTGCTATACACTAGAAAGGCAGCAGTAGTGAGTAGTCTAACTTATTTTAACAGGTATTAGAAGAAAAGCACCATTTATATTTATTCGGAATCCCTCGGTTATTTTTTAACAGTACCATGTTCAACCAACCAGGTGATGGCGCCAAATGACCAGTTTACAACCAAACGGAGGTTAAGTGAAGTGGAGAATGTGACTAGAGTGGAGTGAATTCTGTAATTGTTGCTAGATCAATATTTTTTTTAAATTCATCAAAACTTCATTTATCCCATAATTTGTATTACAAAGGCATTTTAAATCAAACGGGTTTTTTACGACAATATGAGTATGTTTAAAATAGACGCGCGTGAACAGCGGTTAAACCGACTTTTTTTTTTTACAGTCTATGAACTGACCTCAGCAGTTGCTAACTGACCTCTAAAGAACCGCGTACAAACGAACACATTCCCCTCAGTATATTTAACATTACTCTAACATACTTACCTCACAAATTTATCAGCTGGCGTCGTAATGAGTGTGATACTTGGTGGGTTATTGTTTTGTTTGTTTTTGTGTAGAGGTGTTGGCTAGTCAGCTAAGCAGGTCAAGTTTGATTTTCGAGTACTGCAGCTTGCTAAATATTGTTTTGTACAGAGTCATCTTTCAGCATCGAAGATATTATAAAGACTCCAGAAAACCCAGGTATGAGATGACTCATTAACGAGATGAACATTTTACATCTCATTTTAAATAATATAAGTAACGTTAAGTTGAAACTAATCCTACTAAACCGACGAGTTCGTTACTTCTCACATTTTAGCCCATTACATGGTGAGGGCCTAACCCATAAACCAGATATTTTGTCTCTGTCCACTCAATGGAATTAATGCCTTTGTATTTCTTACAAAAACATTTGGTCTTTTTATAGACCGGCTGGCAGAACCGAAACCAGCGGAGATGTTAATCAAACTCAGGAAGCTGCAACAAGGTCAATTAACCTAGCTTCTTAAGACTGTAAATCAGTCAGTCAGCGTGTAAATCAACACATTTTATAAAGCAAAAATTAATACCCATATACTGATTTCAGCCAAAAAACACTTTGAAGATGAAGTGAAGGAAACTATGCTCCTCAGATGTGCTAGGAAGGAGGAGGAAGATGCATGTATGTAAAGACTCATATTACTCTCAAATGGTAAACGAGTAGTTCACACAGTACAATTCATTTAAATGAAGGAAAAACAGTAAAGAACAATGTACTTTTTTGTTGCAGTAACTGCTGAAGCCCTACAGCTGGAGGGAACGCTGAATGAAAAGGAAGGTATTCTAGTATAAAACCAAATAATGAGCCCATAAATTATGTAAGCTTTGTTATCAGATATATTTACAGTGTTAACACAAATACTCTTGTCATAAAGAGTTAAACAGATCTCTGCAGCTTAAATGTGAGGACCTCCAGCTAGAGGCACAAAGGTAAGCATACTTGGGTATCTAAAACCCTCATGGGTATTTAGACACTTCAAATGGGAGTTGCTCACGTCATGTGTGAATCACAACATGAGTCATCTAAACACTGAGCTTTGGTCTCAGGACAATGAGTCTTATAAGGGGTGTGTATTCACTCGATACCTTACACAAATTATATTAAAATGGGATGACGTTCTGTGTTACTTAATTATAACACAGAAATGTTTGTGAGACGTACTAGAAGGCATCATTTGATTTGATTTACGATCTAACTTGTAACTCTTTAGGCAGCTTGAGCAGAACCTTCAGAAAGAGGAAGTAGTAAGGCAGTACTGCTTTCAGATCCAGGAGACCAAACTAAAGCACAGAAAGATTCGGTATGACTTTAACAGCGAGGAGAAATGTTTACATATCTGTTTACATATCAGAAATAGACATGAGATGCTGTGTCATTTCTTAGAATACCACTGCATGTATTGCCGGAACGTATATTGTAACACCCACATTCAAACTGAAATGCCAAAACCCACTAGTTCAGCAGCACAAGCCATTACTGGTTGTATTAGGAAATTACAATTATAAAATATAAGAGCATATTTTATTATTAAGAGAGACTGCTTTTGAAATTCTAACTTATTTTAAATTATCTAATTTAATTTTAGGATGAAGTTTGAGAATCAGCTTCAGCAACTAATGGAGCAGCATAAAAATCTGTCCACCGTCTTTGTAAGTGACCTATGAGAATGGATATTAAACTGAAAGGAACTGAGCTTGCTTTATTTTTAATTGTAAAATGGAAAGTGCTTTATTTATAGAACAATAGCATTTAATAATGACTTTTACATTCCATTTCTTTCTTTTTTTCTTTTTCCAGACTCCACAAAGACTTCCAGCAGAAATACAGTCTGCAGAGTACACCACTGAGCAGCTGTTGAAGGCTGGTACGTTTTATTTTTTAATTTTGTTCCATTGCTTCGTTTTTATGGTCCTCTCCAGTACAACCAGTGTGTAGTTGCGTGCTTAGTGGGACATTTGATCCGTTCTGGTTTCATTCAGACGTAGAAGTCAAGTTAGTCCAGTCATTTTTCCAAAATGACTCATTTGGCCAGTCAACAAGGCAGTCACTAAATTCAGAGTAGCATATTAGCAGACTACTCTGCTGAATAAAGTTGTGGCAGACATATTAAGAGTAGCATGATATTCTGAATTTAGCCAGTTTTAAAAACATCCTAAAGCTAAAGCTACTTGCAATGATGGGATCGCACAGGAATGTAACCTCATACCCAAGTGTCTGCGGACCTAGAACTGAACTCTTTACACTGGTCTGACACCCTTAAACAAGAGACCAACATCATCCTTTGAGTAATCCGATTCTTTCCTGTGTGTTTGTGTGTCCATCCCTACAGAACAACAGAAGCTGGAGCAGTTGACAAAGCTTCTGGACGGGTTAAGCCACACCCAGAATGCAGAGATGCACATGGACACTTGAGAAAAAGCACCATGAATACCTCAAACTGATTTTTCAAACTTAAGCTGAGTAACTAATACCCTCCAACAAATATGAATTTTTCAAAGAAGCAGCTTATATCGTTTTCCCTTCTGTTCCATTGTTCTAATTTTAACTTGTTACCAACTGTATTGTCAACAAATGCTTGTGAACAAATACTGTTATAAACCAAAACCAAACCATTCCGTACCTAGAATATGAAAGTTTCTTAAACCGTTTATTTAGAATTTGTAAGGCACAATAAAAAAGTTTGTAAACAAGTCTAAATTACCCAGGATTTGCATTTATAAACAAAAAATGTACTGATGACACTCAATTTCATCATACTTATAGATCAGATATTCCTCATTAGATCAGCTTCCAGTTTCCATAAATCAGTCCTATGACACATCCAGAGAGCACTCTGGGACATCTTTGGTGTTCAGTAATACCGTTCTGTCTTAATTAAATTTTGCATTGACAAAATATAGGCTAAAGCCCAGTCCTGAGAATATCTTTATCAACCTAATATTTTACAGTTTATCCTGACAGCACAGTTCATGCAGGAATGTACAGGTATAGTATGTCTGAAACCATTGTACTGCAAATTCTAATTGCTGGTGAAATACAATTAATTCAACTCTACCCCTCACATCACTTTCTCAGCTTTCAGTCCACTTTCTTGATAGCACACTGTTGATAAAGAAAAGATGAATGAACAGACCTCCTTTCATTTTAATACATCCCTTACATACTTTCCAGTCATCTCTTGACAGTTTCAGGTTCCACAGTTCCTCTGTTCTTTGCCTTCAAAAGTAGCGTTGTCTACCAACCATCTCTGGTTTTCTTTATGCATGTGATCCATTGGCACAATCACCACCAAAGCATAATTTCAGCATGACATGTCCTGGGGCATTTGTGTGGTGTACTTTAAAGAGGGTGTGTTTTGGTGCCTTCAGAGTAGCATATCTCAGCTTCTGCCCAGACAAGTTAATTTCCTTTGGAAGTTGGAAATTGTGCACACTTGTACATATACATCTTATAGAACTTATAAGGTCCAGTAGAAAAAGAAAAAGCTGAGAAAATCCTCTTGAAGTTCGAACCCTCCTTTGGCCTGATTTGTGTTTCTATGTTCTGTAGGGATGGTGTGTGATTACTGTTAAGAGGTAAGCCCTGATGCCTTATAAGGGCAAAGTGAATCATCTGTGGGCTCAGATTGGCACAGAGCGAGGAATATTCCTCATGCTGCAGCAAGAATCCTCATATTTGAGGTTGTGCTATTTTCGTGGTCTGTTTATATGAGATCCTTGGACCATGTACTGTAGATTACTAGTCATTTAGCAGACACTTTTTATCTGAAGCGACTTACTTGCTTCTCTGTGTCTGTTCACAGGAGTATTGGGTACTTTTTTTTTAGAATGGTTTCAGGTTCTCTACAGTTCCCTTTGAGGAATATTGGCCCCTTCATCCATGTTTTATCCCAGGTTATTCCCCATCTGTTGAAGCAGAGTGACAGATATGTGAGTGAAACATCCTACTAATCTCTCATCCATCAGCCCACAAATAGTACAGGAGATTCTGTGATAGTCTATTTCATTTATTTCTATCATAAGTTAAAACAAATAGATTGGAGGCTGCAAACAAACTCATATTTAAATTTCATAGCATATCACAAAAGAACGTAAAGTCAAATAGTAAATAAACATGTAAAAGGAAAAATATAATTTGTCAATAAATATACCTTTAGACATTAAATGCTACATTAAGTGCTTTGCTTCTAAATTATATACTTCATATATATAAGATATAAGCAGAAATAAAAAATGTGTTCACTACAAATATTTTACAAGGATCTCATGTGATTGATCTAATCAGACTTTGCTCTGCCTTCTCTACATTTCCCTGGTCCCAGCAACACTCTTCTCGGTTACGATAAAGTACCTCGAAACGACTGTAGACTTTCTTTTCTTTGCGCATGCTCTCTATTCTCTTCAGCAGATTGTCCCTCTCCTGTGGGTTGACTGGAGTTCGGGTGAACCGGTTCCGGTTTTGAAATTGTAATGATGAATTGGAAACCTCTTCCTCCTTGCCCCCCTCGACTTTCCCAGACTCTTCAGTCTGCTGTCTATTTTTCTGGCTATTTGCAGATATTTGCTCTAGGATCACCTTGGTATCATCCCTGAGGTTGCTGCTAAATATCACATTTGAGGTAGAGGACTGATAGCGTGATGGAGTCGGTTTAACAGTGGGTTTGTTGTTCTCTACTATGGTTGAAGATGATATGGATTCAGATGGTTTCTCTTTGTCTGAGGGCTCCTCTTGCATCTCAGGGACTGTTTTCATTGACTTGTCCTCTTGAGAGCTGGAAACTCCTGAGTGCTTCTTTTCTCCCTTTGGCCCAAGGAAACCCTTTAATCTCTGTGTTTGTTTCTTGAGGAAATCAAGGGCCTTTGTATCTTTGCCATCAGAGTTCCCAAGGTTTAGGGAGCTCAGGCTTTCTTTAGACTCTGCACGGGTGATGCCCGATGAGCTGAGGCTGCGAGACTTCTTAAGCTCACTCTTTTCAGCATCTGTTGCGTCTTTAAGAGTCTCCTCGCCGCATGAGATACGACGATGAGAAGATTGAGAGGCTTTGAATGGTTTTAAGAACTTGGGTGATGGGAAAGGCCGAAGTGACTTTGTTGGTTCCTTAGCTGGCTCTTTCTTTGCTACATCAGCTGTGCTCTCCGTCAGAGTTTTGCTGTTTGTGAGCGGCCTATCCACACAGACTTCAGATGGTTTTGTTGCAATCACCAAGCGCTGTGGTATAGGATCTGTTAGCGTAATCGTTGACTCTTGTGTCTTTACAGAGGACTCCACTGAAGTAACAAGCACATTTGGAACTGTGTTTGCTGTATCAGTGAGGTCTGGCTTTTTCATGGCTGTTTCTCGACTTTTTGTATCCAAATCTAACTCTAATTTTGAGCTCTTTCTCTTTTCTTGCAAATCTTTGAAGTACTGAAGTCTGCTTGCTGGATCATTCATGTTTAGGGAAGAAGTTGTTTGCTGAGATCTTGAAGGCTCTGTTGGCTGTGTAACTTTATTGTCCTCAGGTTCAGGGTTGTTAGGTTTCTCAGGTTTCTCCTTTTCTTTGATAGGCTCCACCTTGGCATCTGTGATCGTAGTCAGATCTCCTGTTGATGCATTTTTAACCTCTTTTTCTTCTGCTTTTTTATGCTTATTCCAGTCAAACGGCTCTCTTGACAGTGACCTCCTCTTCTCCAGAATCTCTGCCACAATAGATGAGTATCGAACAGGCTCACTCTCATCTTTCTCCTGATGTAACTCCCCACCAGATTTAGCTTGCGAGGAGCTGTGTTGCTCCAACTGTGAGGAGCTGAAGATTAAAGAAGACCTTAGTCTTGAGCTCCTTTGCAGCATTGGGTTAATTCGAGATCGGAAAGACTCATGCTTGGTAATGCTGATTTCCCTTGGTTCCCTCGGTTCTGGCTCCTTTTCATTGTCTGTTGAAGATGCTAGTGATGAAGCTGAAATGGCTGGCTTTAATGTTTCAGTACTTGTGGGACCCAGGTCAGAGCTAATGTCTTTCACTTGATTCCTATCTTGTTTGATGGGTTTACCATAGCGTGGCCTCAAATCAAGGTTTGGCTTAGTTTGGATGTTTGGACGCTCTCTTAAATGAAGGCCTGGTCCCTCTGAGCCATAAAGTCTGCTGTCAGGTTGTTGATGTGGCTCATCAAAGGCATCTGGACCCACTGGCTGATGCAAGCCCTCCTCTCCTGCATCATCGTAAGTGCTAAGATAAGAGTTGATTCTCCAGCTCCGCAATCCCTGCTTTACACTGGGGTCCTGGGACTGCCGTACCTGCTCTCCAGTGGAGAACAACTGCTTGTGGTCAGGAGGATGTGGCTGAGTTGGCGAACTCTGACAGGCATATGCGTGGCCCACAGTAGGCCTCTTGTGGGTTTGTGGACCGTAGCGTCCCCCTCCTGAGTTGTAATGTTTTTCTGAATCACTTTTGAGGTCATCAGTGGACAAAACATTCAGATTTCCCGGTGCTTCAAGTTCAGGAGGATATGCAGAATCAGAGTGTTGATCTGTCTGGTACATGCCATAGTTAAGGTGGTCATAGTGCCCGCGCTCAGAATCCGTTCCCATACCCTCGCTATGATAGTAATGTTGTTCTCGCTGGTAATGCGATTCCATCTCCTCCAAGTTGTTCATTACACGCTGTTTCATATACTGCCGGGAGGAGGAGTAGGTCTCGCGGGTGCCCTCGGCATAGCTATGCCTCTTAAAGGCATTCATTTCCAGCTGCCTGGAGGCTAACAATGAGCGTCCTGGATCCAGGAATGACTGTTGCATCCTGAACTGCTGTGTTGCATATTTTGTGACCTGCAAGGGAGCTGCACCTGGTTCAAGTGTATGGCGAAACGGGTCCTCCCTTCGAAAAGGTAGTATGGATTCATGACGATCCCCAAATGGGTAACCAGTAAGTTCAGGCTGACGAAGATATCCTCTGGGATTCCTTAGTGACTGAGTCCTTTTTAAGCCAAACTGATTGCCAAGATAACTACTTGTATTGTCTTGTGGCATGGGTACAAGGGCATTTTCAACAACAAGAGGCTGAGACTGAGCAAACAAGATACGAAACTCCTCATCAAATGTGGCAACTAGTTCTCCAAGGAACAAATGGGCAATGCAGCGGTGGATCTTCTCAAAAGACCACATAAAGCTGTAGAAAGAGGAAAAAAAAAAAGGTTCAGTTGTCATCTGTGTCACATACAACTGAGCATGCATTAGAGTTGAATTCTTATCTGCCACGGAGCTCACCTATAGTTTCCACTGATCACTGCTCTGCAGTCTGTCAGAAGAAAACGGTCCATCACTTGACCTTTAAACGATTTTCCTGTGCGGCAGAAATAGGTAATGCCTGCCACTGTACGTACCCGCATCATCTGTAACCAGTGAAGTCACCATTAATCCTGCATTTTCTTAAAATACAAACTTAGGCTAGTTGAGGTAAATTGAACTTACATGGATCATATCCAGATTAACTTTACAGCTTGCCACCATGTTAACAAAATGATGGGCATTTTGTTCATCCAGCAGAATGTAGACAGGCACGTGACGCGCTACAGCGTCCAAAAGATCAGAGAATATATCAACATCTGTGAAAATATCCATCACTACTGCAATCACCTGTGAGAAAGAGGAAATAAACATGAAATTAGCAATAAAGATTTTACATACCATGAAATTATGGCACAAAAATGATCAGTAATTTTTGTTTATTTTGCAGTGACCAATATCACATGTACAGTACCCTCACTCACATTTTCATTTATTGAGGCCATTGTATATATGACCTATTTGTTTATTCCATGAGCAATAACAGGGGTTACTGACATAAAATGAGTTGAATTTGGCTGGTCATATCTTAACTTCATGTAATTATGTTAAACATATCCAAAATAAGATATTAAAGTAAAATATTTTTACGGATGAAAATGATTACTGAGTGGACCTTTCATATTCTTGATTCCAGCCTGACATCATTTACAAATTTGAAAGCACTTACCTGATGAGCATTTTTGATGAGTCGCCGGGCCTGCTCCTTAATGCTGGGCCGCTCAGGGTCAGCAGGGTTTACCAACATTGTGACCTCTGTGGGCCCCACAAAACTATGTTGCTGCAGAGGCCAACCAAGTTCTAGTCCTGGTGCATCCAAGTCAGAATGCAGTGGCCAGTAGGTGTCAGAGGACCCATCCTCATCTATTTCTCGATATGGCAGTTCTGGTACATTTCCAGCACTCTGTGGTGATTGCACATTGCTTTTAATATGCTCAATCTCTGACCTTGATAAAAAGTCAACTACATTAGCACTTTGTAAAAAGTTGTAATAGCCCTCAACATCCTCCTCCACCAGGGCATCAATAGCCATGCGATACTCTTCTCGGTAATGCGGACACAAGTAATTGGGATCCAGGGGGTTGTCACCCAACGAAGAACTTTGTGAGCGGCGGGCCATGGTTGAGCAGCGAAAACAACCTGAAAAACAAAATATTTCAATAAATAAGCATATGAAATAATCGAAACCGCATATGTAAACAAAAATTTTGGATCACATTTTATTTTAAGGTCCGATTCTCATTAACAATGAAAATTAACTATGACTTTTGCCTCAATAAACTACTAATTTGCTGCTTACTAATAGTTAGTAAGGTAGTTGTTAAGTTTAGGTGTTGGATAGGATTAGGGATGTAGAATATGTAGAAGTACTAATAAACAGCCAATATGTTGATAATAGCCATGCTAATAACTAACTTGTTAATAGTGAGAATTCCGTCCCTATACTAAAGTGTTTCCAAATTTAAATATTAAATTTTTCCCCATTGTTTTTACCAATTCTTCCAGAAAGTGTTTGTTTAATTTTTAGCACAAGCATGTTTGTTGTAAGCTATTTTTTATGTTAAAAAAAATGTTTAGGGTGTATCCTTTTGATACCAGGATACAATAAAAAATATAAAATAGCACACTGTCTTTTGGACTTTTTTTATTTTATATCATTTACCATACAAAAGTTCCAGGAAGCACAAATTCTGCATGCCAAGCCAGTGTTTTAAATTTGCATATTACATGTTGCATAACACAGATGTTAAATCACCAGTCAGTCAACAAGTGTATTATGAAATATTATTATGACCCCAAAAAACATACTACTGCATGCTAGTATAGATCGACTTGCTGAAAAACCTAGCTGCTTGACTCATTGTGTACATATGAAATTCCTGGCTGCTCTGCGATCTTCCAGACAATGACCCCTAAGCAAGGTTAGGCCCCAGAATGAAGGTTTTTGTAGGTTGTGGGCTCTTGTGTACATTTGTTTATATTTTAGACATCACCATGGAAACAGTCAGCCTGTTGGCGAATGACTCATTGTGGGCAAGAGGGGAAGCGAAAAGACATCAACCGAAAGGGAAAAACTCTAGAAACATGTGACTGAATCAAAGAAGGGAGTGTTTTGCTGATGCACTTTTGAAAGAGACTCACTGAGTTAACTATGCACGTTCGAATCAGACTTTGAGCAGGTCGTAAATTAACTAAGACATGCTGTGGCTGATTCATAACATGTCCATTACATTATATAAACTCCTACATGCACAAGAGATTCTTAAACATTCGCTAAGAGAAATGTTATGGAATTGTGTTATATATGCATCTGCTCATGACTAGCCTTGACTATTATCAGTTTTCTCAACTAATCTGAAACCTGCACTGTCAGCATGTTTCTTTATGAGAGTTGACACCCAGACCAGTAAATCATGTTGGAGTGGATTCAACTAAGATTACCAGACAATGCACTGCTTCACTGTTAATATATCCGTTTATTAAGACTGAATTTTATTTAAGCCTTAAATCTTTATTAAAATCTATTACTGCAATGATTGACCAATAATTTTAATTCAAGCTTATTTGTATTGATTTTGCAAATGGATGGCAAAATGTGAAAAAACCCAACAGACATGTTATGGAATTACAGTAAGCCAGAGCAGAGAAACTTTATACCTGCGGGTCTACCCTGCAAGTGCCAATAGTTATATAAATCAATTTTACTTTTCAAGAAGATATGTTTTCATATAAATGTCTGCACAGACATCATTCATGTACATAACATTCTTTTTTAATTCAAGAACAAGAACATAACGAGAAATCACCTATGCAGAAAATGCTTTACATTCTTGAGATAACCTTAACAATAGACAGTGAGACTGACATATAACAGGTAGTCAGTGTTTCGGTAGCTTACTTTTTGCAATAGTCTTAATCATTTTCAGCAAACAAAAAGAGATTTTTTTGCATAGCCAAATTTATTTTTAAAATGAACCCTTGACTTTGATGAATATTATTGAATATTTAATCAATTATTAAATTTACAGCTGCAACTATATTTGGACACTGACTTAATGTTTTATGTCATGTTGGTTATTTGCTGACATTAAAGTTTTTTTTTTTGTTTTGTTTTTTATTTATTGGTATAGGTCGATGTTGTAGGCCTATATATTTAACTGCGCATACTAATTTCCTCCATTTTTACCTTAAGATTAACTTTGCCATCACCTAATCCTCACTTATATTAATATTTTGGAAATACTAAAAATGTAATAACGCTGTTAAATGTAATCTTTGCAAATCTCAATGTATCCATTTTTCATATTGAATATAATAATGTTGTTATACCTGAATTCAATTTGAATGTAAATTTTAGCTAGTATAATGACTGATTTTGTCGGTGCCAATAACCTCGCATTTAGAGCGCCAACATACAGCGCAAATGCGCTCACGGCGACCCGAGTTTGAATCCCGGCTCTTGGTCCTTTGCTGATCCCACTCCCCTCTCTCTTCGCCCAAAAAAAAGCTCTCCTGTCTACTCTATACGGTCCTGTCCAATTAAAGGCATTAAAAGCCCATAAATAAATCTTTTTTAAAAAGACTGATTTTAGTGTGTGGGGGGACAAAATAGAGTAGAATTTAAATTACAGACATTTTTTTCAGTTATTGGCCATAATATGGAAATAACTATAGGTTTATTGGTATCAGCCATAATATCAGTGCTGCCTTAATCCTGACATGCTGTACATAATAACTCTGCAACATCAAATTTTTATCAATTCATATCCAACACCATTGGGACACTGAATCTAACGTTTATCGATCTCAAGACCACCAACAGGTTTTAGATATTTTTTTTATCTCAGGCCTACATGGAAATCATGCTAGATTTACCCAAACTCCCATTTCTGTCACTGATCAATTAGCCTGCTAACAACACCTTCTTAGTAATTTCCCTAAAAAAGAGCTTCGTGTTTCAACAAGTGCAAAATTAAACTGTCTTATCATAACTCAAGCTCAACCATATGTAGGAAATTATGAAATATGACAAAACGCACATGTCTGTTCATGGTGTGGTTCACCTGGGCCTCACCCACAAAAAGAATCAGTGCAAGTACATGGATTTACATGGATAGGGAATTTAATATTTAGAGTTGTGCAATGTTCTAAGACCATGATGGCACTGTGAGGAGATGACATCCTGAACCAATCCCTAACCAAAGTCCTACTTGATAACAAAGGAACAATTCTGTGCACACAAGACACTGAACCATCACATTTCAAAGATCAATAGTAGACTTAAACTCTAATAAAATACGTATAATTCATAGATTTAAGAAAGTTTATGAGAAAAAAAAACTGCCAGAATTTTCACACAGCTGTCAAAGCTTCACTCCATCATCTTCAAAACGACTGTTCAAACAAGTTATATAATTCTCAATTATTTTAATGTTTACTTCAAAAGTCTCTCAAATGGGCTGCTATGTGTACACAGTTCCGAATCTCGATCAGATTAAAGTGCAAACAACGTTTAAGAATGAAAATAGCTTTCAGCTCAAGCTCGTAGAGAGTTTCTACACAAGTTTCTGCACTGTCAACGTTCGTCTGCTCGTTCACACTATGTGACTCGTCTTTTTGAAAGTTGAGACTACTGGGTTGTTCTTACCTTTACGTTTGGAGTTACTTGCAGTCGCCGGTAAAGAAACTTTTTCCGTTCCGAAAAAGTCGGCTATTTTCACCCCCTGTTCAGCGAACGCATCCGCGGTACATTCCTGGTGTCGGCGAAACCCCACCCAAAGCTATTCAGCTTGAAGGCGAAAACCAGCCCTGGCGAAACCTGTTCGCGTTCGGCCGAGTCCTGCCCGCCGAACGTCTCAGCCCCGTTAAGATAACACAGCAGTCGGTTCGCAATGAACAACTCAACCCTTTGAATTTCAGTTGTGAAACTCCTCCCAACCATCGCCGGCGTCACCGCTCACCTACAGGAGACAGTTACAACAGAACCGACGACTATAAAGCCGAATACAATACTAATAAAACCGAACAGGGGTTTTACAGCAGGCTTTGTTACAGTTTATCTATTTGCATAACCGGCAAAACACGAACAAATGTTCTCCTTGGAGTTGCACGAGCGCACTCCATATCCCAGCGCGCCCTGCTCTTCCTCTTTCCACAGCGAGCAGACAGACAGATGGTGGATTGTTGCTCGTAGGACAAAGGCGCACCCAGGTCATGATCACACTGCTGAGTTTTTTGTATGTCTGGTGGTACAGATGGTATAGAAGATAAATTATTCATTAATAGTTCATGATTTAAAACTCTCTATTTCTGTAGAATAACGTGTCTCTAAAGATCTGTGCACATGTGTGAAAAACGAGAGAGCCATCTTAAAATCATATTAAAAGTTAATATCACAGGATTATAAATACAGTCATTTCCTCTCTTCTTTTTCCATAAATAATATATTATATTAAATGTTATTACATATTTTGAATTTACACTCTATACATATACATTTAGATTTTATAGTGTACTTTATATTTTTATGTGATTATGTGAGAAGCCTTATGTTTTTACCTAATAAATTCAGGATGTGAACTCAAAGAGAAGTAATTAGTATATTATTTTATTATTTTCACTTACATAATGCGACTTACCTATACTGTAGGTCTTAAATAGTCAATATTTGTACAATGATTTTGTATAGCGAACAACAGATTCAGTTGATTAAACCATTGAAAACGTGTACAAATATCTGCACATGTTCTTTTTAAGAGACACATTATTTAATATACACCACCTGAATTTGAGCAGCTGTGGTTAAATTAACTGTAAAACTGCCAACACTCTTACTAGTACATTATTACTGTTATTTATTTTACATTTAAAATATCAAAATTTCAAAAAAAAAATAAAATAAAAGCAGGATCCGCACACAAATGGATCAAACATTTCGGCACTCGGCCTTCCTCAGTGAATTATTCAAAATAATATTTTTTTTTAAATCAAAGTTATATACATTAAAGGAATCACCTTTTCAGACTGTAAAGGTCACCCATTTTAACTGATGAATATATCAACATTTCATCAAAATAAACAGACTTCAGGTTAATATATTTTAGTTACAAATTTATTTTTAAATGAGACCAAAGGACAATTTGTTATGCAAGCTGTAGTGTCAAGATATTCCAAGAGCAATACACTACATACTTTATGAGGCTATAATGATTATTGGTTACTTTATTGCAATTTGTAAAAGTAAGAGCACAATACATATGCACGGTAATGCACGGTGAGGAGTGGAGTAAGTTAGAGGATTTCGTCCCACCCTAGAAAGGAAAAGACTTAAAGAAAATACGCCCTCAGAAATAAAGGTTCAAAAGCTGTCACTGGAGCGGTAACTTTTCAAAAGGTACATGTTTGTACCTAAAGGGTCCATTTTGGTACCTTAAGGGTACATATTAGTACTTAAAGTATACATATTTGAACCTAATAGGTACAAAAGTGTATCTTTTGAAAAGGTACCGCCCCAGTAACAGCTTTTGTACCTTTATTTCTGAGAGTGTGGTGTGGGGAAGTTTTCTTTGAATTCTGTAAAGATTTTTTGCTGTTTATGTGTGTGAGGTCAATTTCATGTCTCCTTCTTCAGGTTTATGATTTCGAGATTGATTCTGAACATTGTAAGCGTGTCTGTATTTGACTGAACTTAGCAACTCCGGTAACTCAGGTAAGGGAGGGTGTGTGAAAGGGCGCGGCCCCCGAAGAATGTGCCAGTGCAACTGAGAGACATTCACCACGCCCAGGACACGCTCATTCCTCAAACGCACATACACACCACCAACATACTTACTTTTTCTTCTGTCTACATAACCTTCACCACATTCACTTGAGGTCACACAAAACACACTGCAAAAAACCATTACTTGTACCACAAATATGGCGTATGCAAATTTACAAGCTATCCCTTGAAAACTCTCACACTCATTCACACTTAAATTTCAGCTGTTGAAACACTTTATTCACTTTCAGTTTTCCAGTTTTCCTTGACTGATAGGTGTGATATGTTTCCAGCAGTCCTGTAAACAAGTAGGGGGGAAACATTAATATATATATATTTTTTTTAAATTATATTTATTTTTCATGTTATCTTCCAGTCATTTTGACCTGGAGAGGATTTTCTTTTTCTTGAAAGTGCTAGTTAATGTTATCAAATTGGACGACAACTTACAGACTTTCTTTACACAAGGTATAACATCTTACCCAAAAATAGATGATTTTTGTACTTTTAGGATCTTTTTCCCATCTTGTTACACAAAAATTGCTTGTAAATCTCTAATTAGGCTATATTACTAAATATATACTACCAAATATTGAATTCAGTCTTTTTATCAGTTTGTTTTTTGTCAGTTAGCGCAGGTTTTGTATTTCTTTCTGATTGATTGTAGGCCTGATCTGAGATTATTAATTTTTGTGTGAACAGTTGCCAAAATTATCCGCAAATATTTATTTATTTTTTCATAAGGTCAGATCAATGAGGCCTACGACAAATCAGTTCCAAAAAGAAACACAAAACCTGTGTTAATTGAAACAGTTGACAAAAACATTAAATCCCAGATTTGTTGATAATATAGAATATTTTTTTGTCATTTTTGACAAATTACGTAACAGCACGAGTTACAAAAGCTAAAATAAGACATTCCGCATGATTGTGGCTTTAAGACCGAAGGGCTTTTTACTATTAGGACAAACAAAGGTCCACCTCCCAGCTAAAGGATTTTTTTTATGAGTAGCCAATGTTGAAAGACTGTTTGAGATCATTTTTTCTACAAACTCTGTCTTGTTTTATAACTTCAACAAGCCTTAGCATGCCAGCATAATCTGCATCCATCCATTTGCTGAAGAGTGATCTTTAAAACAGTGCTCTGTTTTTCGAAACAAGGTGTCCTTTTGCTGTCTGGCAGAGTCCCACCCACAATTCCCCTCTCCTGCTGTAATATCACACCTGTGTATCATGTGACGCAAGGCAGCTTTCTGTTGCTCTTAAACACACACAGATGCACATAAACAAACTTTCATTATCCAAAGTAGTTATGCATAATCTAAACTGAGGCTCTCTCTATTTTGTTTACTCACATGTCTATTTGTAATCACCACCACATTTCATTTTTTGGTACATAATTTGTCAATCGCATGCATCGCAGTCACATTTAAAGCCATTTAAATGAATAAATGTCCATTCATGTGTTATGATGTTGTTTGTGTTTTTTTGTGTTTTTAATCACTGTTTGAATTGTGTGGCACATTGCTGTTACATTACTGATAAGCTCAGGTGGTGTATGATGTGAGGTTGAAACCCGCAATGTGGCATATTTTCACATTAAATGTCAAGTCCCTGAAGCTACAGAGCCAATTACAGTTGAATGCCTCAGCTCCTCCAGTAATGATGTACACCTCGGGCTGTGTCGTGTTGAATTGTACTTTATTACCTCATCCAGCAGTCCATGTGCACCACCCAACCCAAACACAAAGACAAACAAATCAGCCCAACCCGTCTGCTATCTTGAAACGCTGTATGTGCCTGAATTCCATAAATGGTTGGACATCAAATTCAAGAGCATTAATGGTTATTACTGGACACTTGCATGTTTAAGTACAAAATAATTATAAATATCATAGATAAATATTTACTATAAGTGTCCAAGTTAATCATGTATGGTGTCCCTGCTATATACTGTACATGTGATCTGATTTCACAATATCAGCCAAATGCTTTAAATACCATCCGGTTATATAACCAGTAAATATATCTGATTGACTGATGAATGTAGCCGGTGGACTGGTTCTGCAGTTCATTGTCATCAGGTTTTCAAGAGCAGCTGCTATCAGCACACTATAGATAAAGAGTTTGTGGGAAGACTCTTGAACGATTATGCAGCATAGTAAAAGGAGGGAAACATTTTTTTTTTTTTGCTGTATTAGTCAAAGCAGATTGTTATAGGACTAGCTTCAACAGTTAAACAGATTAACAGTTAAAAAGGTTACATTGAAATTGCAATTGATTTCTTTCTGTCTAGTCATGGTGCAACCAAAGAATTACCCATCCACCATCACAGCAACCTCATAAAAATGTATTCTGCATAATCTACCATGATACATCACATTAAAATCTTCAAATTTTAGTATATGTCAAGTTTTGACTTTTCACACTTTTGTATCCTAAAATTGTTTCATTAAAATAAAATACATCATATTTACCCACCTGTTTTTCATGTAATTAAAAAAAAAAAAAAAAGATTATGAATCAGCAGCATTTGATTTTCCAACTGATTTTATTTGGTTGATTTATCAGAATTTAACAACCTTGTTTATTTGTATTATTTTTCCTTTAAATTTTTTAAAAAGTAATTTTAGTTAATTTCATCTTGTAAATAAGTTTGTGACCATCATCAAAAGCTCATCTGTATTTTTATATAAGCGCAGAAGCGATACTCAAAGTTATGAACATTATTCCAGTTATAGAGTCTTTAATAATGTTCTCAAAATGTTGGCAAAAACCTTATTTTTATATTAATCATGGACCTTGTTTTCTAAACATTATACTACTTACAACTTGTTTTAAAGCGTTCATAGAACATTCAAAGTAATGTTCCCATAATATTTAAATGATAAAATGAAACGTATTTCATTTTAATGTTTACACTAACATTCTCATAAACAAGAAAAAAGTTTCTGAGAACATTCAGAAAGAACTTTTCCATTAATTATCAAAACATTCTTAGTACATGTCTGGTTATTAAAGTTGTAAAATGCAAGCTGACAGACTGAAATCACACAGTGACAGCCCTAGGCTCTGTAAACCAGAGAAGGTGCATGATACCTTGAGAAAGCTATCCAATAGCATTCCCATTCATCTCAGTGGCAGCTACTCACTGACCCAGGATGTCCTGTAAGTACTTGATTTGCAATTTCCTGTCTTTACTCATTTGCTCAGTTCCAGAAGCAGTTTTCTTAATACCAGGGTGAGTAAATGAATGAACAGAATTTTCATTTTGGGGTGAACTATTGTTTAACAATAATATGTCATCAGGAAAAACCTGCTTTCCCAAAGTCATTGTTATAGTAAGATTCACTGCTCAAATACAATACCCAGCCCTGCCACCGGACATGCTTTTAGCCTCCTGCTCTGTTCCTTTCACAGTCATGTGTAAATATCCTGCTGCAACAGTTGACCACCGCCATTTTACACATGAGCTGTATGGCCAACGCAAAGTATGCATAATATAGCTACACAAGAATTCCTCCCTTGCTGATCTGAGGTCATCATGTCACAAGTGACAGAGGGGTATTTAGGCTTCAAGTGGTGAAACGGATCAATTGACTTGAGAAACATGTACTGCTGAATACAGAGATAGCTTAAGAGCTGTTTTGATGTCACTGATATAGAGCCCTGCTTTGACCTCTGACCTTGATGAGGCTGTATCAGTTCTTCAAAGCGTCCAGATACCAAAGGGCTGTAAATCCCTTGAAGCAAGCAAAAAAACAGTGACAGTCTTTTGGTCCTTACGCACAGACAAGACATCACTGATAACCCCCCACCCCCCCCCCACCCCCCACCCCAACTCGTTCATGTCTACTGCCTCAGATGCTTCCTCAGGACATGCAGCATTCTGTCGGCTTCCTGTTCATACTTCCAGGATATGTCCATTTAATAGCTTGAAAGAGCTATATGCAAATACTCTATTAATAGTAAAGTCCTTCCAATTATGAAATAACGTGAAATATGTGAATTATGCAGTGTGCAAAATGTAAATGAATCAAAACCATCCACGGTTTTTCAAAAGCCACCCTTTGCCTAGATTACACACTCTTGGCATTCTCTCAGTCAGTTCATGAGAGCGCTGTTTTTTCTTTGCTATCTGCTCCAGCTTATTCCTGCAGTATAAAATGATTTTAATATATATATATATATATATATATATATATATATATATATATATATATATATATATATATATATATATATATATATATATATATATATATATATATATTTTTTTTTTTTTTGTATTGTATTTTTGTCATGCATAGATACCATTTATATTTGTCTACAAAGCTAATTTCCCACAGCCCAAAGTCCAAATCTTTACTCTTTTACTGTAATATGTGACCTTGGACCACAAAACCAGTCTTAAGTAGCACAGGTATATTTGTAGCAATAGCCAAAAATACATTGTATGAGTCAAAATGATAAATTTGTTTTTTATGGCAAAAATCATTATGATATTAAGTAAAGATCATGTTCCATGAAGATATTTTGTAAATTTCCTACTGTAAATATATCAAAACTTTAAGTCCATTAATAATCAAGGACTTGATTTGGACAACTTTAAAGGTGATTTTCTCAATATTTAGAATTTATTTTTTTATTTTTTTTGCACTCTCAGATTCCAGATTTTCAAATAGTTGTCCTATTCTAACAAACCATACATCAATGGAAAGCTTATTAGTTTTTATATTCAGCTTTCAGATGATGTATAAATCTCTGATTGAGACCCTTTGACCCTTATGACTGGTTTTGTGGTCCAGGTTTACATATATGTACATGAACTTGCATTTTTACCTTCTGGTATTTACATTAAACAGAGACAGATGGAGGAAAACAGGCCCCAGTCAGTGTTTCCGTGTGTGGTGTAATGTACCATATGAGACTGTTTAGAGCTTGAGCTTTAAAACCCAGCAAGTAAGAAAGACAGCGCTCTCTGGTGTAGGGAAATGACATCTGCAGTATGATGATTAAAAACAAACATTTAGCATAAAATAAAATAATAAAATAAAATAAACAGTATTTTTTATTTTATTTTATTTATTCATAAAAATTAAGCCATTACAGTTAGCAGCTTATTACAGTTATTCTACCTGAAAAACGTATAAAAATAAAATTGTATTTTCTAGGCATTACAGATTAATACATTCTCTATATTATAACAATATTTTTTGTTATGTTTCATATTATGATATCATAATATGTTTTAGACATGAGAAATTAAAATCGGAAGTGACGTTTCGGAGAATGTTTGTCGGCCACGTTTGTGAGTGGCGTCTTTATTGCTTTATAAAATAAATAGCACTATTAGAACTCTTTTATAACTCTAACTCTATTGATAACTTAATATAGTCATGATTTCATTTCAAGTTTTAGTTCTGCTTTGCGCTCGAACACTAAACTTTCAAAATGACAACTCGGAGTGCGGGGCGGAAATGCGCTGCTTCGCTGGTCTGTTTCCGTGTGAAGATGTGATTGCGAGAGATTAATGACCCAGATAGACATGAAAACAGGTCCTGCTGCTGGAAGGGTCTAATGTCATTTTGCGCAACAGAAATCTGACTGACATTGAGCAGGTGAGTGACACTATTTTACGCTGGTTGCGCAATATATCGATAATTACAGAGTCGTGCGATGATGTTCGCTCATTCGTGAATTATTTCATATCCAGTGGTAACCAAGACTAAACAGCTGTTAGCAACCTGTCAATGAGTTCACCACTGGTAGTCACCAAAAACTGCAAATATGCGCGAGCTTCAACCAATCATGCATGAAAATCAGCAAAATAAACAATGTCGACGAGATGTGACATTTTTTGGGGTTATAAATGTAGTATGCAGCTGTGCGCAATGTGAGCGTTTCCCATTTGCAGGTGACAGTACAATTAAAATCTCTTTTAGATTTAGAACTGACACGCTAATTTTAGGGTATAATTTAAGGTGATTAATGTCATTCTTTAAATGATTAACTGTTTGTCGACATCTTTAATTTCCCGGTCGCTCAGTTTTAAATGACATTGCTAACTCTGAACGGAAAAAGAAACCCTGAAGGGTTTACCACTAATGAATCCGTTTACCCAGTGCGTTGTACTGTATTTGTGTTGGCGCAAAGAAGGCCTGTGATGACAGTTTGCCAGCCCGGATCTTGACACCTGCTCGCTTCCTTGTCTTGTTCTCACAGCCGTTTCTGTCTTAAATAAGACGCGTCACCTTTAACTGTCCTGTTCGGTTCACATCGCCGTCCCTGTCTGTCCTGTCCATCACAACATCAAAACCTGTGTGTTCTGCTAACTCTCTTGGTAGTACTTTGAAATGAATAAACGACAGAAATGCATGTAGAAAAATTCCTAATGTGTTCAATTAACAGTGCATTTCTTTCTTCTATGAAAAACAAAAATGCAGCGTGACAGCTTCAGTCACCTTTCGCTTTCATTCAGTGTAAAATAATGCTGTGAAAATGAAAAATGAGCTCAAGTGTCATTCTGTCAACCATCTCCCTTTGTGCTTCATTTGAGATTAAAAGTCATACAGGTTTGGAACATTATGCCGGTGATTAAATCACAAAATCAACATTTTTGAGTCATAATCTCTTTAACTATTCATTCCTTTGCATCTTGATAATACCAGCCTTTGTTTGTTTGTCATTTTGAGAAGTCCACACCTGAATGTTGTACTCTAATGTAGTATGTCTTAAACAAAATCTTTTTGAGATTTGATATTTGGGAATGTCATTTTTCATTCATGTGACTTTTCTTTTTTCTCCAAACTTAGTCAAATACAGTTTCACCTCCTCATATAAGGCTATCTTCATAGCCTGACTTTAAATTATTTTGTTTATATATATATATATATATATATATATATATATATATATATATATATATATATGTATGTGTGTGTGTGTGTCTATATATACATAATAAATATACACAGTACACATACATATACGATGTACACAAAAACATTTATTTTGGATGTGATTTAATCGCGATTTGAATTAAGCTTAGCTTGAATTAGATTACGACACTTAAGTAGACAGTAGGCTGTTGATTTTGTAAACATAACCGAGATCAGATTTTCAGACTTTAATTTAATATGAATTGTTTGTAACAGAAATCCCTGTATTTACACAGTGCTGTGGTGCCATGCGGCTGTGGCTTCAGGAGGTGTTTGTGTGGACGACTGCTCACATTTCACATCATTTACCTCCCTGTATTGCCGGGCTTTCTGTAACATTTTAGGGAAAGGTATGACAAACATTCTAAGTAACTTTATAAGCAACTTTTAGTTTTTGTTTAACATAGATTGTTTAACATAAATTGGCTGTATGACTGGTTTCTTTTTCTTTCCAAGGTCCTCTTGCTTAGTTGGAAGATGCCCAATGCGGAGCCAAGGATGCACAGGTGGAAATGGCCCGCCCAATTTATCTCACTGTACCTGGGCTATTTGTGTTTTCTCTGCTCAATCTCTGGTAAGCAGGTCCTGTAGATTTTTTTTTTTTCCTGGAGGTCTGTGACCTCTGTATGAAATAACTCAGAATCAGTGGCAGAAGAATGGTGAGCAGACAAACGTGTGGCAACAGTTATAGAAAGACATTAAAACAACACAGCTAAAAATATTAAAACTAAAAAACACTAGTCCGCATCATTAATCAACTAGTTGAATGTTGGACAAATAGCCAACTGTTGGGACCATTGTTAGCATGGTATGAGTATATAGGCTATTTGTGACTTGTAGCGGTCATGAGTGATGGCACTGATTTGGAGGGAAGCATAATGGACACTCTGTGTTCCTTTTCACAAAAGGGGGAAATCGCACAACAGGCCCACAGTCCCCCACCTCATAGAAAAACTAAACGGGTGGGGCTGTGTCTTGCAGTTCAAGTTTCACTTGCTAGCCCATAATAAGCAACCCTCTGTTGTCATGGTTACAGTCTTTATAGACAAAATAGTGTCTATGAAAGGATTGGGGAAGGGGGTGGATGTCTAACGGGACTCTGACTTCCTGAAACTTGTCAGTGCAGAAAAGTGCAATGTGTTAGTGACCTGTATGATAAACAGCCTTGTCTTGTGGTGGCATGGGCAGGCATTATTTCCCATTGTATCAGGGCTAGATGCAAGTCTACATGCAAGTATTGTCAATAGCCTATTGTTCTGAGCTCCACAGTTGAGCTTATGTGGGAAATCTGTCCATTTAGAAGCCATTTTTATACCACATCAATTGTATATTATTTCCAATGTATTGGCCAATGTTAGAGATTTCATTCATTTTATCATTATCTGCCTATATTGAATATATATTTAGTTGTGTATGCTTAATTCCTCTGTTTTTACTTTTGTCGTAATCTAATGCTTACTTAACATTTTAAAAGCAAATTATTATTATTAAATATTTAATTTATTTTAATATTCATTTTTTTTTTTTTTTCATTTAATAATTATAATGAATATGCATATTTTTTATTGTATATTATAATGTTGTGGTGACTAAATCAATTTGAAATGAGAGATTTGATTAGTTTATTTATTATTTGGACAAAATAGAATAGAGTTTTAATATTAGTCATTTATCAGTTAACAGACAATATACAGAGAATAGTTTTTTTATTTCTTCAAATTTTTCAATTCTTTACTATCTGTCAATTTAATATATTTATCATCCAATTCTGGATATTTAATTCTTCTTCTTGCTCATTTGCCCTTTTTAAAATTTTGATTATTTTTGCCGTCATCTAATTATATTTATAATGAAAAAAAAAAAAAAAAAAAAAATATATATATATATATATATATATATATATATATATATATATATATATATATATATATATATATATATATATTATTTTAATGCTTATAATTATTTTGCTGAACTTAAAATATTTAGTATGAATTATTTAATTTAATATTAAGTAATTAAAATTATTAAAAACAACTAAATGTAATAGCAAACCTCAAAATGAAAATGCATTTTGTTTTATACCGTGCATTATAATGTTGAAGTAACTAAAATCACCTGTGGCATTTTTTTAACACATTTCTAGATTTAGAAATCTAGAAATCTGTCAGATGTCTATTTATTTATTATTTATTTATTTATTTATTTAAAGAAAATAGTGTATTATATCAGCCATTTATCGGTTATTGGCCATAAAATAAAAAATAATTATTAGCATATAGTCCAAAACATTCATACTGTATTGCCACAGTATTGTAATATTTAGTAATCTTTTCTCTTTCTCAGGTCTATTTTGACCTTGTTAACCATTGTTTTTGCCATGTGCTGCATGTCTCCCTCTCAGGGGTTTCGGCCAGCATGTGCACAGTAACGGGTGGTGTACTGGGTATCCACTGGAGCAGCGTCATTGCTCTGGGCTGGCGGCCACTGGCAGTGGACGGGGGAGGGCCTCGGTGCTGGGAATCCTGCTGTTTGAAGCCTTCCTGTGGTGCTGTCTGGAGTCTCGGTGGAAGATGTGTATTACTAGCCTGTGCTCGAAAAGAGAGCTGCACCATTACATCACTTCCTCAGCCAGATAGAAAATCACTGGGGCTTCTGCAGCAGCTGAACAAGAGCATGCGCAGGAAACCACGAAATGCTGAGGATATCAGAGTAATCAGGGCAACGGAGCATGTAAGCTGTATTATATGATCTCAAAGGACTTCAGAATTGGGTCTCATTCACTAATAAATGCATACAGCTGTTCTAATAAATGTGTTAAAAATTTCACTGGAAAGATACGTATGTTTGTTATGACCCTTATTCTAATGTTGACGAGGTAGTAAATGAGACCCACTATCCTAAAGCATCCACTTTAACTGTTGATTTGCAGCATATGTATACTGTCTGATATTGAATATTTAATTGTGCATGCTCATTTCCCATACTTAAACATTGACGTCATCTAATGCTTGTTTAAAGTAAAAAAAACAAAACAAAAAAATCATATTTTATTTCTTTAAATATTTAATCATCTTCTTTAATTTATTAATTATTAACATTATTTAATTTAATATTTAATGCAGATTTTAAAAATGAATAACTGTATGGCAAATATATTAATTTTTATGCATTACTGTACATTATAATGTTGTGGTGACTTGTGACATTTCTAATTAGGGATTTTCTCATTTATTTAGACAATAGTATAGAATTTTAATGTCACTGTCATAAAGCATAAAATAACTATGCACAATAACTAGGCAGTAGTGCGATATTGGATATTTAATTGTGAGTTCTTATTCCCCATATTTTTAGATTTATATTTTAGAGTTAATTTTTAAAAACAAAAAAATAATTAAACAGTAAAATATGAAATGATTATTTTTATTTAATAATGATTATTAATATTAATCCTGTAATTTATTCTAATGAAAGTAAATAATGTAGTAACACTGTTCAGTGTAATAAATTATGAGTATGCATTTTATACTGTACATTATAATGTCAATTGTGACTCGTGGAGTTTAAAAAAGAGAGTTTTTAAAATTTATTTATTTTACTTTATTTAGACAAAAGTAGCATGGAATTTTAATATCACTGCCCTAAAGCGTAATTTTGCACTTTACTTTTGATTTGCGATATATTGCTGTAAACTAACTGATATTTTCCCCCTTGCAGGAAATAGATCAGGGCTTGTCTGTGAAACCCACAGCACCACTGACCACATCCATTGGTGAAGCTCCTTCACATACAGCCAGTGAGACCACCATCCAGTCCACCGGTGGCAGTGGAGAACAGGTAGCGCTCTCAGCGTCTGTGCATAATTCTACACTGGATGCAGACACTGTGGATCATTCAGCATTGAACAACAGTAATCACTCACCGCAGTCCACACCTGACACCCGTGCAGTGACTCTACCAACTACACCAGCTGGTACAACATGCTCCTCTCTATAATTATGTTATTGTACTGCATGCATTTACAACCTCTCTTGTCAGTTTTACAAAGTAATTGAAAAAGAAACAAAATCAGTGTCTATTTTACAAAGCAGGCTTATCTGTAATGCATTAAAACTAGTGCTGTCAAACAATTAATTGCGATTAATCGCATCCAAAATAAACGTTTTTGTTTACATAATATATATGTGTGTGTACTGTGTATATTTATTATGTATATATAAAGACACACACACACAGCATATATTTTGAAAATATTTACATGTATTTATATTTATATTCATATAAATAATGTCATATATAAATATATTTAATATATAGACGTAACATATTTTTCTTAAATATATGCACGCATTTATGTGTATTTATATATATATATATATATATATATATATATATATATATATATATATATATATATATATATATATATATATATATATATATAATAAATATACACATTACACACATATATTATGTAAGCAAAAATGTTTATTTTGGATGCGATTTAATCGTTTGACAGCACTAATTAAAACCTTGTGTAATGTAATTTGTTTTAGCAGTGCGAGAGCTGGTCGTGTCTGCTGGCAAAAATGTGGAGGTCACTTTACCACGCAATGAGGTGGAGTTGAATGCTTTCGTAGTGCCAGCACCCCCTTCAGGTACTGCTCTGCCTAAGCCATTGCAGTTAGTTCCTCCTCCTTGATCTTTGTATTAATTTCTCTGGTAATTCTTTTAGGGGCTAACTATGCCTTTGATTGGCGTTTGAGGACGCATCCAAAAGACTACAGTGGAGAGATGGAGGGAAAACGCAGCAAGACGCTTAAGCTCAGTAAGGTACATAAAAAATGGGTATCTTATTCTTTTATTGTCTTTCATTTAATATTCTAGACTTTCTTAATATTCTGACCAATGTTTCCTTTAGCTGACAGTGGGCCTCTATGAGTTTGAAGTGGTAGTGGATGGTGACGGTGCTCACGGGGAGGGATACATCAACGTTACTGTCAATCCAGGTAACTTTAGTATTGATGTACCTGCTAATTGTACCAGATTCAGTTTTCAGAGTTGCGCTCTGTTTGGGGAGCCCGTATAAATGTCACATAAAATATGTATAAGTCCCGTGTTTCTTGCTTTCTATAGAGCCACGAGTTAATAAGCCACCTGTTGCAGTGGTTTCTCCAAAGTACCAGGAAATCTCCCTGCCTACAAGCTCCACTGTGATTGATGGCAGTCGTGCGTATCAGATTTTTATTCAATTATACCAGTCTTAATGTTGTTTTATACTTACAATAGCATTTTATAATCATTGTATTATTATTATTTTAAATGTACACTACCATTCAAAGGTTTGTGGTTTGCACAAAAAAAAAAAAAAAAAAAAAAAAAAATATATATATATATATATATATATATATATATATATAGTTGTGCTCAAAATTATTCATACCCATGGTAAATATGATCAAAGGCGGCTGTGAAAATAAATCTGTATCATTAATCCTTTTGATCTTTTATTTAAATGAATTTACAAAAATCTAACCTTTCATTGGAAAGTAAGAATTTAAAATGGGAGAGAAATCTCATTATGAAATAAATGTTTTTCTCAAATACACATTGGCCACAATTAATCATACCCTTTTATTCAATACTTTTTGCAACCACCTCTTGCCAAGATAACAGCTCTGAATCTTCACCTATAATGCCTGATAAGTTCGGAGAACCATTCCTTCATCCAGAATCACTCCAGATCCTTCAGATTCACAGCTCCATGTTGGTGCTTCCTCTCTTCAGTTCACTCATTTTCTACAGGGTTCAGGTCAGAGGACTGGAATGGCCAGCAGAAGCTTGGTTCTGTGCTCAGTGACCCATTTTTGTTTTGATTTTGATGTTTGTTTGTGGATCATTTTCCTGTTGGAAGATCCAACCACGGCCCATTATAAGATTTCTAGCATGGACAGTCAGTTTTAAATTTTTTATCTGTTGGTATTTAATAGAATCCATGATGCCATGTATCTAAACAAGATGTCCAGGACCTCCAGCAGAAATATAGGCCCACAACATCAAAAATACAGCAGCATATTTCATTGTATACATGGGGTACTTTTTTTTTTTTTTTTAATCCCTGTGTTCACCAAACCCATCTTGAGAGTTTGCTCATCTAATCACATCCAAAAATATATATACATAAATACACAGAGTTCTTTCATCTGACCATAGAAGCCAGTGCTATTTGAAGTTTCAGTCGTGTCTGATAACTGAATATGCTGGAGTTTGTTTTTGGATGAGTGTAAAAACATGTGGTGATGTAGGGGCTGTATTTTTTTTTTTTTAAGGCTTTCTGACCCCAAGATTCAACTAATCTCTACAATTCTCCAGCTGTGGTCCTTGAAGAGTCTTTAGCCACTCAAACTCTCCTCCTCACCGTGCATTTGGACGATATAGATACACGTCCTCCTCCAGGCAGATTTGTAATATCTTTAGTTGATTGGAACCTTTTAATTATTGCCCTGATGGGGGAAATGGGGATTTTTAATGCTTTAGCTCTTTTCTTACAGCCACTTTCTAAATTTGTGAAGTTCAACAATCTTTTGCTGCACATCAGAAATATATTCTTTGGTTTTACTAGATGATTAAGGGAATTTGGCCTTTGTGTTGCTCATATTTATAATCCTGTGAAACAGAAAGCGAAGCGTTGATAGTTTCATGTTCCTAATCACCCTGGTGTGATAAAAAAAAAAATCCTTATATATATATATATATATATATATATATATATATATATATATATATATATATATATATATATATATATATATATATATATATATATATATATATATATATATATATATATGGGAATATACTTTATATTAGTTATTTTAATCATAAGAATTTCTAGAGGTACCGATAACTGTGGCCATTGTGTACTAGAGAAAAATATTTATTTCCTAATGTGATTTTCCCCCACTTTCACTTTTGAAGTGAAGACTTTTCACAGCCTTCTTTGATCATATTTACCAAGGGTATGAATAATTTTGAGCACAACTGTATATATATTTAAAAAAAAGAGACTTAATTTTTTCTTAAAAACAGTAAAAAGACTAATGTTGTGAAATTATTATTACAACAGATAGTTTTCTTTTAAAAAACAATTTTTTTTTTAAATGAAATTAATTCTTGTGATGGCAAAGCTGAATTTTTAGCAGCCATTACTTCAGTCTTCAGGGTGACATGATATATTTTTCAGGATTTCTTGATAAATAGAAAGTTCGAAAGAACAGTATTTATTTTACTGTCACTTTTGATCAAGTTAATGCATCCTTGCTGAATAAAAGTTTTTTTTTTTTTTAATTTATTTTTATTGACAGTGGAAAACCAGTTTAATGTAAATTAGAGCTAAGGTTTAACCTAGAGCTGCAAAAAAAATTAGAATTTTGAGGACAGTTTATTGATTGTGAAATATGCAGTGATAGCTTCATTGTTTATAATGAGATTGTCAAAATGACACACAAATTAAGTGTTTTAATGTAATTTTTATCAATCAGAATATCCTGAAAAATTGCAGTTACAATATCACTGAAAATAATAAATGATCATTTTTGCCATAACTGAGTAGCCCTAATTTGAACACATTGCTAAATTTAAGTCTTTAAAATTCTCTGTAATGGCAAATATATCTAATGAAATATCTGTGGTCATAAATATCTTCTGTTTCTCAGAGAGTACTGATGATGATAAAGTGGTGTCGTGGCATTGGGAAGAGGTGAAGGGGCCACTCAGAGAGGAAAAAGCCTCGGGTGATACTGCTATTCTCACTCTCACCAACCTGGTTCCTGGTAACTACACCTTTAGGTATGTTTTATCCATCTTTTCATTCACATTATGGTCTGTTCGTAATCTTTTCTTTGGGCCTTCCTGGAACCATTTTGCTGAAGTCTTCAGACCTCAGGAAGTAATCAGAGAGTTACTGTAAAACCTGGCAAACCAGTCTGTCCTTGGGCAAACTATTTAAAAAAACGCTCAAATATTAATAACACTTGATTCACAAGTGTGTTATGCTCTTATCTATTTTTCCTCCAACAGTCTTACGGTGACTGACTCGGATGGAGCTCAGAATTCAACACAAGCCATGTTGTTAGTCAACAAGGCCACGGACTACAGGCCTACAGCTAATGCCGGACCCAACCAAGTGATCACCTTGCCACGCAACTATATCACACTGTATGGCAATCAAAGCACTGATGACCATGACAATCTGTCCTACGAATGGTCACTCAGCCCTGAAAGTAAGGGCAAAGTGGTGGAGATGCAGGTACACAATGCTATTTTGAATGCCATTTATGTTTATTATGTTTGCCAACCAGTGGATTAGTGAGCACACCTTTGTTTTGTTCTCCATAGGGTGTGAGGACGCCCATTCTGCAGCTGTCTGCCATGCAGGAGGGTGATTATACCTTTCAGCTAACCGTCACTGACTCGTCTGGCCAGCAAGACACGGCTCAGGTCACTGTCATTGTCCAGCCAGGTAGCTTTTTAAATACAGAGCACTCTGATTCACATCTATTTTTGAAGCTGCTATTTGTGCTTGAGCACTCTGTATGTGAAATCCCTCCAGAAAATAACAAGCCACCTGTAGCGGATGCTGGTCCAGACAAGGAGCTGACGCTGCCAGTCGATCGTACCACGCTGGATGGCAGCAAGAGCAGCGATGACCAAAAAATTGTCACGTACCACTGGACAAAGACCAAGTCAGTTACACACATACACTCTCCCTGCATGTAATTTTCTTGTGTACATTTGGGAGCGATGGCACCTATTGTATCTGTTGGCATTCCTATTATTGTTCTTTTTCTTCCACTCGAGTCTATGGCAGCCCATGCTGGCAAAAAGTTATCAAAAGCTTTTTGATAGACCCATCTGTTCTCAAAAACTGTATAAACAAATTCGACAAAAAGCTCACTCAATCAGAATTGAGGCTATATCTCTCCTACACTTTGTCATATTTACATAAAACTTGGTGTGTATTATAAAACCCAAGACCTGAGGCTACTTGGACAGTTTCTGCGCAGTGCTCGAAAGATATGAAAAATGGTTATATAGAGTCGAACCATACCTAATTTTCCCATGTCAGTCATTTTGGGTGTCGGCCTTTTTCAATTTTGTCATAAAATGCTATGTTTTAAGAATGTATTGGCGTATCATTACAAAACTCCGTATGTGTCTTCGGCACCATGCCCCTTGATGGTACTCAAAACATTTCGGGGGAAAAGTTCAAATTACATTTCCAAAAATACTTATAACTCTTGAGTATATTAGCCTATTGTAATGAATCAGTATATTCAGTGTGTGTGTGTATATATATATATATATATATATATATATATATATATATATATATATATATATATATATATCTCGGTATATTCTTTGGTTCATGCCGAGAACACGGGTACCATTTTTGCCATATTCAGCCAAACTTCCTGTCCGCCATTTTGATTTATGTTGAAAACCTACTTTTTCGAACTCCTCCTAGACTGTTGGACTGATTTTCCCCAAATTTGACTCAGATCATCCTCAGACCATCCCGACAAAAAGTTATCAAAAGGTTTTTGATAGACCAAAACATTTTCGAATAATGCGTCAGTAAAATTGTTGGCCTTATGCCAAACTGCATCTGAGGCTATATCTCTCTGCAAAGCTTTGACATATTGACAGCAAACTTTGTATGTGCCATTGTCACCTCATTCTGACCATACCACATCAATTTGGTAACAGCGCCACCTATTGGTCAAAAGTGATAAACCATATTAAGCCAATGAAATTTCCAAAAATGCTAATAAATTTTGATTAAATTAGCTTATTGTAATGAAACTGGTCTAAAAATATTCCTTGGGTCATACTGAGAAAATAGATATCGGTTTTGCCATATTTATGAGGAAGCCATGGCTGGATAATTTCATGCTCGTAATCACTCTGGAGTGCTCAAAAATGTGAATATGAATGGGAATATACTTCATTTTATTTTACTCATAAGAATTTCTAGGGGTGCCGATAATTGTGTCCAACGTGTATTTGAGAAAAACATTTATTTCATAATATTTCCCCCCATTTTAAATTCTTATTATCCAATGAAAGGTTAGATTTATGTGAATTTTTAAAATAAAATATCAAAAGGATTAACAATGCAGATTAATTTTCACAGCCGCCTTTGATCATATTTACCAAGGGTGCCGATAAAATATGGAAATAAAGCACTGTATTAACTTCTATGGCTACTTTTGTCTATTCACGGGTTACAATATTGATCTGGCACAATAGTGTAAAGTATTTAAATTATCTTTATTTAGGAGCTTTTTAAGCAAAGATTACAAAATAATTTTTTTAATTAATTTGATTGATTAATCTGTATATACAAGTAATTTCATTTTTATTTGATGGCCCTACTTTTTGTTTTATAAATGTCTTAAGCCCAAGACACACTGCACTGCATTTTTGGCTGTCCCAGATGAAAGGCTGGCTTCGTGAAACAATTGTGGCTATTTCTGTGATCATGGCTCCTAATCGGTGGTCTTGTGTCACACAGTGAGAAATGTTCAAAGACAGGTATTGTCAAGGTCTTGCGACCAAAGATAGCCTACGATAGTTTTCTGACAGTGTCAGAAAATCAGCATGATCATCGCACAGTGTGTTTGCTGCTATGACCCACGATTACTGACCAGCCAGCAAAAATAGACATGAAATCAATGTGACATGGCGCTAAAACATAAAACTGCTTACCTCAAGCTCTTATCCCTTCCTCTTTTGCTGCTTCCACTTTTTTTTCAGTACACATAAACTATAACTGCCAAAGTGTGATTCATCGCGCTCTTTTTCTACTAGCGCATGCTGATAACATTTTATTCTTCTATAGTAACGTGCATCGTAGCATACAAGTCTAAGGGTGTCATCATCGTACAGTCTACATGCATGTCGTACCCAAGTTTATTAGATCCATGTCTCACAGTGTGACCTGCAATGATCATATAGGATTGCTAAAATCATGCAGTGTGTGTAGAAGGTGTAATGTAATTACTTTAAATGTAGACTCATGGTTTTATTTTTTGATGGTGTTACAGTGGCCCAGAAGGGGTGAAAATTGATAATGCAGACACTGCAGTTGCTGTGGTGACCGGTCTGCAGGAGGGCGAGTACATTTTCACATTGACAGTGACGGATGAAAGGATGCTGGAGAATTCTGATGCAGTCTCTGTCATTGTCAGAGAAGGTGTGTGTCCTTAATTAAATCCAGAAAGGTTTTATGTGGGTGTTAGTAGGCTTTGTTAGAAGACTTGTTCATGCAGTTTATGTGGGCAAGTCCACCATCAACCTCTTCTGTGGTTGTCTGCCTGTAATAATAGAAAGAATTTTCCTTTTTTAAATCAGAGGATGATCAGCCACCAGTTGCCAAAGTGCTGTCCAGTCCTCCGATCACTCTTCCCATCCGTACAGCAATTCTGGATGGTTCTCGATCTTCAGATGATAAGGGCAGCATCAGCTACCTCTGGACCCGTGAAGAGAGCAGCCCGGCTGCAGGGGTCAGTACTGTTCAGTAGAGTGAAATGCATACTAGCCGTGCTCCATACATTCAAATGACATTCATGGCTCTGTTGAATATTCAAACAGTCACACTGTTTGTTCACTCCTGCATGGTAGTGAACAAACAAGTGAGACCAGTTAATTTGGTGTAGTTTCTTTGAGTTTGTTCCTTAAAGGTGCAGTTACTCCACCTGAACGAGGAGTCATATATTAGGACCACAGTGATTGGGACGCTATTGAAATGTGACTTCTGTTTTTTTTCTGTTGCAGGATGTCCTGAATAACTCTGACCATCAGGCAGTGCTTTTTCTTGGTAATCTGGTGGAAGGGAAGTACTCTTTCACTCTAACTGTAACTGACAGTAAGGGAAAGATCAGTACTGACAGAGGCACTGTAGAGGTTCGACCAGGTCAGTATGCTTGTAAAAGATAATTACATCAAATGAATATTTTTAATAACATTGCATTAACATTTTTCAATATGCTGCTAAGCCTGTGATATGTAAAGTACTGGTACTTTACAGTGTTGCTTTAAAACTTCATCGTAAAGATCTGTTCATTCATATGTTGCTGTTTGTTTTATTTTTTATTATTGTTTTAGTCATACCAGTGTTGTAATTTCATGCAGTCAACTTCAGTCAAAAAAAACAAACAAACTATTCAATAAGTCAGTGAGCAGTTAATCTAAGAACTGGTCAGAATAATGATTCGTTCAACTGATTCATTCAAAAGAACTGATTCAGTCAATTTGTTCATTTGTTTCATATATTAAATGATATTACTCTCTCGTTGTTCCTCAGATGTTTACGAGCGAGACTTAGTGGAGCTGATCCTGGAAGTTGCTGTGGCTCAGGTGTCCCGCAGACAGAAGGATATGCTCATCAGACAAGTTGGCGTCCTGCTGGGTGTCCTGGACAGTGACATTGCTGTGCGAGAGATTAGCGCCTTCAATGAGCATAGGTCAGTCCAGCTTAACACACATTCAGGCTTCATAGACAGTGCTAAACTTAATGCCCACCTCCACAGATCTGATTAAATTGCTTCACGGCAGTGAAAAGAGAATACAGAAAAATTTCTCATTTCACAATACTCATGCATAGATTCATATAAATAAATGGAACATTAGTTTTGAAATAAAAGCTGTTTTTTTTTAAAACATATTTTACATATATGGGATGATATTACTTACTTTTACAGCACTCGCTTGGTATTTCTGGTATCTGGAGGTCCTGGACGACCTCCGTTGGCCGGCCATAGTGTTGCTATGGAACTACGCAACAAATTTCGCAAGCAAAAAAATGAATTCCTTATCTTTAGGGCCCAGCGAGTAGACACAGTTAGTGAGTATTCATTAAATGCTTCGTTAACTCATGTTTGTAATGTAGCAGTGCCCAGCGCTGGTATTTTATTGACCATCTGATCTTTCCCCAGTCTGCCAGCTGAACTGCTCCAGTCACGGGGAATGCGATTCCTTCACCAGACGTTGTGTGTGCCACCCGTTCTGGATGGAGAATTTATTCAATACTTATTTTTGGGATACTGAGAGCAATTGTGGTGAGGATACACTAAGCAAATCATTGTGGAGGGAAGCTGTTTTACGTTGGTTCACATGAGGTTTGATGGTCTGTTTATGTTGTTGGGTGTTTCTTTCAGAATGGAGTGTATTATATGTGACGATAGCATCGTTCATGATCGTGGTTGCTGTCGCGACTGTAATATGGGGTATCGTGTGCTGCTGTCGAAGGTAAGGGTTAGACGGATGTTAATCTGTTTATTTATCAGGGTTTTTTTTAAATTAAAGGTTTATTGTTTATTAAAATTGTGCATTATGTCTTGAGCAGAAGGAAAAGCAAAGTACGACGAAAGAGCCGCTATAAAATGCTGGAGGGGGATGATCAGGAGTCTCTGGAGTTACAGTTACCAAGACCTGGTAAAAAAAAATGATCCATTTGAAGATAATTATGTTATCATTGTAGGGATGTCAGTTGCTGAACAATATTTTATTTAATGACAATAAATTTAATTAATTGACAGAAATGAATACTTTTATTCAGCAAGGATGCATTAAATTAATAAAAAGTGATAGTAAAGACTTTTAGATTGTTACCAAATATTTTCATTTCTCAAAAAATCCTGACAAAACGATATGTATTACAGTTTCCACATAAATTGATAATAATGATTTCTGAAGGATCATGTGTCACTGAAGACTGCAGTAATGACTGCTGAAAATTCAGCCTGCCATCACAGGAATAAATTACATTTTAACATATATTAAAATATAAAACTGCATTGCTGATCAAATAAATCCAGCCTCGATAAGAAACTTCTTACTGGCTCCAAACCTTTGAACAGTTGTGTAAAAAAAAAAAAGTGGCTTTAGAAGTCAAAATATTCAGTATATTTAAATCAGTTGATTATATATATATTTTGTTATAGTTCATTTTTTGTATCATTATTTTACTAGTATATATGATACATTCTCCATCACAAAGATACTACCTCCCATCCCTTATTCCTCCAGGTCGCTTGAAGCCAGTTCCTGCTCCCACATCTTCTGCACTCATGCACTCTGATTCTGATCTGGAAAGTGATGATGGTCAGGCAGGAATCCCCTGGTCTGATCGAGAGCGTGGAAAACTCCTGCCACCCCAAAACGGATCTCTGCGTAACGGCCAAGTTCCTCATAAACCTAAAAAACAAAGAGAGGAGCTGCTTTAGCACACAAACCAAACCTCTCGTATCGCACCAACGCACTGTTCACCCCTCATCCACGACACATGTCATGACTTTAATTCAGGAGGGACTTGCAGGACGTCACGAATGATGACCTCTGCACCTGCATCCCTGGGCTGAATCGCAGCCCAGTCTGAGCCAAAATGAAAATGTGTTTAAACCTGAATGGTGGTAAAAAGACAAAGCTGTAGAGCCATGCACCTCAAAAAGACAATGGGAATGTACCTGCTTTACTGCAGAGAAAGACTAGCGATATATGTGCCAGCAGAACCTGGAAAGGGTTGGGCATTTCAAAAGTAGCTCTCTGAGAACTTTTCCCTGCCAGAATGTCACATCTCACCGCCTGCCTCACTGTCCCCTTTCTACAAAGCTTCCTGATATGACAGGCAGCTTGTCACATTCAAACACTGCCTGGCATGTCTATTAATTTGTATATTTTTACTTGTGGTAATAATGCAGAGAGTGAGTTTTACGGCACCCAATAACGCCATGTTGTATGACTGCATGAGAAGGCAAGATTTTGCTTCCCTCGTTCATTTTTATGGTTTGCATGTTTTAAATTGAGATGTGCGTGTCCTACTCTGCGGTCTTGTGTGACTGAATGTCAAAGGTGTGTTTTTGCCCCTTTGCCACTTTAAACACCAGCAAAAGTGACATCTGCAGCATAAATAGCCATGTTTGTCAGGGGTTTAAGGAGGGGTATTGTACACTGGAAAATGCTTTGGATGTTGCACTGGGGCCAGTCGCTTACCCCCCTCTAGTTTTGTGAATGAATATGACAGGATGGGGTCTGGCTGGCTTACTCAAACTGGAATTGGCCACTAGTCAATAAGTCATGTTTTTGTTACACTTGGTTTGGTTTGCGTTTGTACTGCATTTTACTCTGTTTTTGATTGTTGATTCATCAGAAATCATTACTCAGTTTTAAAATAATTTCAGTTCAGCCATTTTAGATGAGACGCTTCAGTTAGTGTTCCCTGATGGTTTGTTATGAAAGAGCTGAATGTTATCTGGACAACGTGTGTGCGAAGTGGTTTTTTTTATTATTATTATTATTTTTTTCCCCCCCACATGTCTGAGTCTTGCACATTTTGAATGCATGGGGAAAAAATGAAGGGATTTTTTTTTTTTTTTTAAACCATGCTTTTTTTGTTGCTGTTTTAGTGAAGAATTCCCTGTTTCATGTGATTTTTGTTCTAATAACTGGAGTAAATAAAAAGAAAATATATTTACAGCTGTCTTTTGTTTTGTTGTACATGATTTCTGTTCTGAATTTTAGGACTTTCACCCAAAGCCTCCTATGATTGTACACATTTTTTGTAAACCTTACCTTAAAGGGCAGTGTTTAGGAAAGCAAGAACCAAACCACATGTTTACTGCTTTAAATGGAGCTTAAACTCATCTGAGATCAAATTAGATTCAATCAGCCTGTGTTTTTATTTTTAATTACTGTGATCTAAGTGGATGAGCACACAATTTGACATCTGCAGAAAAAAAGGAAACTAAGTGCAGTTATTTACTGACAGTATTTTCATTTTGATGTTAACTATTTCTTTCATTGTTTACAGTGTACCATAATGAGGAAAATAGATTACACACTTTATATTAGGCTGTCCTTTTTACAGTGTAATATACAATGTTTGTAATTTTGCATTTTTTTTTTTACAATATTAAGTACATGCATAACAACGACACCACAAAATATAGTTACTAAAAATGTGTTAACATTTTGAAAATTAGTCTGAAATGCCTTAGTCTTAAAGCACACTGACCAACTATTGAAAACTGTCCATTTATTACTAGCCAGTGAAAGCAGGCTTTTGTGATTCCATGCACTGTTTGGGCAGATCAAAACTGTGGCATTCACACTTCCTGTTTAGCCAACAAGAATCTGTACTGAATCCAAGCTTTCTCTTCCCCTCCGGCTCTAAAAATATTGTTGGCCAAGACTTCAAAACTGCAAGTGAACATGAAATAAAACACGAAAAGAGCACTTTCACTATTATTACATAATTATGTCACATTCTTACATGGTAGACAAGGGGAATTTGTTTTAGGAATATTACATCTAATCACCTACACTGACTCATAATAATAATAATAATAAACAAACACATATTCGTACTCAGTCTCGAGTCTTCCTGTTCCTGCTTCTCTCTTTTTCATCACTCTATCACACACTCATTCTCTCTCTCCTTTGTCCTTATAAGGAAGTGGAGCTGTTTGTGGAGTTTGGGCGGAAACGGCGCGCGGTGACAGCTGGGAACTTCAGCACGCTCATACAGGAAGACAACGCAGACGGGGAGCCCGTACTACACCCATTCAACATCAAAGACTAAAGCCAGGAACGCTGTAACATTTCTCAGACGGTGACGGTAAGGAGAAAAGGTCGAATGCATTGTTAGACATCTGTGTTAAGCGACTTGCCGGCGAAATCTTTTCTAGAAACAGCGCGCCGCTGCGCTCAGCGCAAATCATGACAACTGAAACAGACATCGCTCGCGCATAATATTGCCAAAAGCGATGAATCCTCACAGTGGCATTAGGCCTTATGAATAAAACGCGTTTTATCAAACAACTGCATGTGTCCAGAATTCATAACAGCAGTGTAATGCGTCGGTTGGTAAAGTTCCTGATCTTGCAGAGCTCAGCGCCCAGTGATGGAAAGTCTGACTCGATTCTGCGAATCGGTTCTTTCGAGCAGTTCGTTTCAAAGAACCGACTCAAAAAATTCTGTGAATCTTTTGCGTCATTACGTCATCACATGTTTCAATAAAGTGCTTTTATTAAAAATAACACAGTTTCGCGTGCGTATTTATAAGAATCTCATGCAATCACGTCGTAGACATATTCCCAGTACGATTATTTGTAGAATTTCTGGTGTTTAGCTTCACCTATTCAAAACCTTGTGAATCGGTTCAAGTGATTCACTGAAAAGATCCGACTCAAAAGAATGCTGAATATCGCTACAGCGCTAATGCAGGAAGTGGGGCGGGTGTAAAGTGCAGGAAATCGAAAACGATTACTACATTGTTTCCGTCTTAATATTATTTTCTATAAACAGTCGCTCTGTATTGTCTAACTGAACGCGCGACAGTGTTGTCCCGGCTGGCCTGATTATTCAGTCAAATCACATCACATCAAATCTCTTGCCTCGCTTCTTGCCTCGTATCCTACTGCAATCCTATTAATGGTTTGATTGCTTGTCTAGAAAGCCAGGGGACTATTGGTAGTGTTGTGTATGTATGCATGTATGTTTAATGAATATGGCACATTTCACCCTGCGCTATGCTGAGAATGGATGCGATATGGCCTAGTTTTACTAGTCCTGAAGCATAAATGACCTGTTTTTATGTCCAGAAGCACAGCTTGCACCCTTATGCTTGACGTTTCAATGTTGCGTCTGAATGTACTGTAGTTTTCTTATCTTGTTTTGTTATGTTTATCTTTAGGGTGTTACCTGGAGAATTTAGAGCAGTTGTTCATGCAGCTTAAGCTGGGTTTGAAATGAACACCCACTAACACTCAATGAGGATGAAATACAGCACATCAACTCACTAGACAGTTCAGGTTATTCATAAATTATGTCCTCCAGCATTAGAAAAGTGCAAAGAGGGCTGCACACAGTACAAGAAGGGCCACGTCTTTAAAACATATCATATTTAAAATTACAATGAGAATTGTCTTTATTTCTATTTTAGTTTATCTTTATGGAATTCACAAACACAGAGTGACTCGTAAAACTGAAAGCTTTCAATTCACTGATTCAGAATCAGCTTTAATAAAGAATTTGCTTCAATCTTAGTAGTGATTTTGATTATCTGGCTTCTTTATTAATTTTGACTAGAAACTTAAACACTTAGTAGCCAAATTGGCTGATGAGAGAAAAAGTTCACTTTAATAAGTAGTTTAGATCATCTCATTGATTTTCCTACATCCGTAGGTGGCTGTTTCTTCAATAGTTGTTGCCTCCCTGAAATAGTTTACCTGAGGCAAGGCAATTTGACTACTCTTATTTGAATGTGAATATATTCTTATAATATGAAAAAAGGGGCAGAAGAGAAATTTGAATCTAGTTTGACTCCAGTCTACTCTTTATTATATTTGGTAAAAGTTAAAGTTTCATTTGCTCATGTGTTTTTGTTTCCTCAAAGGTGAATGTGCTTCTGTGATTTTATTCCTGTGTGATCAAGTGTTTTGCTCTTTCTAGTTGCCTGAACATTTGGAAACAACAGCCACATCTGCTTGTGGTCACAGAGGAATCTGTTATTATTTTTATAAAGGTGTTGTTAACTAGCTTACTCAGTCTTTCACATTTTCTCAAAACTAGTGCCATTTATTGAATCCGACGTCAACTTCACTGTTAATAGTTTTCTACTAATGTTATAATGCAGTCTTGGGAAATTTGTGATTCCTGAAGGAGTCACAAATAAGTGAGATTTTTCCCTCAGGATTTGGTGCAAGCTCTCATTAAGGGCAGGTGATTACGTGATCGTATGGATACCTGTGCATTTCCCAGAAGAGCCATTCAGGTGAAAGGAGGAGTGAGTCAGTGAGCCAGATTCGCGTATCAGGTTTCTGTTACGTAATGCTACCTGTTTAGTGTGTGTGCATGTAAAGGGGCAGTAAAGATGGACTTGCCCTTTGAAAGTTGCCCAGAAAAGGCAAACAAGAACTACTTCCTCCTTTTTGTATTTTTAGAGGTTTGGCACTTTTGGCACTCTCAATTACAGATTTTTTTCTTCCTGTAGCATTTTTGTGGGAAAACATGTTATGGCGTGTCCTGCATTCTCGTCAGGCTCTGCACATGCATGTTTTGCGTCTGTTGACTTTTTATGCACACTTCTGCTGTTGCTCTTGTCATAAATAAGTTGTAAAATAAGTTCGAAATGCAATAATATCCATTAAAGTTGGCATAAAATAAAATTCACCCTTTCTCTCTGATGACATATGCTAAACTTGCCCAGTCATTTAGTTCGTTTAAACCCGCTGCTTACTAACAATCCACCACAAGCTCACAATCACATCTGATTACAGTGATTTCTGTACAACCTTGTTTCTGTAATCGTTGAGCTGTCCCACTCTCTCTCTTTTTCTCACTAATCAGACATGGCAGAGCTGGCGGGTCTAGTGCAGCGTCTGGAGGTGGCTGTGGGCCGTCTGGAGGCCATGTCCAGTTCTGGGGGTGGAGGCGGCCCTGCTGCTGCATCTGGAGGTATTAAGAAAAATGCAAACCAGATATATCTGAAAATAATTAGCAGTGCTTAGTGCAAAAGGGGAGTTAGGAATTTGAAGAATTAAGCTTTGTGTTGTAAATTGTCTCCCCTCAAATCATTCAATTTGTTGAAGATGCATGTACTATTACTTTAATAATATTACTGTACTGTTACTAATCATTTGAACACTGACATGCAAGACATGAATATCATAATTATGAGTGTGATTTCTTTTGGCTTAGTCCTGTAAAGTACTATCTTCTTAGAACTCTTAAGTAAGTGCATGGTGAAACTCTGCCATTGGGCCATGTTTGCGGACGGTTGCTGGAAATGTTGTATTGTGTCTGTTTAGGACATGGTGTAATTCTGCTCTTGTTTCTCTTCTCTTCAGTGGTTTCGGTGTATGTTGAAGCCTATGACAACTTGCTTGCTGGCCCTGTGGCTCAGTACACTGCCCTCAGTCAGAAGATAGGGGGTGACGTCCAGAAGCATGTGCGTAATGCAGCACTGTCATTATAGTTCCTGAACACTGGCACACATAGATAAAGACTCCACTCGATGTGTCTTATCCTTTATTTTGTGTCATAGGCTGAGTTGATGAAGCAGGCCTTTTCCTGTCAAAGACAGCTTCTGGTCACTGCCTCCAACTCTCAGAAACCTTCTGATGTAAGTGTCCTTGCACTATATTATGTTGAATGTTAGAATAAGACTCGCTACTGCACTACCGTTTCAAAATGAATGCTTTTCAAAGTCTCTTAAGCTCAACAAGGCTACCTTTTGTGTAACAAATGCATTAAAAAATGTTATATTGTGAAAAACTATTACAATTTAAAATTAGTTTTCTATTTAATATATTTAAAAACAAAAGTAATGGCAAAATTGAATCTTCAGCAGTCATTACTCTAATCTTCAGTGTCACATGACCCTTCTGATATCATTCTAATATGCTGATTTGCTACTCAAAGAGCACTTCTTATCAATGTTGAAAACGGCTGTGCTGCTTAATATTTTATTGGAGACAGTGCTACTTTTTTCCAGATTTGAATAGAAAGTTCAGTTAATTGAAGTCTTTATTATAAAGTAAATAAGTAAAAATAATAACAAAGTATTAAAGTAATTCTTTACTGTCACTTTTGATCAAATTAATGTACCCTTGTTTAATAAGTATTAATTAAAAAAAAAAAAAAGTAGTGTTTTTAAAGGTAGTGTATCTTTAGCTCTAATGTCATTCATTATTTTTGTAACATTTTCTCATTTCCTATGTCTCTTCCTCTTTTCAATTTCTCTTTTTCTCTGTTATATAGTCTGTCCTGACCTCTCTGCTGGCCCCGGTGTCTAAAGTGATCCAGGAGGTGCAGGCGTTCCGTGAGAAGAACCGCTCTTCGCCTCTCTTCAACCACCTCTCTGCTGTCAGCGAGAGCGTTCCCGGCCTCGGCTGGGTTGCCATAGTAAGGAGGAGGATGGAAACTGGGACTGTCAGCACTGAGTGTTGCAGTTTTTGTAGTTGTGTGTTGTTTCTGTCTGAGATTAAATAAATTATGGGACTTTATATTCGGGAAGTGTACTCTAACCAGTCAGCTTCCTCATTCTCAAGTGTGAAAATTTCCTACATTTAAAAATGTCTGGGTTAAACCAACATACTTTGCATATGGTGTTTTTTTTAGGGATGCATACGTGGGATTGAAGTCTCATTACAAAGAAATGTTATGATGTAAAATAAGAAATATTTATGATTATGCTCTATTTCTAGGTCACCGATTGAATACAATTTTAAAAGCAAATTTGTGACACTGAATTTTAAATTAATTAATAAAAATATATGGTTTATTGATTAATGCAAATTGACAATTTGTAATGGAAAAAATGTATATAATTAACATAAACTACAAAATAGAAGCACAAGTAATCTCAGACGGACTGGAAGTACGATGATTTTAAAGCACCAGTCCTTATGATAATCAAAGGAACATTTTAACAATTAATTTTTTCCTTTAAGCCAAAAACGTAAATGTTCCTAAAACCTTCTCATCAGACTTTTGAACCCCACAAGATATGCACAAGAGTCGTAATCATAATCCGTGTGTAATTGAAATGTTTATTAATTTCTTTCAGTAAGCCCATAATCTTTTTCTTTCTAAATGTGTTAGGCACCAAAGCCAGGCCCCTATGTGAAGGAGATGCAGGACGCAGCCATGTTTTACACAAACCGTGTGCTCAAGGATTACAAGGAAAAGTATGTGTCTGTCTGCGATGTAAAGCAGCTTGTCTATATGCCAGCAAAATGGCATATCGGTCATTTTCCCATCTGCCTTATTGTCTTATTTTTAGAGATAAGATGCATGTGGAATGGGTTCATGCCTATGTGTCCATTTGGACCGAGCTGCAGGCCTACATCAAGCAGCACCACACGACTGGACTGAGCTGGAGCAAGACTGTGAGTCACGTTCTTGTGTGTTTGGTTTGTCCCACATGCTTCTAGAAATGAATTTCCCAAATATTTAAGCATTTTGGTTTTACAGGGTCCAGTTGCTTCCGCCTCTGGAGGCGCCCCGAGGGGAGGAGCACCAGCCCCACCTCCCCCAGGTCCTCCTCCACCTCCCATGGACTTGGACAAATCATCGGGTGGAGACTCTGGAGCAACCACTCGCAATGCTCTCTTTGCCTCCATCAACAAGGGAGCTGATATTACTAAAGGTATTAAATGGATCCCTAACTTGATGTAGTAGTACTACAAACGGATATGAAGTTGTTTGGGAAAATAGGTTCAAAATGTGTCCAGTAGAGCCTACAGGGCACAAAACATTCAGTGATACTTTTATTGCTTGTCAAATGATGGAAGGTTCATTGCTAAAACATTAAACGGTCCTTTTGACTAAATGGAAATGATGCAGATTATTCCACTGATGCAATGTAATGGGAGCATCAGTGTGTGTATAGATTTAGAAAGGTCAGTGCAGCCTTCATGATAAAAAAGGGCACAGTTAGTTCCTAAATGATCTTGTGGCCTTCACTTGTGCACCCCTGTGAGACTGTCCCATTTGTCATTTTATTAAGTTTTATTATTATTATTATTAAATAACCATTAACTGATATTTTGGCATCATTGGCTGCATTTCCATTACCCTTCAAATTGCGCAAATTAAAATTGCGAATTGAAAATATGCTTAATGGAACGCGTCAATATATTGCAGAAACGTTTTTACGCTCACATGAGGTGGTTTTTCAGGCAATTCACAAGGAATATTTCACAAAACTGCAATGGAAACATTTTTTCTGCACTTACAGGTCACATGGTGTATGTAAGAAGTCATATGATCATTCTTCAATGTACTATAACCTCCAAGAAACACTTCATACGTGGCTGCTCTCGAGTACAATGGGCTTTCCCTGCCGTTAATGCTTAGACAATTTACACTGCACACGTCTGCGGCTCTGATATGGCCACTCTAGTCAAAGTGTTCATACCAGCCACGCACGTTTCTGAAGCGGTTCTCCGTGCTGTTTCTGTAAAGATACACGCATACACCTCCTCCTAATAAATATAGCCAAAAACCGTTGCCATGACTTTTCGTGACAGGAAACGTTGTCATTTCGCAATACTTTTTTAACGACACTTATAAAATATCGCCAAATTTTGCGCAAATCTGTAATGGAAAGTCACCTATTGAGATACTATTATTGATTTGATTATATTGAACCAGGTTTTATTTAAATTTTATAGTAATTTGTTGTGGTTTTGTCTTTTTTACAATACCCCCCCCCCCCCCCCCCCCCCCAAAAAAAAGCAAAGTGCACCTGCACCATATGTCTTTGTCTTTAATTTTGTATGTCCCCGTAGTTTTTATTAATTTTATTTCAGTTTTATTTAGTACATAATGTAAAACTGAATTTAAAAAGGGAGACGTTTAATAAACTTTTGGTAACTTTAACTTAATTTACCCTAATTGTAAACAAGTAATTTATTATTATTATTATTATTATTATTTGTGCATTTTACAAACACATTTTATCCAAAGTAACTCTTAGTTTATTCATGCTGTAATTTTTTTTTTTAGATACTTTATTTGAATTTTTGTAATTTAGTCATTTTCAAGATGAAGTTACTAACAAGTACCCAATGTACTTTTCCCATTCCCACACAATAAAAAGAACAAGCAAACACACAATCTATAAGTGATAAGTAGAAACACAAAGTTAAATGTCTCTTATTTGCCCAGCAGAAGGCTGGACTAAGGGAAAAAATCCAACAAATGACATTTAAAAAAACAATAATAATAAATAACAGTAATAACAATTGTATTATTAACATTAATAGGCTAATAATAATAATAATAATAATAATAATAATAATACAGAATAAATAACAATTCAGTGTATACATTTTTATCAGTATTTGAGTTCCCTGGCACAGGAATTTATTGAATACTTGTATTTAATATCCCTGTCTTTTTATTTCTCTTTAAGGACTGAAGCATGTGTCTGATGACCAGAAGACGCACAAGAATCCTGCGCTCAAAACTCAAGGAGGTCCTGTGCCTTCTGGGCCCAAACCCTTCGCTGCTCGGCCCACAGCAGCAGCCAGCCCAGCCCGCACTCTGCCCCCAGTGCTGGAGCTGGACGGCAAGAAATGGAAAGTGGTGAGTGAGTCAGTATGCCTGTTATAGTCTGTGTATGCAGCTGAAATTATTTTTGGAAATACCATTCTGAAAGGTATTTTCCATCTCAATCTTAGAAATGTTTACTTTATACATGCCAGTAGAAAAGATACTAAGCAAAGATTTGCTGATTTAGTATTGAACTAAACATAGACATAGAATTTTGGGAATTTTTGTGAAGACATGACAGTGTTTGGCCAGTTCTTATGCTGATTCTCTCTTGGGCTTTTTCCCATACAGGAAAATCATGAGGGCACTCAAGGCCTTGTGATCAGTGACACAGAACTGAAGCAGGTGGTTTATGCCTTCAAGTGCAACAACAGCACTTTACAGGTGAAGGGGAAGATCAACTCCATTACTTTAGGTATGTATGCACTGCCATTAATTTCTCCAGTCTTCAATTGTTTTGATATAGGTAGAAAGTTCCTGTAAGTTTAGACACACGTTTGTTTTGTTGTCTTTTCAGATAACTGTAAGAAATTTGGTCTGGTCTTTGATGATGTTGTGGGTATTGTTGAGGTGATCAACTGCAGAGATGTTAAGGTCCAGGTGTGTATGCATGTGCTTTGTACTCTTCTCATTATACATGCAGTAACATTTAAGCATTAAAAATGTCTTGGATTTTCTTTTATCTCAATTTGATCCTGAATGGAAGCTTGTTTCCAACACAATCAAATTAAATAAAAGCTTGTTCAGACTTTTTATTCTGACTTCTTTTCCTCATGATTGAGAGATGTAAACTCTATTACTATATACTGTTTTTCTCAGAATTCAGAGTTTACATCTCACAATTATAAGTTTATACTTTGAATTTGGAGTTTGCATTTCAGTTTTTACATAATTTTACTTTTTTTTTTAAATTTATTATTAGTATTATTTATTTATTTATTTTCCCCCACCACAGAATACAAAAAGAATTCCCAATTAATTTTTTTTTTTTTTTTAATCCTGTGGCAAAAACAAGCTTCCATTAGAAATGGTTGTAAAAAGTATTCAAAATGTAAATAAATAAATTTAAAGTACCTATGTAAATGCACTTACAACATTTTTCTTTTCAACATTTTTGTATATGTTTAGGTAAATATTGCTGTTTATTTATGTATTAACATACTGATACTTATGAATAAATGTTGTTCACTTCTGAACAAATTTGATCCAAATGAATGTTTTATTAAGTTATTAACTTCAGTCTTGGGTGGTCCGATCACATTTGGTCAGGCAGAACTGATTGTGACTGCATTTGTTTGTTTAAAAAAAAAACCTTCTGCTTCTGAATCTAACGCATTTGTGATAGTCTCATTAAAACAGTGGAACTGATCACAGTTTTCTTGAAAATATGAATTTTAATTAAAGGTCTTGTATTTAATTCTCTTAAACTCCCAAATATCTTTTTCTGTCTTATCATTAAGTGGCATCTGCATCTGCATCTGTATTTTCTGACTCATTGTTCTTCTGTTGATTTCCAGGTTATGGGTAAGGTGCCAACCATCTCCATCAACAAGACCGATGGCTGCCATGTGTACCTGAGCAAGGACTCTCTGTCATGTGAAATCGTCAGCGCTAAGAGCTCAGAGATGAACGTGCTGGTGCCCAACAAGGATGGAGAATATGTAAGTAATAGAGTGAATCATCTATGATTATAAAGATTATAAGAATAGGAATAATTGCTTTTCTATATCTGTTTTATTCCAGACTGAGATCCCAGTCCCTGAACAATTCAAAACCGTATGGGACGGTAGCAAGCTGGTCACCACAGCAACCGAAATTGCGGGATAAAGGACCAGCCTGTGCGAGACCACCCCCATTGCAGTGTCCTACCTGACTGATCAACGAGCTTAAAATACAAAGTAGAATGGAACGCCAACCAGGTCCACTCTCCTATCAGCCAATTGCAGCGGCAATCATATCTTCCTTCAGCTAATGACATGACTGCTTGCTTACCACAAGCACTTGCTCAGTCAGCGGCAGGGCTCCATTCTCTTCTATTCCATTGATTTAAAACATTAGCACTTGAAATTGATTGCCAACAGTTGAGGTGTTTTCATATGTTTTGTTTTTTGTTGTCTTGCAGCCATACTAAGCAAAATAACGTGAATGGCCAACGTGAGGAAGCCATTTTCATCAGATTTTGTATTTTTGATGTCATTTAGATTCTTTTTTCATTTGCATTTTCTGGTCAGGGGGCAGGTGTTGGGGGGGGTCATTCCGTTTTCTGTTTGACATATGCAATTCAGATCTGAAGCACATAAATGTCCCTCTACAGACCACCAATGCAGACATTTACTGTAACTTTATGATTTTTTTTTTCTAGGGATAATTAGAATGAAGATTTGTGTCAAATCTTAGAGGACCAATTGGCGCCTTGCAGGATTCGCAGTTCTATTTCCAATCGTGACACTGAAACCATGTTTAAAAAACAATAGTTGCTTTAGGAATTCTCATTTCCCTCTTTATTTCATGTTGTATTCCAGAGCACATGCACATTCCCTGTAATACAAATAAATGAACATTCCATGGTTCATGACGGAAAGGTGTGGAAAGCGTTTTGATGTCTTGATTGTTCTTGGCACAAACTGGAGAGGAGGCAGAGAAGGACACACAGCGTAACATTGTAATGCCCATGGTACTGTCCATGTCTGATATCTGATGACTATCTGCTGTACAGATACTGGATTTACATGACCTGTGTCCACCTCTTGCTCTCATCACATGCTTTGACTAGTTTAGGCTTTAATTCCAACCTCTTAATCTTTACTTTCCATAATATTGAGACCATGAGTATGGGATTTCTTTTGTATCGTTTGTCTTTGTCTTTATTTGGCTGAGAATTAGTACTGGAGAACAAACATCATTAAAACTGTTTCAATAAATAACTTCACTTTTTTTCTGTGTCTTTGATGTGCTTTATTGCGTATAATTGGCAGATACATTTTGTTGCAAGAGACCAGCATCTTGCATTTTATAGTTTAAGATTTCCAGAAAGGTGATGTGGAGCAGAACATTATTAAAACAAACAGCAGAACCTAGAATGAGCATTCGTAAGACATACACAGCTAGTTTTTTATATTCAGCAAGGATGCATTTCATTATTCAAAATTATGGTAAAGAAAAACAGTAAAGTATGTCTGGATTAAATAAATGTAGCCTTGGTGAGCATAAGAGACTTCAAAAATCTTCAAGACCCCAAACTTATGAAAAATACTAACATAAATACTGTCTACATATAGGACAAAGTATATCCTGTTATCAGAAACTTTGCTCTGTCTGGCTCTAGCTATAGCACCAGTTTACAAATATTTGTTTTGCAAAGTATATTTAAATTTGATGCATTTTAATTAGCGCGGTCAAAGTTAACGCACATTCATTTTAACGGCACTAATTTTAATGCAGCACGCATTCTCTGTTTGGAGAAATGGAGATGCATAGTGTTGCCAATTTAGCAACCTTTAGTTCCTGAGACTGGCTGGTACTGCCGCGTGAGGTCTCTCTTTTCACACAGATATTATGATGCTTCTCTAATTTGACATGCAAGTATAGCCGAAATCACAGAGCAGATATTGTCATTATCTTATGTGTATTTGATTTCATCAGACGACAGCTCGGATTATCAGGATTTTTGTGCATATTAACGTGTTGGAAGGGAGAGCTGGTTATGTAGTCACTATTTCATATTCATTCCGTTGTCTGACAACAGAAACAGTAAAATATATTAATGAAAACAGTTTTATTGAGAATTTAGCTGCATCAAAATACAGTATGTGGGCATAGAGAGGCAAACAAATCTAATAATAAATGTACATTTAGCATGTTCAGAAGAAGTGAGCGGCCCTGTCGTTTGCAAAAATGTAAACAAGGTTTGTGTAAGTAAATTGCTCAGAGCAAAGAAAGAGAAGAAATGAGAACCTGGTACTATGTTTTTCATGTGTCTAATAGACATGAACAAGTTCTTTGAAAAACATCTATGACCTTTGAAACATGTCTAGACTTCATGCTCTTTGTTGACTATGGTTTCACTAATAAAAAACATATATTGCATGAAGCATTTGTCCATGCCCATGTCGATTAGAGTATTAAAAACTTGAAAAGTATTAATTTATACATTTAGAACAAATAAAAATGTGTGATCAAGTTAATCACAAGTTAACTCATGACAATCATGCGATTTAATATTTTAATTGATTGACAGCCCTAATTTTAATATTAGTCTCTAAATAGTGTAAGGGTACACTCTTTATGTGATTCATAAATAAATACCACATAGGCCACAGGGTTTGTAAGATTCAAAGTTTTATTCTCTAACAAAAATAAACCGGAAAAAAGTACACAATTAGAACAACAAAATATGGAGTGTAATGATAAGGATGTTTTTTCTGATTAAATCAATCAAATAAAAAATCAGATCAGTGCAATAAAACAAGCAAGACTGGCTTCATTTCTGTATATAAGACATTGTATAAGACTCAAAGGCAGTAGTTAGGAGCATGCTAAAGTCAGCAGACACTGGACTGTGTGTGTGTGTGTGTGTGTGTGTGTGTGTGTGTGTGTGTGTGTGTGTGTGTGTGTGTGTGTGTAAACTCCCTCATTAGGAATAAGCCTGTTACTGTATTTAGCGTAGGTAAGGAAGTAAATTGTCATTAAACCACTCTCGGGTGAACTGCAGGTGATCTCCATCAGTGGCGAGGAACACAAGCTTCCCTGCAGAATCCATCTCTGCCAAACCCAGGTGATCCTGGCCAAACAAAATAAAGGTAGATAAATCTCTACAAAGTATTTAAAAAGAAAACAGCACTCTTTCTGTAGGTTGGTGGGTTAAATGTGGATAATAAAGAAGAGGAAAAAGCCAACAAGCTTCAGTTTACCTCTGTATAAATAGCACTTTCCTGCAGTGTTTCCAGCTCTTTAGCTTGACCAGGTTTATAGAAGCCAAACCACTGACAAAGACAATTCAATTAGTAATAGTTCAGTCCTCTTCTAATTCAATAAAAGAGAGATTGATGTACCTCAGAATCCACAGGATCCACCATAGTGTCCTGCAGGAACTTAACCATGACAAACTTATTCAGAGACATGAGATTTTTCTTGTAGGTCTCATTCACCACCTGACAGAAATAACATTCATTTACACCACATGCACAAATATATCTATTTTTAATAATATTTTCTCCCTTATCCTGTGACTTACTCGCTCCTGATTGATGTCAGCAAGAAAGAGGCTGTGCTTTTTATACAAGTCATCATTGAGGGGATCGTGCCAGTATTGTGCCTGCACCAAGCTAAAATCAAACGACAATCAATTTGCTTGACTAGTGAATGTTCAGATGTGTTTCTGAAATCATAAAATGGTCTGTTGAGAAGCCAAAAGCAATCGTGCACGCACTGTTTTTGAACTAAATCAGTGTAGGCTCCTGAGTTTAACATCTTGCGAATCCAGTCACAGATATGAGAGCTTTCACCAGGGCATCGTGGAAGACCAAACACTCCTGTGATTTCCAAAAAAAAAAAAGAGGAAGAGAGAAATCACATGTCTGACAAAAAAAAAGCATGTTAAAAAAAGATACGTTTAAATCATGTGGTTTTAGTTACTGAATAAAAACAATTATTAATTTATAACATTTTTATTAATATTTATGAAAATATTATTTTCACTAATGTTAAAAATCATAATGTTTTAAAAATCTTGCCAAATGGTAGTCTATATCTAATTTTACATGCTGTAATGTGACTGTCTGCAAATGTTATAACCTATTTCCAAGTAATTTTATTTTTACTCAGTAATTCAAAATGGTTGCATTTCCTGAAGCAAGATAACTTGTGAAATCAAAACAGGGATGTTGTACCACAGTGCTAACCACTTTCAGGAACAAATGTACTGCTGTTTTTAGCAAGTACATCAACCAAAGAGTCAGCAGAGCACATCTGTCACATTACCTTGATGCTGCCCACCAACTGAGATGAGGTTCTTCATTGGGGGATCTGGACAGCGCTGTGCAACTGCCCGCCTTACGAAACATTAAACAAGATAGAAAGGTAAAACAACACGGATAAGACTTCTGACAATCCCTTTCACAGACTGGTTTGAATAAATAACCACTTACAGAAACTGTGACCCCTGGGAGAAGCCCATTGCATTGTAGCCTCCCTTCAGTTTAGGGTCCTGAGACAGCTGATCACATACAAAAGACACCTGCTCATTAACATCCATGAAGAAGCCATTTTCAGTGTCCTGTTAAAAAAGAAAGAAAGAAACTAAATCTTTTTATTTGAAACAAAAACAGGAATGAGAAGGAGGATGTGGACCTGCTTTACCTGTACGACAGTCTTGCCGATCATCAGGGAAAGCACATATATTCCTGGGACTTCCTCTTCCACCATCTTCTTTATTGCACCCATGCTCAGTGGATTGCAACAACTGTCTCCTGCAAAAAGATGAACAAATAACAAGTGATAATTAGCAATGATCTAATTATCTTTATGGTAAACTCAGTATGTGTGTTTCTGTTAATCTGGTAAACATGTTTTCATAGGTCATGGCACTACAAGGTGTTTATTAGACAGACAATTTTATGTTATTATTATAAATAATAAGCAGTTGTGTACAGCAGAAGATCATGATAACCCCTACTGACAAAATGTTAGATTAAATGAAACAATTAGGAGCTATTTTACTGTATGGAATTGTGTATTAATAATGAGGAGTACAAACAAATGAAATGTCAAACAACTATAAAAAGACTTTTAATGATTAAAGTCACTTAATACACTACCATTCACAAGTTTAGGGTCAGGTTTTTCTTTTTGAAAGATATTAATACTTATATTCAGAAAGGCTGCATTAAATGCATTAAAAAATAATCCTGAAAAAATGTACACAAAAATATCCAGTCTCCAGCCTTATAAATGTAAACATAATATTTTGAGGAAACTGTGATAGATTTGTACATGATTATTTGATATTATTGCTATTTGAGCATTTAATATAAAGTTCAAAAGAACAGTTTATTTTGAATAGAAATATTAGGTAACATTATAAATGTCTTTACTACCAATTTTGATTAATTTAATTTCATCTTTGCTAAATAAAAGTATTAATTTATTTGGGGAAAAAAAAAAAAACTGACCCCAAACTTTTGATGGTTAGTGTACAGGTGCATCTCAATAAATTAGAATGTCATGGAAAAGTTCATTTCAGTAATTCAACTCAAATTGTGAAACTCGTGTATTAAATAAATTCAGTGCACACAGACTGAAGTAGTTTAAGTCTTTGGTTCTTTTAATTGTGATGATTTTGGCTCACATTTAACAAAACCCCACCAATTCACTCTCTCAACAAATTAGAATCAATACAAAACACCTGCAAAGGTTACCTGAGCCTTCAAAATGGTCTCTCAGTTTGGTTCACTAGGCTACACAATCATGGGGAAGACTGCTGATCTGACAGTTGTCCAGAAGACAAATCATTGACACTCTTCACAAGGAGGGTAAGCCACAAACATTCATTGCCAAAGAAGCTGGCTGTTCACAGAGTGCTGTATCTAAGCATGTTAACAGAAAGTTGAGTGGAAGGAAAAAGCGTGGAAGAAAAAGATGCACAACCAACCGAGAGAACCGCAGCCTTATGAGGATTGTCAAGCAAAATCGATTCAAGAATTTGAGTGAACTTCACAAGGAATGGACTGAGGCTGGGGTCAAGGCATCAAGAGCCACCACACACAGACGTGTCAAGGAATTTGGCTACAGTTGTCGTATTCCTCTTGTTAAGCCACTCCTGAACCACAGACAACGTCAGAGGCGTCTTACCTGGGCTAAGGAGAAGAAGAACTGGACTGTTGCCCAGTGGTCCAAAGTCCTCTTTTCAGATGAGAGCAAGTTTTGTATTTCATTTGGAAACCAAGGTCCTAGAGTCTGGAGGAAGGGTGGAGAAGCTCATAGCCCAAGTTGCTTGAAGTCCAGTGTTAAGTTTCCACAGTCTGTGATGATTTGGGGTGCAGTGTCATCTGCTGGTGTTGGTCCATTGTGTTTTTTGAAAACCAAAGTCACTGCACCCGTTTACCAAGAAATTTTGGAGCACTTCATGCTTCCTTCTGCTGATCAGCTTTTTAAAGATGCTGATTTCATTTTCCAGCAGGATTTGTCACCTGCCCACACTGCCAAAAGCACCAAAGGTTGGTTAAATGACCATGGTGTTGGTGTGCTTGACTGGCCAGCAAACTCACCAGACCTGAACCCCATAGAGAACCTATGGGGTATTGTCAAGAGGAAAATGAGAAACAAGAGACCAAAAAAATGCAGATGAGCTGAAGGCCACTGTCAAAGCAGTGCCACAAACTGATCACCTCCATGCCGCGCCGAATCGAGGCAGTAATTAAAGCAAAAGGAGCCCCTACCAAGTATTGAGTACATTTACAGTAAATGAACATACTTTCCAGAAGGCCAACAATCCACTAAAATGTTTTTTTTTTATTGGTCTTATGAAGTATTCTAATTTGTTGAGATAGTGAATTTGTGGGTTTTTGTTAAGTTAGAGCCAAAATCATCACAATTAAAAGAACCAAAGACTTAAACTACTTCAGTCTGTGTGCACTGAATTTTTTTAATAAACGAGTTTCACAATTTAAGTTCAATTACTGAAATAAATGAACTTTTCCATGACATTCTAATTTATTGAGATGCACCTGTATGTGTGTGTGCAATATGAAAAAAATTGAAAGATGAAAAAGATTGAAATATGAAAGATGATGAATGCAAAACCTTAGTGTCAGTTTTTTGTTGCTAAAGCCACTGTATACACAAAAGCCTTTTTGTCACGTGACCATATATATTACCCTAATGATTGACATTATTTAACGACTCAGGTCTATTGTTTATTTGATCAAGTGAGGATGTGGGTCTCACCCATGCCGTGCCATATCACCAGAGGGACTGTGGCATTATCTCCCCACGATGAGCCACACAGCAACAACAGACACCCAGACACAGCGAAGAGGCGAGGAGCCGCGGATAAACCCATACTTGAATCCGAGCCTGGAGATGTGAACACATTTACATCCCTGTTAACAGAAAACACTTACAGGAAGGGAAAGCACTGAAATAAGGAAGTGAATAAGTTAAGCTATCATCCACAATTAATTGAGTGGACTTTCTATTAAAATGTCAAAAGCATTTTCTCACGGTACACAAACACATCTAAAGTAAAGACAGTTTCATAGCAACTTAACGAGCAATGGCCTTCAAAATCGTTTCCCTTTGTAATATTTGCGATTATACAACCGGGAACCTTGATAATGCTAAGCTAAGAAAAAGCTATAAACACAAATATTTTCAGTTACAGCCATTGTGTACTTACTGCGATAACTTTCTGTTCATTCAATCACATGACAGACGAAAACACCGCTCTTGTCAAACAAATGCGCTCATGGCTGCAAATATTAGACTTATATGTCATTACATTACACCTGTCTTATACAGTCAGTCGGTCCAGAGTGTTTAGATTGTGATGCTAGCCTTCCAGAGCAGGAACTCTCAAAATGTCATGTGATCAACAGGAACTGTGGCTTTCCTGAAATGCAACATTATTGTGAAGCCGGGTCAGCATTGATGTTCCTGGTGTATTAAACATTTTGCACTTATAGAAGTAATTAAAACAGTTTGTATGGCTATGGAGGGGTCGAAAACGGATCTTTTTTATTTTCTAAAGCATCCAGCGACTGAGTCTGACATCTGTTTAGGAAGCATGTTAATGGTAAGAATAAATAAAAATCGCACCATATGTAAAATTCTGTATTTGTATAAATAACATTATTTGTGTATATAACGTAACATATAAATTAAAATACAAACCTCTGTATCATGTTTTTACGTTAAATTGACGTTTTTCTCACTTTTTTTTACATTTCATTTCATATGCTGAGTCTAGTAAAGACAATAGAGGGACCCAAAACTAGTTCTTGAAGGGTAAAAGAACTGAATTGCATCTTGATTTTCTCCAGGATTCAGGTGAGACAAAGAATGTCATCTGTTTCACTGATGCTCCTGACATAAAGATGTTGGATGTTGTGGCGGATGTCAGCTGATCCGGGGCGCGTTTCCCAAAAACAACTATGGTCGCAAGTTCCGTCGTTACCAATAGAGTTCAATGGAACTAACGACCATAGTTAGCTAACGATGCTTTTGAGAAACGCACCCCTGTTCGGTTAACCTTTGTGCTGTTCAATAGTCAGATGTTATGTTCAGAAACTGTCATGTGCTACACTAGAGAAAATGGGAATTTAAAACCTACATTATTTTACATTGTCGCGTGCTCCACAACCTGATATTGCCAAGTGCAACGTGTTCCTGGGTCAACAACATTGTGATTGACCAATCAGATTTCAAGAACCAGTTTATAAATTTTTTTTATAATTACAATCAGTGTTTGGTGCCTGTACATCAGTATAATTAATCTATCAGTTCCTCTGATTTTAGGGATTACTCATGGGTAAAGTTAGGTTTAGGTGTAGGTATATGGTTAAGATTATATTTTTGGATTAAAATGTTGTTCCAGGGTCAACAAAATATGTTGACCCAGGAACACGTCGCACTTGGCAATATCAGGACGTGCGGTCGCCGTGATTTTGCCAAGTAAGATATGTTCCTGGATCAACATCTTTTGTTGATCCTGGATCAACATTATTGTCCAAAAATATAGACTTAACTCAATCCCTACCCCTAAACCTAACCCTACCCATAATATATTCCTAAAATCAGTGTGAAATGATAACTGATTAACAAGGGTGTTGAAGCACCTAACCCTGAACATAAGCCTAAAACAGATATTTCCTGAAAAGTTATCCCTCAATTCTGATTGGTTGATTGGAATGATGTTCCAGGATCAACAAGGATGTTGATCCAGGAACATGTTGTACTTGGTGAAATCACGCTCACCCTCATGTGCTTGGACATTTTCAGTAAGGTAATACAAGAGGTTTGGGCTTCCCAGTAGATGCAGTCAACCTCTGAGTGAGTGAGTGTCATGGTTTTTCGTAAAAAAAAAAAAACTATTTAAACAAGAAATAGTCAAAACATATTACAGCTTTCAAATGAGGAGCTTTCTGATTTATGCCAAAAAATAAGGAGTAGTCATGCAATATACCATCTGAATAGCAATAAATTATATTAAAGGCCATAGAAAAGATCTGAAAACAAATCTTTGCAGAACATCATTCAGTGAAAGCTGAAACAGACACATTTGCATAATGATTGATGACAGGAAAATCGGTATTTGGCATTATGGATGGTCCAAACAGAAGAGGAAGACTAACAGAAAACGGACTGCTGATATCAAGCACTGATAAGGAGAACTAAATGGGAATTTATGAAAAATGAATAAATACAGCATTGATCCCACGATTGTTGATTAGTTGTTGATGAAACGGCGCCTCAGATCGATTGAAGCTAATGGATTTTCTGAAATGTCTTGTTTGTGTTTCAGCATTTGTGGATGTCATACTTAAACTAACTCAAGTACAGTCCAAAACTTACACCTTTGCAATCATGGCACTACAAGACGGTTACTCCATTAACTCGACCACGGACGACCAGGACAGCGACACTGCACCACTTCTAGAGAAGGAAGTGGAAAAAATCACAGGTTGGTCTGCAGTTTGATCCTCCTGCAGTCTGCATGAAATGTGGTGGTTTGTTTTGTGCATTAAATAGGTCTTGTCACACATATGCTACCATTCAAAAGTTTGGGGTTGATAAGATATTTTTTTTGTTTGTTTTTGAAAGAAATCCCTTACCAAATCAACTCACCCATGATCAAAATACAGCAAAATATTATTTCTGTTTAAAACAACTCTTTTCTAGTTTAATATATTTTTAAATGTAATTTTATTTCTATTTTCTTCGGATATGTTGTTTTATCAATGTTGGAAACAGTTGTGCTGCTTAATATTTTTGTGGAAATGTGATAAATTTTTTCAGGATTTAATGTGCCCTCATTGAATAAGAGTATTCATTTCTTTCAAAAAATCTAGCGCACCTTAAACTTTTGAAGGGTAGTGTGCTAAGTGACTATAATCTTTACCAGTTTTTTGAATATATGTAACTATTTAAAATTTCAGAATGTGTTTGTATGTGTGACAGTGCCTCCCAAATGCTGCTCTGTACGATGCAATCTGGCTGCTATGATGTTCTTTGGCTTTGCTGTGGTCTATGGTCTACGTGTAAATCTCAGTGTTGCCATGGTTGCTATGGTTAATGGAACCAATGACCAGCCGTCATCCGATAGCAATATATCAAACGAGTGTCCAGTACCCACCCATACACTTGACAACAACAGCCAAAGTCCAGAACAGCCAGATGGGGTAAGACTAAACCGCATGCAGCATTTCATGCACCGAACCTGGTGGGGCTCCTCATATGTCATGTAATTTTATAACTTATGATATTTAAAAAAAAAAAAAAAAAAATATATATATATATATATATATTGTTCTATTTCATTTTCTTTTCCTAGATTCCAAGATACCCATGGAATCCCGAGACACAGGGAATGCTGCTCGGTGCTTTCTTTTTTGGATACCTGTTTACTCAGATCCCGGGAGGCTACCTATCAGGTCGCTTTGGAGGAAGCCTGTTCCTTGGTGGTGGTGTGCTTGGAACAGCCGTCCTCACTCTCCTCACTCCACTGTCAGCACAGCTTGGAGCCAAGTGGCTGTTTGCCTTGCGTGCACTGGAGGGATTTGGGGAGGTTAGGGGGTGTTTGTAATAGCCAAAAAAACTCCACAATGATTCTCAAATAGATCAAATAAATCAGTCTTTTTTTTTTTGTTTGTCTAGGGTGTGACTTTTCCTGCCATGATGGCGATGTGGGCCCGCTGGGCTCCTCCATTGGAGAGGGCTCGTCTGATGACGTTCTCAGGTGCAGGCTCTAGTTTTGGTGCCTTTGTGGCTCTTCCTCTCACTGGCTTCATCTGCCATAGTCTGGGGTGGCCAGCAGTCTTCTACTCCTGTGGTGAGGGAAAATGACATTTAATTTATGGATGCATTATATACATAATAGTTTGGGGTCAGTAAGGTTTGTTTGTTTTGAAAGAAATGAATAGTTTAATTATGCATGTATTCAGAACTTGATCAAAAGTGCCAGTAAAGACATTCATAATACATAAATGCTGTTCTTTTGAACTTTCTATTCATCAAAGAATCCTGAAAAAATGTAGGACTATTTCCACAAACATATTAAGCAGCATTGATAAGTTTTCAGCATTGATAATAAAAAGAAATGTTTCTTTTGAATGTTGGAATGATTTCTGAAGGATTATATGACACTGAAGACTGGAGTAATTGCTGCTGAAAATTCATCTTTGGCATAAATTATATTTTAAAATACATTAAAATAGCAAAAATGTAAAAAGTTTTTAAATTTAACTTATATTTTTACATATTAGACAATTTAATTAATAAATTGTGAGAATATTTCACAATATTTTACTGTATTTTTCATTAAATAAATGCAACCTTGGTGAGCATAAGGGACTTTCAAAAACTTGAAAAAAGTTTTGAAAATTATATGTAACAATTTATTGGTGTAGCATCTAGTCCAAGCAAAATGCTTGAAAGTAATTGTTTTATACATGTGACCCTGGACCACAAAACCAGTAATAAAGGTTTTCATCTGAAAGCTGAAGAAAAGCTTTCCATTGATGTATAGTTTGTTAGGATGGGACAATATTTGGCCGAGATACAATTATTTGAAAATCTGGAATCTGAGGGTGCAAAAAAAAAAAATCTAAATATTGAGAAAGTCGCCTTTAAAGTTGTCCAAGTCCTTAGCAGTGCATATTACTAATCAAAAAATAAGTTTTGATGTGGTTACGTTCCCAGGTAGTCTAGGGTTAGAGGAACCAGTAACAGAATAAAAAGGTGATGTGTGGAGGCAGCAAGGTTCAATTCCCAACTCACAAGATGTCAAGGCTTCAAGAGGGGGCAAGGCCAAAATAACAAACAAAAACCCTCCAACTACTAGGAGAAACTAACTGAGCTAACACAAAGAAACAAAACACAATCAATACACTAACTCCCTAACTAGCATAAACAGGAGAAAAACAAGGTATAAAAGAAAATGGCACCCGCCTCTCTACTAACATATTCCCAGTAAATTAACAATTACTTCATAAATAACAAAGAATATCAGAAGAAGGTACAAACAAGTGATAACTTCTAAACCAAACCAAATTTCTTATCTTAAGCACCAGTCACCACAAAAGTGTTAACACAATAACACTATAAAGAAATCAATTCAACAACATATTAAATCAAACTAATAAAGCTTGTGGGGTTGAAAATAGAAGCCTCACGACGCAGCCTCCACACACACACCGCACTGTGCGATGGTGCAGCTTAAATCCACAGTTTCTCCTCCTCCTGCAATCACATCAGATCACCAATCATTGGAATCAGGTGGCAGCCATTACCTCTTGCATATGGGAAGTATAGAGAGAGAGAGAGAGAGAGAGAGAGAGAGAGACACACACACACACACACACACACACGAGAGAGAGACAAGAGAGAGAGAGAGAGACATACGAGAGAGACAAGAGAGAGAGACGAGACGAGACAAAACAAATACGTCCTTGGATGTAACAAAATATTTATGGTACGGAATTTACAAAATGTCTTCATGGAACATGATCTTTACTTAATATCCTAATGATTTTTGCCATAAAAGAAAAAGCGATAATTTTGAGCCATACAATGTGTTGTTGGCTATTGCTACAAATATACCTGTGCAACTTAAGACTGGTTTTGTGGTCCAGGGTCACATATGATATATGAAAATACTTAACAGTCTTTACTCTTGTCTTCAAATTTAATGTAATATAATAGCGTCATATCTTATACATTAACGTGTTTTTACCACCAGGTGGTGTCGGGTGCCTCTGGGCAGTGTTTTGGTTTATCTTTGTGTCAGATGATCCCCAAACTCACACAAGAATTAGTGACAGAGAGAAATATTACATAATTAACTCAATAGGCTCACAGGTATGAACTAATTTTATATTTGAATTTTTGATGATGCATACAGTTGGTCTCATTCTTTATTCATCAAGTAAATAATTCATGCTAAAAATAAATAACTATATGTAAACATGTATTAGAATATGTTATTGAATTTAAAAGGAATCCTCAAATAACATGAATTTCCAGCATGTCTTCCTCTCCATAATTAATCTGTGGTTTAGATCTGTGGGCATTTATATTGATTTGATATTTTCTCTGTTTTTAGGGGATGGCACATGGTTGGTCAGTGCCTATATTATCTATGATGTTATCTGTGCCTCTTTGGGCCATAATCATCCCACAGATGTGCTCTAACTGGTCTTATTACACTCTCCTCACCTCACTTCCTACCTACATGGACACTGTGCTCCACTTTGATTTGCGACAGGTGAGGCAATTTGGATATTTCGATTAAATCAGCCTGGTTTAAATCCTGTGTATCACTCTATTTTATTTCATTTTGTCAATCAGAATTCGTTCCTCTCCGCTCTGCCATATCTGGCCGGCTGGCTGTTCTCAGTGGGCTCAGGTGTGCTGGCAGACAACCTCCTGGAGAGGGAGCTCCTGAGTGTCACAGCTGTCCGGAAAATCTTTACCTTTATTGGTATGAATAAAAAATATCTTATAAATAAGATATTTATGATGACAGAGTGCATGTATAAAGTGTGGAAATAGAATAGTTACGCTAGGTGGTCAAAAATTTGAAATGTTTTTAAAACACTCTTATGCTAATCAAGGTTTGAAATATTGTACTTTGTAATGTTTTTAAACATTATTACAATTTTAAAATGTTATTTTTCATTAGACATTACTCCAGTTTTCAGAAATGTGATACTCCAGTCTTCAGAAATTCCAATATGCTGATTTGGTGCTCAAGAAACATTTCAATGTTAAAAACAGTTCTACTGCTTAATATTTTTGTGGCAACTGTGATACCTTCAGGATTCTTTGATGGAAAAAACAAACTTTAAAAAATAAATGTATTTCAAACATTTATTTGAAATGCAAAGCTTTTGTAACTTTAATGTCTTTACTGTCACGTTTAATTAATTTAATATATCCTGGGTTTTTTTTCAGTCTTACTTTCCTCAGGCTTTTAAATGAAAGTGTATCACAGTTTCAATAAAAATATTAAGAAGCAAAAGCTGCCATCAAGATTGACAATAAGAAGAAATTATTTTGAGCAACAAATCAGCATATTAGGATGATTTCTGAAGAACAACGTGTTGCAACGTATCGCAGTTTAATTGTTTTTATTAATATTTGTATGTTTTGTGTCCCATAGGTCTGTTTCTACCTGCTGTTTTCCTGTTTGCTGTAGGCTTCACGGGTTGTAGCGGTGTGCTGGCTGTGACATTTCTCACTTTGTCCAGTGCATTTGGGGGTTTCAGTGCTGCTGGTGTCTACATTAACCAGATTGACATTGCTCCACGGTACAAAACCAAGACTGTCTGGCTGGTTTATATGTCACAATTAATCAGTCTGCTCAAGTAGGCCCTATAGAGTTGATCAATACATCACTTTGTGGGCCCTCAGAGGGATACTTCACTTTAGGTTCCCTTTAGGATTTCTTATGGGTTTTTGAATTTTTATTTAAAATATCGGTTGAAATTTTAATCTTCATCCGGGTTATAGAGGACTACAAACTGAACAGCTCTGTGCTAAAACTCATGTCCATCAGTCTATCCATTAAGTTATCTTTACAAGCTTCACTTTTATTGCAATAGTGCAATCCAGTGTTGGGGGTAACGCATTACAAGTAACGTGGGTTACGTAATCAGATTACTTTTTTCTCTCAAGTAACTAGTAAAGTAACGCATTATCTGGGTTACTTTTTCAAAAAAGTAACGCCAATTACTTTGTTTTCCCATTTATTGACTGACAAGTCTCCTGTCCCCATGTTGGGAGAAATCGGAAGTACAGAGGCGTTGTGTGCGCTGTGTGAAAATAATGTTACTGTAGTTCTAGACTAAATTTGAATGTGCATTAATTCATCTCACTCAGGGAAAAGAAAAAAAAAAACAGATTTAGTATTCATCAAAATGAATTAAATCAGTGAAGTGCAAACTCAGAATATGATGCAAACCTGCAATAATTAAATATATTAAATAACACAAATGTATCTAATCCCAATGCCTTTGCTGCTGGCCTTTGATGATCCAGTTCAACCATACTAATAAGCAAAATGACTTTAGATAAACTAACAATCGTGCTTCATTGTTTTTTTTATTGTTGAAGAGTGTTGAACCTTCTTCTCCTGCATTCTACTGTACAGACGTGAATTTACTTTTCCTTCAGCCTGAGGTTTATTCATTATGATTTTTGGGCTTTTACATTTGCTATAAATAGAACTTTTTATATGGAAAAACAATCAAGCCCTGCTCATATTTAAAAAGTAATGCAAAAGTAACATAAAAAGTAACTAAGTAATGCAATTAGTTACTTTTTAAGGGAGTAACGCAATATTGTAATGCATTGCTTTTAAAAGTAACTTTCCCCAACACTGGTTATATCTCCTTTTGTGCTCTTTTCTTCCAGGTACGCAGGTACACTTCTAGGAATCACTAACACTTTTGGCACCATACCTGGCGTTCTTGCACCAATTGTAGTGGGCTACATGACAAAAGATGTAAGCTGTGTTCTTTACTTTGTGTAACACTGCAGTAGTTTAAAAGAATTCATCAGCTAAAGTTAACATTTTTATATCTTCTCCCTTCCTTTGTTGTCCGAGCAGCACTCAGTTACAGGATGGAGACACGTGTTCTGGTTGTCTGCAGGAGTGAGCGCCTTTGGAGCCATCTTTTACGTGATCTTTGGCACTGGAAAGATTCAGAGCTGGGCAAGGACAGATGAGGAATCAGACACAGATACACACAATTAATCATTCCAGTTGACCAATTCAGAGGGATATGAGGACTCTGCTTTTGAGTTCTATCCTATACTCAACACGTACTACCAGACAGAAGTTTGGACAAACTTCATACTTTTTCGTGATTTAAAAAAGAAAAGAAAAAAAGTGTTATTCTAAAGACGAGCATAAAATATGCCTATTTTATAACTTTTAAAAAAAAAAAAACTTTTTTTAATTCCCATATGTGTTATTTTATAGTTTTGATTACTATTTATATATATATATATATATATATATATATATATATATATATATATATTACATTTAAAAAAAGAGTAGCATGTCCAAACTTTTGACTCTGATTGTATTAATAATACTTCACTCAGGGTTTTAAAAGGGAAAATTTGTGCCTTACAACAAGTGCCTTAGAATGTGTAGTGTATTAGTCTGGCAATATTTATTTATTGCTGAACAATTCAGACTTAATAATAATACAGTGGAATGGAGAATTCAGAGTAATTCCATTTCTCAATCTCATTCAATTAAAAAAATATACTCTGGACTTTATTCTAACTTTCAATCAAGTGTACTTTTTATTACAGTAGTGAAACAGAACAGATTTAGGGGTTTTATCTAAATTTAATTACATTTGAAAATACTTGTTAATAAGCACTTTAATGCATTAATAATGAAAATACCTTACTACTTGGTACCAGTGCTGTTGTTCAGGTCATTTTAAACTTGTTAATGAAATAACTGTACTCCATTAATTGTGTCATTGAGTTGAGCACTCGGCCACTTGGTTTGTTACAGATTTACTGACAGATATAGTCCATTCATATTTACTGGAATTTGCCAGACATGGTACATTTTTTTTTTTAAACTTATCTTTCTTCAAGTTGAAGTTTTTATGAATTTGAGTTTTTGATGATTACATTAAGCTAGTGCACAATTTAATTGTTTGGTAAACTTGTGCACAATTTTATTTTTTCAATAAGTTCTTACATTAAGTTTCACTTAATGTTTATGTAGTCATACATTGATTGAGCCACAATGGCCAGCATTTTTTTTTATTGCATGATTATCTCAATGCTGAAAAGCATTATCCAGTATTACTATTCCATTTTTTTTTAAATAAGTCATGTTCATTTATGATGTTGATCATGCTCAATAAATACAATTTAAGTTTTTTCAGTGCAGTCATATTCCATCTGTTTTGTCAGCACTTGTTATGTGTTCTTCAATATGGATGAAAGATCATTAATCAAACATTTGTATTCCTATGAGCGATTACAGAGTTAATAACCCCATCATTTTAATGGCTACAGTATAAATAATATACGAGGCATTACAGTCAACTTGTGGCATTTGGAGACTTGATTTCTCAAAACAACAACCGGCAGATGGCGCCTCACATCGTTGATAAATGGCTGAATTATTAGAATGCCTCTCAAATTTTAGATCAGATAGTACTGGGGGTTTAAATGTTATATATCTTAAATTTGTGTATTATGATAACTAAAACAGTCAAGGGGCAATAATACCAGATATATGAACAATGTCACTGCCTATGTCATATAAGCTCCAACACTTTCAACTTGCCTCAGCACTGTTGAGAAAATGACCCGGATGTACTTGACTGAATGCGGCAAGATCTCACGTGCTTATTTACAGTGTGACAGTGATGTAAGCGTGAAGATTGTCGTGTAACCTTACTGGTCGTATTAACGATTTGTGTCATTAATATAGTGCTAACTTTGATTTAATATATCGATTTTTATCAACAAGACAGCGAATATCTTTGATTATTTTAGGTTGGTCTCTTTAATCCTTCCTATCGTGACATTGTAAATACACCCTTTCCGTATCTTGTGTGTGTGTGTGTGTGTGTGTGTGTGAATAAATGAGCGATCTTTAGTCCAGTCCGGCATACCATGAACACAAACATACTGGTAGAGTAATAAAATAACCTTTCTTGTGTTACAGTTTTACTAGCTGTTCAAAGGAGCAAAGAATTTGCTCTATGAACTTGATCTTGCCCTACCATACCCTGTTATATTGTTTAATATGATTGTAGATGTGTCTTATTTTGCTTTCCTGCTTGAAAGACAAAGTCGAGGAAACATTAAGGTAATATATGAACTGTTGGTCTTTAGATGGGTGAGATTTAAAAATAAAAATAAAAATTATATATATATATATATATATATATATATTATAGTGAGTATAAGCAACATATTTTTCAGTAGTTGTGAACAGAATAGGAATTGCTTCCTTTCATGCATGGACAATTGCATTTTCACCAAAGGTCTGAGACAAACCCATGGTGTTCTCACACATAGAGATGTTTGTTTCTCTGACCCCTGACCCATTTGCATTACACCTTAAAAATGCATAATGCATGGAGTGGATTTGCAAGTTTAAGTTTGTTGCCTTGAGGGGGAGGTGGAGGATTTCTGCATTTCAGTTTAATTGTTTTTTCTTAAAAAGCCTTTAGGTTGATCTAATATTTATGACTACTTTTTAAAGTTGTTTCATTTTAGGTTTAAAAGACTTTATTAAATGCTATGTTGTTTAACTAGTGTTTTAATTTTAGAACTAGAGTACAGTTGTTTAATTGAATGTCAAATCACGTAGTCTATTTCAGAACTGATTTAAAGCTAGAAGTCTGAAGGATTTTTTTTTAAACAGTTTTAGCACATCTGAAGGTGCACAGCATTGCTATCATTAAAATACTTTTTCATTGACATAACATTTGCATCTATTAATTTAGCAGATATTTTGGTCCAGACTGACTGAATGTCAGCATTGCTGCAATATAAAATTTCAAGAGTAAACCATAATACACAGCTATCTTGCAGTGAGGCCTGCTCTGTGTTTGAGCCTTGAGGGAAAAGTTCAGGCCTTTCCTTCTGTATTGCATGACTCAACAGTGAACTCATGCCAGGCATTGACGTTGATTCGTGGCACAAATTCCCCATGCCCTCCCCCACACTTGTTGAGTGCCTGAGATAGAAACCAAATGGCTGTTTATCTGGACAAATAGATATTAAGCCTGTTAGCATTGCGCTGCTACATGAACCTGGTAAACAGGCCAGACCAGATCAAGAGTCAGCACAGTATACAAAAAGACAAATGGTTTGAAACAGGGCAGGATATGCTGAGGTGTGTTTGTAGGTTGGGGTGGGACTTTAGACAGCTGTGCTGTGAATAGTAATCATCTTTTGTGTGTGTGTGTGTGTGTGTGTGTGTGTGTGTGTGTTCTATTTTCTATTTAAATTCTATTTACTTCAATTTCTAGTATTACTGTTAAAGAAGACCATGATAATGACTGAAGAGACGTTTCAAAGGATTTGTTTGATTATTTGCTTGATCTGCAGGTTTGGGTTGATGTAATCAGAGCTGTTCAGTCTTTTTTGTTTAGATCAGTTGTTTCCCAACCATCAAGTTGCCTGGAACTTTTTCATTTTAAACTTTTTCATTTTATATTTCATATTTCTTATTTCAGATTTATATACTGACAGCTATTGCAAGGTCTGGTGTACAAAGCAGTACAGAAACAAAATGGCAAAATTAAAGTAAAAAAAAAATATATATATAATTTCATTAGCACATCACGATTGTTTATTTATTTTTATATTTTTATTATTATTATAATGTGCAGTGTACAATGTGTTGTTGACTTTTTTTTGTGGACACAGTTTACCTGTACTTTCACACACTTTATTACAACTGGTGCATTTAGAAAAATAGTTTATACTGTACTGCCCTGTCTCATTATTATTAATGTAAATAATTCATCTTTTTATTTATTGTCTATTGACTATGCAAACCATTGCTTACATGAAGGACATCAACCAAGGACAATTACAACAGTACACTGTTAATTCAATTATGACTGAGTATATTTTATCCAAATAGCCAATCAATCCATATCACTGTTCTGTGTAATCATTGTTTATACAAGAGAATGTGAAGTGAGTTGTGTGATTTTTTTATTATTATTTAAAATGCTTTGATCATATTATGTCTGTTGTGTCCCCATTTTGCTTTTATGACTGCAGCAATTCTGAGCTGTATGAACGTAAAATTGGATGATCATGTTCTCCAGCATGATTTGAGAATGAGCCATCTCTACAATGCAGTTTTCATGATCAATGTAACAAAGAATCTTAAATAGATTCAGAATCTTCAATGGCTGTTCTAAAAATAATTTTGTCCATGCTAGGACGTTTTAAAACCTTAAAACTTAATTTATAACCAAGTTTAATATTTTTTTCACATTTTAATGAGGTCCCTGACTTTTAGACCCCGCTGCATGCTGCTCTGATTGTCACAGTATATGTCATTTGCCTGTGTGTCTGTGCTGCTCTTGACTGAAAATAGCAGCTGTTGAGCGAGCATCTGTTACCTAGAGGAAGAGAGAGTTGATCGGAGGTTCAGGGGGAGATGCCAGCTCTTTGAAATAAGGCTATGAGGAATGTATAGCATTGAAGAAGAATTAAAGATTCCCTACACTCTAGAACTCTGAATGCATGAAATGCATACAAACTAAGGGAAATTACGAAAGGTTCGTTGCCGCTTATGGGCTTGAGTTTCAAATTAGGATAGTTTGAATCTCACTGTTCAGCAAATAGTCCTATCTGATTGCATTTGAATCTGAATACATGAACCACTGGGTGGAGATGCATCTGAAACACCAAACCTGAGTGCCCTCATCAACTTGGTAAATTGCTGACTAATTTGCACACAAACTGGGCTGATCACTGTCTCTGGGGTAAAAGACTGTTTTTTTTTCTTCATAAAATAAAATTCTGATTTCTTACATTCTTCTAAAACTGTTGTGAATAAAAGCATCTGAACATGATGTCATTATTGTGAGAAAAAGCATAAATATGAGAAAAAATGAGAAAATGAACAGCTTGCTGGCTATATTGTACACAGCTACTCCGACCAAAACCAGAGAATTAAATGTGAAATAGTTTAAGTAGGCCTAAATGTGATGAAGCGATTGAATTTAAACCAAATTCAATCAGTGATAGGCCACATAACGTATTAAGTTTTATAGTGATATAATTACGTCATTCATCATAAGGAGGCCAAAAATGTAAACGTGTGATTAGCATCTTGTGACAATCTAAATTTAAAATGGAAAGACTTCAAAAAGACATGTTTCTAGTATGCATTAACATTCACGTTAAAAAAATAATATATATATATATATATATATATATATATATGTATTTATGCTATTTTGTTAGCTGGTTACATGTGGTATGGACTCAGGCATATATTTTCCCATTATGTTTATTGCAACATATCTCAAATATTTGTAAAAAATAAATAAATAAATAAATAAATAATACTATTTCATACAGTCAACCAGATGCTCAGTAAAACAAAGTAGTGACGCAGTTTGTCGAGGCGGGGAGAATTTCGCTCGATTGTGTGTGATTTGCGGGTCGATCAGGCAGAGAGAGGAAGCGGGGGGTTGCAGCCCAGTCGGTCCTCCTCCCGTGTATAAATTCTCCAACCAAACCGTTTTTCTTCCTCTTTCTGTTACCTGGCAAAGGGGAGCAGCAGCTGAGGAGTGATCTCTCAATCTTGGTGAGTACTTTATTTGTTGGTTAGGCCTTGGTTTTTTACGCTCATTAACTCCCTTTTGAGAACTTTTGGACAATTTTGAAGGCTATTCTTCAGGTTGATGTTTTTTTTTTTTTTTTTTTCAGCGTTGTTTCGTTACTCTTTGTGCTCATCACTTTTGGTTTCTACAATGGTTTTCTTTCTGCTTTGTTTTTTAATGGTGGCTTTTTTTGAATTGGTAGTATGTTTAGAGGAGATGGGGGTTTGCTTGTTTTTCCATTCTTTTCGTTAACGTCCATCTCTCAAAGAATGGGAACCGGGAAAAGAACAAAGGCACCAAGAGACTTCAAGTCGCGGGCCTGTTAAAAGCCTTCCACACATTCCCGCATCCAACAACTGTTATCAATGACTGGAGAGCCAGATGTCTGCGTCCTTATGGATTCCTTTCAGACATTTTGAATTTTTTTCCTGTAACTTAACACCGCGCTACTCTAAAGAAACACGTGTCGCAGTTGCCTTATGGTGAACTAGGCCGGTTCAAACTCTGGGCCATCCATTACTTGTTACGAAATCCCCGCTCAAAAGTTTTTAATGATGGAAAGTCTGTTTCACTCATGCCTCTTTATTCAACTTTACTTTTCTCTTTTTAATACAGAAACTAATCAATCATGGGAAAGGAAAAGACCCACATTAACATCGTGGTTATTGGCCACGTCGACTCCGGAAAGTCCACCACCACCGGCCATTTGATCTACAAATGCGGTGGAATCGACAAAAGAACCATCGAGAAGTTCGAGAAGGAAGCTGCCGAGGTGAGAGTTTAAACACTTGTAGAGGCTGTTTCGTGAATTTCTGTGAATTTATTGCTGCACAACTCCGAGTAAAAAGAGCCAAAATGGCGGCGGTAGCACGCGTTCCTGGGCTCAAGCCGGCTGGGTGTGGGAGTGGGCGGAGTTTAAGCGGTGCTTCACTATGACGTTGCAGATTCTGTAATGGCGCCCAGTAGGCCGCGCAACATGTGCGCTGGTCCCATTCAACGTTTCAAGCAGTTCTGATTTCATGGTTCAACTCTTAAACCACTTGTGATCTGAAGCTTAATGTTTTATATAAGTTCAAAATGACTAAATGCCACCCTTTGATTAATTTCTGTTTGCAAAATAGATGGGCAAGGGCTCCTTCAAGTACGCCTGGGTTCTGGACAAACTGAAGGCCGAGCGTGAGCGTGGTATCACTATTGACATTGCTCTCTGGAAATTTGAGACCAGCAAGTACTACGTCACCATCATTGATGCCCCTGGACACAGAGATTTCATCAAGAACATGATCACTGGTACTTCTCAGGTATGACTACACTCCACCCACACAGAACTGCCTTTGTGACTTATGTAGTAGGGTGAGGTTTAACTACATAGCTTTTTCTTTTTTTCCTTCCAGGCTGACTGTGCCGTGCTGATTGTTGCTGGTGGTGTTGGTGAGTTCGAGGCTGGTATCTCTAAGAACGGACAGACCCGTGAGCATGCCCTCCTGGCTTTCACCCTGGGAGTGAAACAGCTTATTGTTGGAGTCAACAAGATGGACTCTACCGAGCCCCCCTACAGCCAGGCTCGTTTTGAGGAAATCACCAAGGAAGTCAGCGCCTACATCAAGAAGATCGGCTACAACCCTGCCAGTGTTGCCTTTGTCCCAATTTCTGGATGGCATGGGGACAACATGCTGGAGCCCAGCACAAACGTAAGTTTGTTTATGCAACTTCACAGGGGTGGTGGGAAATGAGTTCCGTTTGTGGAACGCCTTTCTTCGTGTATTTCAGGCTACATCTTAGTTGACAATGTCTGTCTTTTTAGATGGGCTGGTTCAAGGGATGGAAGATCGAGCGCAAGGAGGCTAATGGTAGCGGGGTTACACTTCTTGATGCCCTGGATGCCATTTTGCCACCCAGCCGTCCCACCGACAAGCCTCTCCGTCTGCCACTTCAGGATGTCTACAAAATTGGAGGTTGGTATAACATGACTTGAAGTTATTCAAGTTCTAAAGTCAAAAACTTGAATTGGTCTAACACTTTCAACTTCTCAGGTATTGGAACTGTGCCCGTGGGTCGTGTGGAGACTGGTGTCCTCAAGCCTGGTATGGTTGTAACCTTTGCCCCTGCCAATGTGACCACTGAGGTCAAGTCTGTTGAGATGCACCATGAGTCTCTTACTGAGGCCACTCCTGGTGACAACGTTGGCTTCAACGTTAAGAACGTGTCTGTCAAGGACATCCGCCGTGGAAACGTGGCTGGAGACAGCAAGAACGACCCCCCTCAGGAGGCTGGCAGCTTCAATGCTCAGGTTAGGCTTTTTCCCCATCATCTTGGTCACCAAGTCACTTTAATTCCAGGGTTTTTTTGTGCGTGAATACTAATTTGTTTGTCTGTTTAGGTCATCATCCTGAACCACCCTGGTCAGATCTCTCAGGGCTATGCCCCAGTGCTGGACTGCCACACTGCTCACATTGCCTGCAAGTTTGCTGAGCTCAAGGAGAAGATCGACCGTCGTTCTGGCAAGAAGCTTGAGGACAACCCCAAGGCTCTCAAATCTGGAGATGCTGCCATTGTTGAGATGATCCCTGGCAAGCCCATGTGTGTGGAGAGTTTCTCTACCTACCCCCCTCTTGGTAAGCTCCTGTCATGACAATCGACTCTTGCATCGATATTCCGAACTTGGACCTGGCTATTTATGCTAATCATTCTCCATCCACAGGTCGCTTTGCTGTGCGTGACATGAGGCAGACCGTTGCTGTTGGTGTCATCAAGAGTGTTGAGAAGAAAGTTGGTGGTAGCGGCAAGGTCACGAAGTCTGCACAGAAGGCTGCCAAGACCAAGTGAATTTCCCTTCATCACGCTGTTCCAAAGGTTGTGGTATGTTCATCCCAACCTCCTGGAATTTCTCTAAACCTGGGCACTCTACTTAAGGACTGGCTTATGCTGATTAAAACCCATCGGAAAAGTTTTCGCAGGAAAGGAAACCAACTTGGATTAAAGTGTGGCTCCATTTATTGACTGATAGTGCCTCTTTCAGTTGTTAAATTTGTGTTAATGGTTTAGAACTGCACCTGTTGCCACAGTAAAATTTGGAAAGAAGCTGCTGAATAAGAAACTAATAAAGGTATTAAAAATTGAAATTGCGCTTTTCTCCTGTCATCAATGGGGAACTGGGTGGGATTTGGGATAAGCAACTGTAATATGATTTGTCACGGTCCTTGCAGCTGTTTAACACGTGTTGCAGCCGGGTTTCTTTTACAGCGTGCCCACTTTACTGACATCTTCTCCTCCAATCGCAAATAGTCAGTGCACAGCAAAGCTACCAATGGTACCCCTCATCTGAGCAGTATCTATGTGGTCTAGGTGTTTTTTTTGATATCCCACCCCTGTCTGAACCCATATAAATTTAGACGGGCAGTGTGACTCGTTCCTTTCTCTCCAGTCTGCTCTGGGCTGTCTGTAGTGCTTGTAGTCGGGTAAGTTTATTACTGCCTCATTTTATTCAGTCTTAATCCTGGAGTTGCTAGGCTGTGTTTGTCATAAGGGAGTGCCCTTTAAATGCATGTGAAAATCACAAGGCTGTCTAATTTTTCATGTTTTCAGGGTAGCTGATTCAGACCAGATTATTATACTTCCAGGTTTCTTTTTCTTTACTACGCCGTTTTCACTGACACGCATGTAGAGCACAAACTTGCTGGCAAAGCTGGAGAGAACATGGCTGGTGCTGTCATTATAGTCCTTCAACATGGAGGACACGAAGTGAATAGAGGGAGGGGTGGCTGTTGCCAGATCTTGCAAAAAGAACCTGGACTGAAAAAAATGGAAAAGCCATTTATTTAACGTAAATGCGGGTTTTTTTTTAATTCAGTCCCACAAAACAAACGCATTATGGAAACCGTTGTTAATATCAAACGGTATATGAATTTCAACAGCTGCGATTGTTTTAACTTGTGTTATATGAACCAAGCTCTTGCAAGGCCTCCCCCTCCCCCCAAAAATGAAGACTATTCCCCCGCGACTTTATAATCTCGTTATATTATAATACATGTATAAATTCGTATAACAGGCGGACATGGCAACACCGCCGGTGCTGCGCGTTGACGCAGAGATTACCCCGCGCCCCTTGTGTCGTTCAGCGCACGAGCGAGCTTGATCCTGTCTGATCGCTTATATGCTGTCGCGGTGTGAATTTATTTCCAGAATTCCTTGAACGCTAACGTGTAATGTCCGGATAATGTTTATGCCATCTAAGCTAAACCCAACAATGTCTTTCCACAGTAAATTTACAATATGGGTAAGGAAAAGACTCATATTAACATCGTGGTTATCGGCCACGTCGATTCTGGCAAGTCCACCACCACCGGACATCTCATCTATAAATGTGGAGGCATCGATAAGAGAACCATCGAGAAGTTTGAGAAAGAAGCCGCTGAGGTACGTCACCACAGCTGGGTGGCTTCCGATGACTAATGTGTCTCGATGACAAGGATATTCTGGGCGTGTCTTTTTAAACGCCATGTGTCGTGAGCGACATCTACAGTTTAGTTTTGCTGGGCTCAGTCAGTTCAAAATGTCCAAACTGAACATATGAGGACTTCATTTGCAAAAACAGATAACGTTTTTAACAATTTTCAAAAATCATGGTTTTTTTTTCATTGTGCTTTCCAATTACTTTCCATCAGTTCTGTTATTTTGATTAGGTGAAAACAAAAAAAACAAACACTGAAAATACAGCAAACTAACACTAAAAACATGACAATACAAAACATGATTTATCTGTTTTTGCAAATAAACTCAATATATTCTTGCAGGGTTTTTTTTTTGGAATATAATCATTAATGAAATGTAGAGAATTATAATTAAACCAGTCCTATTAATGCATCACTTATAGATGTTATTCTATCATCTATCTTTTATTTGTTTATTATTCTTTTGTCCATTCCGTCTCACAAACTTCTCAAATATGCTTCTGAATATTGTTTTTCTGCATCAAGATGGGCAAGGGCTCCTTCAAGTACGCCTGGGTTCTGGACAAACTGAAGGCCGAGCGTGAGCGTGGTATCACCATTGACATTTCTCTTTGGAAATTTGAGACCAGCAAGTACTATGTCACCATCATTGATGCCCCTGGACACAGAGATTTCATCAAGAACATGATCACTGGTACTTCTCAGGTAGGTTTTTTTAATGTCAACAAATCTGTCACAGATTGCTGTGTTTAATGATTTTGTTGATGCATTATTTTTATTGTTTATATGTTGTGATTTTATTAATTCCTCCTTCCAGGCTGACTGTGCCGTGCTGATTGTCGCTGCTGGTGTTGGTGAGTTCGAGGCTGGTATTTCTAAGAATGGACAGACCCGTGAGCATGCCCTGCTTGCCTACACTCTGGGAGTCAAACAGCTTATTGTTGGAGTCAACAAGATGGACTCCACTGAGCCCCCCTACAGCCAGAAGCGCTATGAGGAGATCACCAAGGAAGTCAGCGCCTACATCAAGAAGATCGGCTACAACCCTGCCACTGTTGCTTTCGTCCCAATTTCTGGATGGCATGGTGACAACATGCTGGAGCCCAGCACAAACGTGAGCATCTGCTGCTTTTTCTTGGTTTTGTTAGGGTTTGTGATCACTGCGATTGTTCATGCTTTTTGTATTGTATTTTCTTTATGGATAATAGATGAGCTGGTTCAAGGGCTGGAAGATTGAGAGGAAGGAAGGTGCTGCCAGCGGTGTTACTCTTCTTGAGGCCCTGGACTCCATCCTGCCACCCAGTCGCCCCTTTGACAAGCCTCTCCGTTTGCCTCTGCAGGATGTGTATAAGATTGGAGGTAAGCATTAACCATCAACCAGGGTTATTATAGATCTGAATTTTAAATCATTTTATTTTTTAATATTTAAATGTTTTTATTTGTCTTTGGAGTTGAATTTGTAGTTTGTTATAGTTTGTCTTTTAGTTTTGCTTTTTGTTATTACATCAGTTTTAGTATTTTAGGGCTGCCATAGTTAATGCGCCAACCAGTATAATTAAAAAAATGCTATCATTTTCTTAGTACGGTCTAGTGTTATTGCAGTGATTCTTAAACATGTCCTAAAAAACTTCCAAGAGGCATCAAGGTGACTTTAAAATAAGACGAAACAAGCATCAAAAAGCTTCTTAAGCTATACTAATTAAAATTCAAGATATTTCTTTAATTTCTTCATTTGGTCCCTCAACAACTGTTTTTTTTTCTTTGAAAAACCGGTAACACTTTATAATAAGGTGTCATTTTTTAACATTAGTTGATGTATTAACTAACATGAACAAACAATGAAAAATGCATTTATTACACTATTTATTAATCTTTGTTAATGTTAGTTAATGAAAATACAGTTCATTGTTTATTCATGTTAGTTCACAGTGCATTAACTAATGTTAACAAACACAACTTGTGATTTTAATAATACATTAGTAAATGCTGAAATGAACATTAAATAAGATTAAGAAATAGTGTAGAAGTATTATTCTTTTTTAGTTCATGTTTACTAATGTTGTTAACTAATGAACCTCATTGTAAAGTGTTACCAAAAAACCTTGGATACCTGTAAATATGAGGAAGGGATTTCTAGATCTGGGAAAGCCATGTAAAAAATAAAACTCCATGGACCTATTTGAAAATTTTTTAAAGAAAATCCTAATTTGTTGGTGCTAATAGTGTTCAGTTTCCGTCTCGAGGTCCTTTGCCGATCCCGCTCCCTCTCTCCTCCCAGTGCTTTCCTGTCATCTCTCTCTACTGTGCTATCCATAAAAATATCTAAAAAAAAATCCTCGTTTAATCTTTATCCAATAAATCACAAACTGCATTTTCATGTTTAATGCAGACAGTATTGCAAAGATTTCAAATTTTATAGTATACCATGAAAAAAAAGAGAAACTAAAATGATTTTGCAGACTAGTTAGTTTTGAAGGTATAAATACACTGAACAAAATTATAAACGCAACACTTTTGGTTTTGCCCCCATTTTTCATGAGCTGAACTCAAAGATCTAAGACTTTTTCTGTGTACTCAAAAGGCCTATTTCTCTCAAATATTGTTCACAAATCTGTCTAAATCTGTGTTAGCGAGCACTTCTCCTTTGCTGAGATACTCCATCCACCTCACAGGTGTGGCGTATCAAGATGCTGATTAGACAGCATGATTATTGCACAGGTGTGCCTTAGGCTGGCCACAATAAAATGTGCAGTTTTATCACACAGCACAATGCCACAGATGAGGGAGCGTGCAATTGGCATGCTGACTGCAGGAATGTCCACCAGAGCTGTTGCCCATGAATTGAATGTTCATTTCTCTACCATAAGCCGTCTCCAAAGGCGTTTCAGAAAATTTGGCAGTACTTCCAACCGGCCTCACAACCGCAGACCACGTGTAACCACACCAGCCCAGGACCACAGATATACTGTGAATGCACAGAGATACCGTGACTAGATTCTGAGGCCCATTGTTGTGCCATTCATCCACGACCATCACCTCATGTGACAGCATGATAATGCACGGCCTCATGTTGCAAGGATCTGTACACAATTCCTGGAGGCTGAAAACCTCCCAGTTCTTGCATGCCCAGCATACTCACCGGAAATGTCACCCATGTTTGGGATGCTCTGGATCGGCGTATATGACAGCGTGTTCCAGTTCCTGCCAATATCCAGCAACTTCGCACAGCCATTGAAGAGGAGTGGACCAACATTCCACAGACCACAATCAACAACCTGAACAACTCTATGTGAAGGAGATATGTTGCACTGCGTGAGGCAAATGGTGGTCCACCAGATACTGACTGGTTTTCAGACCCCCCCCAATACAGTAAAACTGCACATTTTATTGTGGCCAGCCTAAGGCACACCTGTGCAATAATCATGCTGTCTAATCAGCATCTTGATACGCCACACCTGTGAGGTGGATGGATTATCTCAGTAAAGAAGTGCTCACTAACACAGATTTAGACAGATTTGTGAACAATATTTGAAAGAAATAGGCCTTTTGTGTACATAGAAAAAGTCTTAGATCTTTGAGTTCAGCTCATGAAAAATGGGGGCAAAAACAAAAGTGTTGCGTTTATAATTTTGTTCAGTGTATACATTTAGTCTGTGTTTCCCAGTTATGTTGGTTTTAATTTTCATTTCACTGAACGAAAGTGTTTTAGTTTTCATTAACAATAACAACAGCCTCCAAACTCATTCACAGTTTTCTCTAATGAGAAGCCAGAGTCTGTCACTCAAACATTCTCCTTGTGTTTCCTTCAGGTATTGGAACTGTGCCTGTTGGACGTGTTGAGACTGGAACTCTGAAGGCTGGTATGATTGTGACCTTTGCCCCTGCCAATGTGACCACTGAGGTCAAGTCTGTTGAGATGCACCACGAGTCTCTTTCTGAGGCTCTCCCCGGTGACAACGTTGGCTTTAACGTTAAGAACGTGTCTGTCAAGGACATCCGCCGTGGAAACGTGGCTGGAGACAGCAAGAACGACCCTCCTCAGGAGGCTGGCAGCTTCACAGCTCAGGTTAGATATAAATAATAGTATACAGGTGCATCTCAATAAATTAGAATGTCGTGGAAAAGTTTTCATTTATTTAAGTAATTCAACTCAAATTGCGAAACTCCTGTATTAAATAAATTCTGTGCTCACCAAATTAGAATATGGTGACATGCCAATCAGCTAATCATCTCAAAACACCTGCAAAGGTTACCTGAGCCTTCAAAATGGTCTCTCAGTTTGGTTCACTAGGCTACACAATCATGGGGAAGACTGCTGATCTGACAGTTGTCCAGAAGACAATCATTGACACCCTTCACAAGGAGGGTAAGCCACAAACATTCATTGCCAGAGGCGTCTTACCTGGGCTAAGGAGAAGAAGAACTGGACTGTTGCTCAGGGGTCCAAAGTCCTCTTTTCAGATGAGAGCAAGTTTTGTATTTAATTTGGAAACCAAGGTCCTAGAGTCTGGAGGAAGGGTGGAGAAGCTCATGGCCCAAGTTGCTTGAAGTCCAGTGTGAAGTTTCCACAGTCTGTGATGATTTGGGGTGCAATGCCATCTGCTGGTGTTGGTCCATTGGGTTTTTTTGAAAATCAAAGTCACTGCACCGGTTTCCCAAGAAATTTTGGAGCACTTCATGCTTCTTTCTGCTGACCAGCTTTTTAAAGATGCTGATTTCATTTTCCTGCAGGATTTGGCACCTGCCCACACTGCCAAAAGCACCAAAAGTTGGTTAAATGACCATGGTGTTGGTGTGCTTGACTGGCCAGCAAACTCACCAGACCTGAACCCTAGAGAGAATCTATGGGGTATTGTCAAGAGGAAAATGAGAAACGAGACCAAAAAATGCAGATGCAGAAGGCCAACAATTCACTAAAAATGTTTTTTTTTTTTTGGTCTTATGAAGTATTCTAATTTGTTGAGATAGTGAATTGGTGGGTTTTTGTTAAATGTGAGCCAAAATCATCACAATTAAAATAACCGAAGACTTAAACTACTTCAGTCTGTGTGCACTGAATTTATTTAATACACAAGTTTCACAATTTGAGTTGAATTACTGAAATAAATTAACTTTTCCACAACATTCTAATTTGAGATGCATCTGTATTATCTGCATGATCTTCATAATGTCAGGTGCTTTATCATGTACCCCTCTTTCTCGCAGGTCATCATCCTGAACCACCCTGGTCAGATCTCTCAGGGCTATGCCCCAGTGCTGGACTGCCACACTGCTCACATTGCCTGCAAGTTTTCTGAGCTCAAGGAGAAGATCGACCGTCGTTCTGGCAAGAAGCTTGAGGACAACCCCAAGGCTCTCAAATCTGGAGACGCTGCCATTATTCTTATGGTCCCTGGCAAGCCCATGTGTGTAGAGAGCTTCTCTCAGTACCCACCACTGGGTAGGTGTCATCATTTATGTTGCCTTGAACATTAATCAAATGTTCTGCTTTAATTTGAACTCCTTACTATCCCACTACTACTTTCCAGGTCGTTTTGCTGTGCGTGACATGAGGCAGACCGTCGCTGTTGGTGTCATCAAGGCCGTTGACAAGAAAGCCTCCACTGGTGGCAAGGTGACCAAGTCTGCTCAGAAGGCTGCCAAAACCAAATGAATCGTCCCGTCAGACACCCAGCAAGCCTCATTGATATCCTACACTGCAATGTCTCAGAACCTGAGCACGGTTTTAAAGGACTGGCTTATGCTGATAAAAACCCACCGTAAAAGCTTCAGAAGGAAAGGAGGAAACCATGTATTTCTGAACACCTTAGGAGAAAACGATTATAAAAATAAAGAATGACCATTCATCAGTTTGTGCCATTATTCTTTCTTGTCAAAGTCAAAGCATTATGAATGGGTTTTATTGTAAGTGCATTCATAAATAAATTCTTTTTGAACATGATAAATATAATTAAGATTCTTTTTTTTTTTTTTACATTTAAATTGTGAATCTTTCAGTGTTAGTATAGTTAACTAAACTAACACTAATTGAAATAAAGCTGAAAGAAAATAAAATACAAATATTAGATTTAATTACCCTCCCGTATACGGGACGTCTAAGTTTACTTCACGATATTACAATTACATCCTAATGTAATCATGACAAACTATATATCATTGGAAAGGTCTAAGACTCCTAAATAGATATTTTACCATTTTTTGTTGTAACAAATTATGTAGTAACAGTAATAGATTCATTTATGACAAGAGTGCACCAAGAGTCTATGATAAACCTACATCATAAACAGGAGTTTTGACCTTTGTCACAAAAAGTCTTTATTTCTTTGTCTTTTTCCCTATCACATGTTTTAGCTATCATAATTTACATAGCATTTGAAAGCTTAAAAGCTTAAAATTCATCCTGTGAAAACCATTTTGAAATCAGACGTTGCATTACCATAGAAATGGTACAATATGACTACTTGGGTGTCATATTACAAAATGTATTACGGTCTTTTAGAATCAAAACCTTTTATAATCTTGACAAAATACATATCGTTGGTCTGAGTCTCAAGATTCCATATTTGGTTATTTTGTTATAGATGTAATATTGAGAGAGAAATTGATAGATTTGTGACAGAAATGCATAAAAAAAAATTCAATGTAGTTTGGATGGCACCCGGTGGCTGTTTTTGGTATAACGCCTAAACAAAATTGCATGTGAACCTCATTTTTTTTAATATCAACTTCAAATTTGGAAAACAACTTATGTAGACATATGGCTTTCATTTGATAGCAATTTTGGATTTCTATCTTTTTTTTTTAAATATTTATTTTATATAAAATAACATAAAAATAGTATAACAGTTTATTTACAGTAAATTTAAATTTCTATAACCTTTTAATACTTTAATTTTATTAAATGATTTCACTTCTGTAATAATCTGATAATTGTCTTCTTTAAAAAGAGGCCAACCTTAGGTCTGTATTCAAAAGCATTCATGAATTAAAATAATTTAAGTTTGGATAGTGCACTTCCTCCTGAATTTTCAAATATGGGGATGACAGTTAAGGGGTTAAAAAAAACATTTTAAAAATATATCCTTGGCAATTAACTGAAATAAGTTTGAGCTGAACTACTAAAATTTCTAAAACTGAAATAAAAATGTAAAAATAATACTAAAAAATAAAAGCTATTGAAAATGTTAAGTACTATAATAGTATATAAGTAATACAAAAATAGCACTGTCATGTACACATACCGCACTTTGTTGTATCATATTGTTTATATTGTTAAAAAAACATTAATTCATACTTTTTAGTAAAATTCAGCAGCTGTTTTAAATTGAACAGTCTGTTGTATCACTTAAAGTCTAAAAAAACATAATCGCCATTTCATTAGACAAAAGAAATCTGCATGAAACAGCCATTCAAATGTATTTAAACTGTGCCATCCATAGAAAAAATACTTTACTAAAGGTTAACCATACACACTTCGGTCAGCACATTACAAAGGCCTTTGTACATTTAGATATTGCTTTCAGCTGATAAATTACATCTGTACACACGCCACCTGAGAGACACCTGCTTTTCACACAAGAATGTAGCAGGTCAACATCAAAGATCTGTGTTGTGCCGAAGGGTTAGGTGTGGGGGAGGGGTTAGGATTAGGCAATCAGGTAGCGATTTCAATGAGGGGGGAGTCGAAAATGGGCACAGCACCGGTTGCATGAAAAGTAATTTAAGTAATTTGTTTTAGGAGTATCACTGAGGAGAAAAAAATTCCTGAGGTAAGGGATTTCTTTAAGAGCGTTGCAACAAACGTCTTAACTGTCGACCCTTACCTAAGCGTTTTACGGTAGTTCCAAGCAACATACGGCAATGAGCGCCGCGGTTGCTATAGTTACTACATCTCACAATAAACATATCTCTGACAATAAACAGAACATAAAGAAATACAAACCTAACCAACTAAAACACGAACAAATAAACGAGTGCTGCCCGTTTCTGCGCTGTTTTGTGTACAGTCGTTACCAAGGAAACCGCTGTGTTTCTAAAGTGAAAGCTCTCCTGACCAATGACGGAAATGTTAATAAATGTGAAAACTAACCCATGTTTTGACGCAGCAAACACGCAAGAGTTGTGAATGTGAACAGGTGGATCGACGAGAAGAGAATGCATTATAAAAATCTAAACATTACATTACATTTATATTGTTATTTAATTAATGTAGGCTAATAATTGATTGATAATAACTGTTTAAATTAATATAATAATTAATACAACATCCATTTTCTTAAAAAATTATATAAAAACTTTTGTTTTGTGAAAACCTGTAAGTCATGCACTTTACAGTCATTTTACTGTTTAATATGTTACCATTGCCCTACTATGCTTATATGATATTTTATTTGTGCAGGTCTTAAAAAATGTATTAATCTCAGTATTTTTAAGATTTTTAAGCTCAAATGTAATATTTAAGATTACTTAAGGGAGCTGTTTTAGTCCCTTAAATTTATCAAGGTGAAATAGTTACTAAGGACTTTGTAGAAACGCTTAAGGGAACACTTAGATAATTAAGGGGAATACTTAATGACAGCCTTTAAGTTGACCCTTAGGATTTCTCTTGCAACCCAAGTTTCACTAAGGGTTCCCTTAACCTTATAACTAAGGGATTTCTTAACTTAAGAGCTTTCATGCAACCGGGCCCTGTTCCTTAAGTTTCGGTTTTACATCACAAAGTCACACCCTGAAGCTTTTACTGTAAAGCGAAAGATCATCTGATGTGGCAGGGAGGAGCTTAGAATCAATATACACTTGTGCTGTATTTCTGCGTCAACAGATCTTCTTCTCTAGACCAGGAAGAGGGTAAGTCTGGATTCATGCATATCATTAAATAGTATGCTTGTGAAAATGTAAATAAGTGTGGAATTAAGTTTAGAATTGCTTTTATATTCTACTCCCTTTTTAAGCTTTGGAGTTCCATTTACGTTTATACTCTTAAAATGTATGAAAGCCATAAAACAGCGTGTAAAGCTCTCAGGCGTTGCACAATGTCTGTAAAATAAAAAAAAGGGTTGAAAACAAACATTGAGTTGCTAGTCAATTACTCTCTATGTTTATGATTTTTACTTATTATTATTATTTTATCCATGGAGAAATCCTAGCACATTTCCGTACATAATTAATTTGCATTTATACTGCATTCAAATTTTAGGCTGGATTGAGCGTCACGACAGAGGATCCGAGGAGCACCTTGGGTTTTTCACAGCTCTATTATGGAAAGTCAGAGGACATCATGTAATGTGGAGGATCTTTACTAGGTTGCTCTTTGAGTTATTGTTTGTATCTATGTATACTTGCTTATACTTGTTCTGTTATCATAAAGTTGGAGATGATTGTTCCATTTCGCCTGAGCTGGACCGCTTGATCAGACAGAGAGGTCGAGATCTACGGCTGCGTAAGCTTGACCAGCAGAAAGCTGTGAAGATAGTAAACCACCTGATCGACAGCCTGCTGGAATTCCTGAAGAATAATGAAGATCAGCCCTTCTTCAGGGAGGTCTCTGTTCTCACCAGTGGCAGCTATTATGAGATGGTGAAGGTAAAACATTTGAGAAAAATCAGCTAGTAGTGTCAAGTTTGTAACAGAGATGAATTGTCTGTTTTTAATATACATTACCGTTTAAAAGTTTGGAGATTTATTTACTTATTTATTCCTGAAATTAATACTGCATGTTATTTAGAAAGCTTAAATTAAATTGAGCAGAATTCACAGTAAAGGCAATTATTATTTCAAATAAATACTGTTCTGTTGAACTTTTTAATTCGTCAAAGAACCTTGAAAAAAATCTATCATGGATTCCACAAAAAACAGCACAACTGTTTTCAACAATGATAATAATAAGAAAAGTTCCCCGAGCAGCAAATCAGCATATTAGACCGATTTCTAAAGGATCATGTGACACTGAAGACTTCTTTTAAAATCATTTTAAAAAATCTTACCAACCTCAAACTTCTTTTTTTGTTATCAACATTTTTTATTTTTTCATACATAACATCCAAAAAAAAACAAAAAAAAAAACACAACAGACACATGCTCAATATCTCAAAGTCCAGTCAGAGGGAGGGAGGGAAAGAGGGAAGGACAAGAAAAACATAAAATCACTCCTTTATACAGTCACGTATGTCAAAGAGAAAGCACTGCCAAGCATCAATGGTAGAAGGCTTGGCCCCATTGGATCGTGCTGTTGTATGTTCATAAGTCACTATTTGCAGGAGGCTACGGATCCAATATGTTTTTCCACACATGTGTGGTGTAAACCAGTTCTGTATTATAGCCTTCTTTGCAGCTCTAAAAAACCAGCAAACAACATTCTCTTTTGTATTGAACTGATACAAAGACCAGAATCATCATTGAGAAGACACAAACTGGGGTTAACAGACCAATCAATTTGCAGTAAGGATGATAAAACCAGGTTTACATGTGTCCATAGACTGATGATGACAGGACATTCCCAAAACATATGCAGAAAAGTACCTGATGATGTAGTATTACATATATGGCAGTTGAAATTTGATCCAACCTCTAACGTCTGAACAATAGTGCAATAATCTTCCACATCTTGAAGAACAAAGATTGACTGAAAGTATTCATGAATGGAATAATGGATTGACAAACTATAATTTTATCACCAACAGATCAACAAACCCAATGAGTTTGACATTATGTTGAAACTGAAAGTCCCAAGGCTTGTACTGTCAGAACTGGAAGAATATCAAGGACTGTTTTATAAGATAAACCTTTTCAAAGCCACACGAACTGAAATCCAGCACTTTCTTCTCGAAGATGAACGAACCATCTCAGCAACCAAAATCAAAGCAGAAATGTACCGCTTGGTCCGCAAATTCATTAGCAAACATTTTCAAGGTGCGTTTTACTGATCAGTCTCTCAACACCATGTATACCATGTTCAGATAGCTTTTTATACACTACAATTCATAATTTTTTTTATGTCTATTTGGTGCATATATTTGATACAAAAATATAGTAAAAAGATTTAAAAAGTGAATAAAATTTCACCAGCCATTTCTCCAATTTTTTGTCACATGATCCCTCAGAAATCATTCTAATACGCTGATTTGCTGCTCAAGAAAAACATAGAAAGGAAGTGTATAACCTTGAGATTGTTTGTGGTTCTGCCACCCGTTCACAGGTGAAGGCTGGGTGATAACCAGAAATCAAGTAAATTCACCAGCGGTGACCCTTGAATTTAAGGTGAAAGAGAAAGACGATGATGTGATGTCTGTAGACATCGTACCCACTCTTGAGGTGCCACAAGGTTGGCCACAAGCAGCACGGGCAGGTCCCAATATAGACAAATGGCTTGGAAAAAAATCTCGTCGCCAGTTTGTAAGTAAGGCTGTGTATTTCGTCCCAAAGAGACCTAAAGGAAGAAACCTCAAAGATGATGCCAAAGGTACAATACATATTCAGTCATAACAAAAACATTTCTTTCTTTGCCTACCATAAAGGATTTATATATTTGAGGTATTCGTTCACAGAGAGCTGGCGAATATCCTTCTCTCACATTGAAAAAGAGATGATGCAGTATCATGGCAATAAGAAGACGTGTTGTGAGAGTCATTCCAATAAGTGTTGTCGGTATGAACAAACACTCATTTTTATAGTTGGTTATGTTATAATGTTATGATGCCCCTAAGATGTTCTCTTCTTTCTAATAGGAAACTTTGTCTGCGGCTTCTGAAGTGTCTGATTGAGGGGCTGAAGCAGCGGTATCCCAAAGAACTTGAGTCTCTGTGTTCCTACCATGGGAAAACAGCCTTCTTCCACGTCCTTTCAGACAGAGTGCAAGATTCGTTTTGGTCTCCAGGCCAGCTGTCTGTCTCCTTCATGAAGCTCTTTGGGTACTTTGAGCGATGTGCACTGAATGGTTCGCTACACCACTTCTTCATCCGCGAACATAATCTTTTCTCCCCACCTGCATATTCCAAGCGAGCTCTTTTATTTCTGACCACTGTTCTGAGGGAGCAAAGAGAACTGGGGTTCCCTGTTTTGAAAGTGCCAAGTCCTACCTCTGCTCTGGTTCCTGACACTGATGCTGTGATTCACCCAATCAGTGGCACAGACAGTATGGTTGCCTCTGAACGTTCTTTTAAGCATGTATATGTATGCTTATTGGTTGTTATTGTGTGTGTAGGAATCGGATGTGTATTTCAAAAATGAATGATGAATGATTTACTTTTTTTTTTTTTTAGAATGTAATCATTGTGCAATATAAAATTATTTTAATTTTAATGAAAATTATGCAAAAGATCATCCAGCTATGTCATGTGCTTAAATTATTTTCTGTGTGTTTTATGAGAAATATGGTACAGCCATATTTCCATCTTCTGAGAAATAAAATTGGAAGAAAAAATAGTTACCTTTTTTTCACTGGGGATACGCAGAGTATGCTTCCTTTATTATTTTAGTATAGTTTTGCAGTAGGCCTTATTATAGTATTTAAATACGGTAATATAAACTTTTAATTAAATCCAAGAAAAGACTGCATATATGAACCGGATGTGAAGTGTATATTTTGCTGTGTTAAGGATCAAATTAGTCAGAGTAGTGCCATATTTCTTTGTGACAGGAATGAAAACAAGGGGTAAGTAGAGTCTGTTCAATAGATTGTGTTGTTCTTTAACAACATACTGATTGTTCAGCTGACTCAATGTCTTTCTGAAAAAAACAAAACCAAAAAAATGTTCATAAAGCAGTTTTGAAACATTTGAGTTGAGGAAATAACAAGATCTAGGATATTACGTGTGTTCCATTGTAAAGACTGTTAATATATTCCTCGCAGCCTTGTTTAAAAATTAATCACATAAAATTCCATACAGTGTCTAACGAAGGTCTATGACCTAAAAGACAGTCCTCCCTGGACCTTAGTCGGAGTAGATGTGAATAGGCCAATACTTTTCAGGATAGAAATGCATTCCAAATGTTTGCTTTAATGGTATTTGTCAGATGAATTTACCAAGATACACAAAAGTGCAACAAAAATTAGCTGCTTTTTTTCTGTGCAGCAGGGATGGATTAAAAGTCTAAAACAACAATTTTCTTCTAGTTCAAAAATATTTTTCGAAGATGTAAATAAAACAAGGATTATTGCAGTAAGTTTTACAAGAAAATACCATTTCAGTTTTTTCTTCTTCAGAATTTCATGTTTAATTCAATGTTACAATGTTTCAATGTTACTTGTCATTTCTTTGTCATTTTTGGTGAAATTTTCTTGCAGGAAATTGTTTCTACACATTTTTCCCCCAGTATATCATTTCTTATTCTGAGTAAGTAAGTAGCCTATTTAACTTTGTATTTTTGATGACAGCCTGATGGATTTACTAAGAGTGAACTGATTAAACTTATACGCTATTTCTGAATTTTCTTTTTTTGAACAGTTTCTGCTTGACCAAACGATTAGGCTACACTATCCTGTTTAATGTTTCCCTATTATGAACATGATTTAAAACAGAATTTCCTATTGTGAGATGAGCGATAGGCTAATTGTATCTTCTTTCCTAATACTGAAAACTATTTTCCCTTATACCAGTTGGTTTCAATCCTGTTCCTCGCGACCCACTGCTCTGCACATTTTGCATGTCTCCCTTCTCTGACACACTCATTTGAGTTCATGGAGCGCTTTCCTAATGAGCTGATGATCTGAATCAGGTGTGTAAATTAGGGAGACATGCAAAATGTGCAGAGCTGTGGGTCCCCAGGAACAAGTTTGAAAACCACTGCCTTATACTCTGAACACTTAAGCAAACGTATCGTCTTCGACTTCAATTTTGGAGTCCTTAAATATTACCGGAAGTTCACCCCGCAGCGCAAAGCATGCTGGGTTGTGTAGTTCTGTGGTCTCAAAACGTAGCATAAATGCTCTGCGCCGGAAGTATATCGTCCTCTTCTTAGTGATCAAACATGGCGGTGAGTACAGTAGAAATTGTGATCATGAAGGAGTATCGTTAAAATCAACAAACATCTGCTTGTCTGCATGCAATATTCACGTGAAGCACACTGTTATCAGTCCCTGTCGCTGTGATGTACAGAATTATGACAGTATTTGTGGCCAGAATGGTTCGATGCGGCGGATTTTGGCGTTAGCTTTAGAGTGTGCTGTAGAGCCGAGACGGCACGACTTTGACTAGCGTTGACTTGTGTGCTTCAAAAACTCCCTGTGCTCTGGTCCTGTGGAAACCACAGGGTCTGGATGAACAACCGGCAGCTCCGTTGTATGTAATGTGAAATATTGATAGTTTGTTTCCTTTTATTGCCATACCAGTAGCTTTCCAAATGGTGGATATGTCCGGGCATGTTCATCTCGTACCCATGGCCATAATGTAGCTGTTGGTTCATTAGAGTTTCTCTTGCTTAGCACCTACTTTTAAGAGCTATGGTTTTGTTTTTGTTACATCTTTAGCATGAAATTGAGGGAGCTGGTGAGGTTTATGAAGAAACCGCTTTCATGACAGCTAATTATTGGACTGTATGTCATTGTACAGGAACAGGGTGAGAAGAAGGAGAACCCTATGAGGGAGCTGCGCATCCGCAAACTGTGCCTGAACATCTGTGTGGGTGAGAGTGGTGACAGACTGACCCGTGCTGCTAAGGTGCTGGAACAGCTGACAGGACAGACTCCTGTCTTCTCCAAGGGTAGGTTGATCTTTCCATCTCTTGCTAGTGGTTGAAAACGATTGCATTCTGCTACATGTTATGAATGTGGATTTATAATCATTGATGTTTGTAAAGTTGTGCCATGCATTAAGTGTAAATGTCTTTCCCCGCTCAGCCCGCTACACTGTGCGATCCTTTGGTATCCGTAGAAATGAAAAGATTGCAGTCCACTGCACTGTCCGTGGAGCCAAGGCTGAGGAAATCCTGGAGAAGGGACTGAAGGTGAGAGGAATGTGTTGTTTGTTAATGTATTACTTGGTATTTGGTGTGCTCAAATTAGCCAGGGCCATATCTTTAAATGTCATGTTTTGTTCATGGATGTTGTATTGTTTTTAAGCAGTTACTTATTTATTTTTGTGCAGGTGCGTGAGTACGAGTTGAGAAAGAACAACTTCTCAGACACAGGAAACTTCGGCTTTGGTATCCAGGAACACATTGATTTGGGCATCAAGTACGACCCAAGCATTGGAATCTACGGCTTGGACTTTTATGTGGTGAGTTGCATTTTATTGATCCAAAAGTGTCACATTTATGCATCTATTTACATTACAGCTGCGGAACCTTGTTACTTATTTCCTCTTGGATGGGGAGTTTGAGTAATGTATGTTATTCTGCCAGTACACTTATTTAAAGGCCAAAATACTGTACTGTAGCTGGTACAAAATTTTTTTGGAAGGGGTTCTTCCTGATTGATTGATTGAAGCTGTAATGTACAGTGGTTTTAGAACCGATAACACGGAACAGAGTATTAAAAACAGTAACAATGTTGTCTTTTGTTGATGATTAATTCTCAGTCGTCATAGTTAGGTAAACTTCTGTAGCGGTGAATTGGAGACTACATCAAATGTGTTTTGCATTGCCATTTTCTCAAATAGCAAAAGAAAAACTCAACATAGTGTGTTCCACTGAAAACACGATGGCGTTTTCACGAAAAAAATAGAAAACTGTCATTTACCTTCACTCCCAAAGACAGTGTATAAGAAACACCTTCACAGCTGATAACTTTTTTTTTTTTTTTTTTTTTAGAATTTGATGCAAAGCTAACATAATGCAAAGTAAAGTGTTATAAATGTAAAAAATTTTGCGTTGCTAATGATTGTTAAAACTTGTCATTGCAATCTGTGAAAAGGGTCCATATAGTTCTTCACCTGTGTGTGGCAGAATGGTTCTTGAGCAACAGGTTCACACAGTTGACTATATACATATTTTACAATGGCTTCAAAAGCAGCTCAGCCAATAATGAATTGCAAAATCATCCATATTATAACAGATATTTTACTAATGTGTGTCTGTGTTGCAGTACAGATGAAAGCAAACACATATTTTAACTTTTAACCTGTAATTTCATGGTTATTTGGGCAAATATGAATAAGCAGTCCTAATTCTGTGTTTACTGTAGGTTCTTGGCAGACCTGGTTTCAGCATTGCTGACAAAAAGCGGAAGCAGGGCCGCATCGGCGCCAAGCACCGTATCCGCAAAGAGGAGGCAATGCGCTGGTTCCAACAGAAGGTGTTTAAATGGCTGATACCTATGCTGATTTAGTTTCCAAACAGTCTACATTTAAGAAAACGTTTGGAAATTGTTTTCTGTGTTCCTGAATTTGCTTACACGTACTTCTTTTGTCTTTCAGTATGATGGCATCATCCTTCCTGGCAAGTAAAGGACCACCCTTTTTCCCCAATTTGTAACAAACAAATAAAAGAAAAGCCCAAATGTGATGCTGTCCTTGTGTCTTTATTTGTGAAGTACAACACTGGTGTTGCTCACTTCACATAGGTTAGTGTGACAAGTTCAAAAGTTATCAATGAAGTATATGAAATATGACTTCTGTTGAACTTTAAGTCATTTTAAAACTGAAATATCAGCTGTACTTGATTGTTGCAGTGAATATTGCAAAGGAAAGAAGAGACAATTATTTTATTTTATTTTTTATTTTTTTAAAGTTTTATTCAGTGAAATCTCAGAGATTTTGAACCAGATGCACTCCAGGCTCTCTAATCTGCTACATATTCCATGTTATGCATTCAATTGTTAACATTTGTTTATCTACTGGCCTGCTGGTTCTTTTAGATGGTATATGATAAAACAATTATAGGTAGTTGTTTTGACCTCTACACAGGTAAGTAAAGACCCTTAAATATAACTTAAATACATAAATAGGTTAAAACAGTAAACATGGTAAGCATGTTTAAGAAAAATAAAATCATAACCAGTCTATAAATAATGTTAGTTAATATGTGTGGTATTATGCACATTCTTTGGAGGGCAGTATCAATGGTTTTGTGCTTAATTTTAAGTTTGAGGGGGGTATTGGCTTTTGCATTGTACCTCTTCGCATGTACCCCTGAACAACTTTTGCAGTTATTGGGTTTGATTATTAAGAAAAAAAAATATGAGAAATAAATAAACAGATACGACTTAATTCAGTACTACTGAATTAAAATGGTGATAGTCCCACTATGGCATTTTCAATAGAACTGTATGGCTCAATTTCTAAAACTCATTCACAGAAACCCATAAGCACATACCTCACTAAATTCCTTGCACTGCAGAGGCTCTTGTGAAATGTAACTTTCACATTCTTTATAAGTGGGCCCTAGGTAGTACCTTTTCTCTGAACTCACTGTTTACCTAAAGCATCTTTGGAGTTTTAAGAACAAGACTTCTGTGCTTTTCCCTGTTGTTACTCTTTACATTCATGTTGTTATTCTTTACATTCTACTCTAAATTTCCATTTCACCTATCCGTCTCTCTCTCTCTTGCTGTCTTTTTTTCTACACTTCAACAATCTCTCCTTTCATCCTGTCTCTTTCTTGCTCTGTCTTTCCCCAGTTTTTCATGCAGTGTTATGCTGCGTCACGCTGCTAGGATCTTCAAGGGAAGGTGTGTTCCGGTGTCTGCGGGACGTGTGGCGTGGGGGCAAGGGAAGGGCACAACAGGACACTCCCACTATGGGTTCTGGCAGGTCTTCCACTGTTGACCAGCTGTCAGTGCTTGGGTCATAGCGTTGGACTGCTGACTTGTAGCGTTTCTCTGCTTCATTCCATCCACCTAGCAGGTACAGGTGATTTCCCAGTGGAGACATACCAGCTGTGCTCACTCCCAGGGGCAGGGCAGCACCTCTGGTCCACTCCTTGCTCTCAGGGTTGAAGACCTCTATGGTCATCACATCAATGCGGACTCCACCAGGACCAAGCTGGCTACCTCCTACCACATACACCTTGCCACCTACTGTTGCAGAGCAGTGCCAGCCACGAGGTGTTTCCAATTCTCCCTGCTCACTCCAAGTGTCGCTGTCAATGCTATAACGAATGACAGAGCGAGAGTAAGCACAGTTAACATACCCACCAGTCACCAAGATATCTCCTGATGGAAGGATGGCACTGGCATGGCAGCATCGTGGCATATCCATTGGCGTACGGAGCTGCCAAGTATTGGTAGAGGGCTGGTAGCTCTCAATGGTAGCCAAGAGGCCATCAGTGTTGCGGCCACCTATGGCATACAGCCGCCCACCAGTGGCCACCAAACTGAAATGTGTACGTCGTTGGCGCATGCTGGTAAGATGTAGCCAAGTGTTGAAGCGAGGATCGTATCTGAGGATCAGAAGGTAATGCAGTCAAATCTATGTATTACATTTTTAGACTAAGGGTGTCCAATCCTGTTCCTGGAGGGCTACCTTCTTGCAGAGTGGCAACCTACCTGGAGCTACCTAGTAATACTAAAGCCCTTGATTAGCTAGTTCAATTGTGTTTAATCAAGTTTTGGACTAACCTCTACAGGAAGGTGGGACCCCAGGAGCAAGATTGGACCACCCCAGTTTTAGACTGATTGATAGGGTCTACTGATGACTAAATTATTTGTGATAACATACCTGCTAAGGGTGCCAACAGCATGTTTAGCCTGGTTTCGGGCATCATTCTGATCTTCTCCTCCTGCCACATACAGGAATCCATCCATCACAGCCACACACTGGTTGAAACTCTTGGCTGGCAGCTGAGTAAGATGACGCCATGTAGCCGTTCCCTCTCGTGGATCTCTCCAAAGCACCTTTGCACAGTAAATCAAGTGAGCAATCAAAGGAAATAAAAAAATAATTTCTTCATGTGGACACAGAAGGGAGTTTATTCTTGCTCCTGAAGGACCACATTCACGCAGAGTTTGACTCCAACCCTAATTAAACCAGAAACACCTTAGCCAAGATATTCAGGATTACTAGAAGCTTCTAGGCTGGTGTGTTGGAGAAGGACAGAGGTAAACTCTGCTGAAAGGTGCTCTTCCAGGAGTAGAACTGACTGGAAACCAATGATATCAAGAGTATTACATGTCATGGACTTTGTCCAAAGGTTTGTACCTCTCGACTTAGGGCACGCTCAGTTAGTGAAGGACGACCCCCAATGGTTAGAAGAGCATTTTGGCTTCCGCGGAGCTTTGTGCGCCGTGACTGCAGTGTATTCTGCTGGTAGGGCAGCAAATGGTAGTTCATGGCATCCACCAGAAGACGGTGACACTGAGGATCTAGCATCATGCGTGCCACTGGCTGGATCTCACTAACCAGCTCGCTTGCAGAGATGGTTTCAAAGCGCACGTGAGACAGCAGTTCTGTAGCATGTTCCTGCCTCTTTGGGTCAAAGTCTATCCACTTCATTGCAATCTAGGTTCCAAGAAAATTTAAAACAAGTGGTCCAAGTTTAGTATCTAATTCAGTCTACTTTATAAATAGTGTACATATTTATATCCTTCTCATGACTCTACATCACTTTTTACAGTATGTGCTGTGTTTGCTGACATATTTAGATTTAGGGTATAAATAGGACTTCCTTAGCCTTTGCAATACCCCTATTCCTCTTGCCCTTCCATCCATCTTTCCTTACACTGACCTGAAAGGTGGTGACCTCTGAAGGAAGAGATAGGTTGTCATCTTGCAGGAAAGATGTGATCTGCTCCAGGGTGAGTTGGTTGAATTGGCTTGTCTCAGAAAACTGGGTAAAATTCTCCAGAATGTAGCGCCGGGCGGCCTCTCGAACAGGCATCAGGCCATATGCAGCGCCGATGTTCCACACATACACACAAGTGTGCACATTCAGTTCGGCCATCAGGAAGTCCATGCACATCTGGAGAAGATGAGGTATTTGCAGGGTGCTGGCTGCAGACACAGTGCAGCCAATGGTGTACAGGGACATGTGCACACGGCCCAGGTAAGCAAATGTAATCACATTGGCAAGTCCTGAGGATAAATATAATACATACAGTATATGTTATGGTGTTTTAATATGTATGACTTAGCCATAATGTCAGGCATGATTCCAGTTGTTTGGGTCACTCAAAATATTGGGGAACTTTAACAAATGCTGCTAGGTCTTCAATCCTGCTCCAGGAGACATACTGTCCTACAAATTTTAGTTCTAACCTGCTCCTACCCACCTGCCTGGTTGGATCTGATCGTAAATCAGATTAAGAATTGTCCTGAATGATTGGTTCAGGTGTGTTTGATGAGAGTTGGAGCTAACCTCTGCAGGACAGAGGGTCTCCAGCCACACAAGTGAAAACCTCTGACCTAGGTTATATCTATTAAGGCTTACCGAGAGGTGAGAGGGTAGGGAGTTCCAGTCGTTTAAGTCCAGGGTCCTTGGCCAGAACTTCACGAAGATACTGGCTGACTGAGGAAATTACTAGCTTATGGACATCAAATGCCTTGGTTTTGCAGGCCATTTCCATATCAGTGAGGAATCGTTCCTGTCTCATCCGGCTCAGCTCCTCCAGCAGAGCGGATCCATGCAGGGGGCGGGTGAGCTCACTGCCCAGGCCAAAACCTCTCTCCCCAGGTCGAATCACAGGGGGTGGCAGGGGCACTCCATTGAGCCGGTTCAGCTGCTCAATATTAAAAGGAAGCTCCAGCTTCTTAACTCCAGGCTCTGGGACAACCACTTCACTATCAACTGCTAATGGTTCAGGAATGGACTTCTTAGGGCGCGGTGACTTCTTCTTGGGAGCCATTGAGATGTGTAGGCTGGTTAGATGATAGCTTTTTATCAATCAGGTCAACAGATTTTCAAACTGATTTTTTGTTTCTTTGATTTTGAAGCTGTGACACTTTTACTGTATCACAAGAGCACCAATTAACCAAGATGCTATATGGACAGACAGACGCACTACACTTGCAAACTAACAGTGGAGGAGGGTGATTGATCCGTGTCAGTGCACACCACCTGAAAAGAAACACATTTAACATATAGTAAGTATGAGTTTAAAAAAATACCATATGCTTTATAATATCATGGTCAACATGGATGGGTTTACACTTGATCTCATCTTACTCTTTTACAGTGAGATGATATAAGGCTGACTGACAGGTGCATGTGGTCTCGTAGGGGAGTTTCTAAAAAGGATTGCCACAGACCACGGTTATAGTTTATTATAAGCAAGCTGAGTAGTTTACAAGTAACATACATATTTTTGTATTTTAAATTGAAAGAAAATTGTAAAATATATTCCATGTAGTCTCTCTGTTGATATAAGTGCATGAAAACCTTATGTATAATATATATTTTTAAAGTTTTTATTTTTAGTTTTTACATTTCATAGATCGATGGTATATTGCAGGGCACTATATTTAGTTCTGTTACTAAATTTGATAAAGGATGTAATGTACATTTGCATTGACATCTGACTCTTATTATAGGATTCGGCATGTCTTAGAATATGTGTTTATTCTTATATCAGTAATCCCCTCCCATTTGGCAGTTATTATAATTAAATATACATATATGCAGACTCAGACTCAAATATTTAGCCATATAGTTTATTACAGATCACAGCAAATACGTAAGCAGAATTATTACTTTTGCCCAGGTTGTTTGTAATCAGCTCATTTAAAATGTGTATTGTTTCAGAGAGGAGATTGTTCTGTTATGCTTGCAAAACCAGATCAAAGCAGACCCCTCATAGACAAACAAACAAGCATGATTGGACTGTGATAGACAGGTGTGCTTGCATCTCTTCTAAAAATATTCTAAAGCCACATAGGAAGAATGGCAGGGGCTGTGCTGCTTAAATTACCCACACACTGTCATAATTCCCTTCCTGCCCCTTCTCTCACCCCCATCTCACCTTAAAATCTGTGCCACAACACAAAGGTTACTCGGTGTTCTCAAAATCTGACTCATGGTGCACAGTGAATCCACCCATTTACCATGACAACCTTTTTCACCAGGGACATAGCTACACAAAGGGCCGCTGCTTGAGTGTAATCAACGGGTGTTCAAAATATGAAGGGTCTCATTTAAAAAGGAAAAATAATAACAGCATCAAAAAGCAATTATATGATTTAAATATACATGTTGGACAATACAATGCTTAAAATCCTGAATATTAGGAAAGCAAATGTTTATGACAGCAAAAGGCAACAATGTTTTTAGCTTATATAAACAGTATCATATTTAATAAAATTTTTTTGTAGTATACAATTTTAGTATATTGTGCAAACTTTTCAGTGCGTATTTCCATCTTCACAGATGTGTTTTTTTCCCAGTCAGAATATTTTTATTCCTAGTTGGTCCCTAAAATGGCAAGATTTACTATATGTAAATGAATAAGGAACATATATATATATATATATATATATATATATATATATATATATTGCCTTCTTGATGACACATTAGATACATAAGTTATATGTTGCCTGCCATGCTTTTTTGGCATGTACTATCATTTGGATCAGGTCTGCATGTTTTTCTGTAGATGTTCAAATGATTTCAGGAGTATTGCAACATAATGTCAGTCATAAGGCACTAACATGACTGTCAGCTCTTAAATTACACCACGGCAGCTGCTGGCCCTGCATGGGCTATGACATGCACAAACAAAACCACAGCACATTTACAGCTATTTACAGCACAGAGAGGAAAATGCTTGAGGGGAAAGAATCAATGACTGAAATAATTTTCAGGTTTGCAGTAGTTTGATGAAAGTTGCAGTGATGGTCATATAACCATCTGACCCAGATTGCTCAATGAAAGTCATCTGGAGATCCTTTCAGGTTAACAGAAAGGTGATAGGTTCATGTTCTTTAATCTGATGCTGTAAAGAAGATTTCACAAGACTCAATATGAAAAGGTGAGAGGTAAGCAGGGGGACAAGGAAAAGAGCTTGAAAAGAGAAAGATAATAAAAAAGGATGAGAGGGTAAGAGGAGATGGAAAAGAAGCAGCTGTCACACACGTCATTCCTAAAAGCTGAAGGCCTGGCTGTCTCTCTTCAGTCTAAAATGCTGTAGTATCGTGGAAAGTCCGACTAAGTATTTGCGTGCCAACCTCCAACAAGCTCCTCGCTCTGCTTGTTATTTATAGAGTGAGAAACAACCCTCATGTCATTCTCTGTTTCTTACTCTGACAGGGGTCTGTTTAAATTTAGACCACCCCACTACAGTGGGATGCCTTTGATAAGAAGTTCTATGAGTCTGTGTTTGGATTGTGAGATGTCCGTGATGCATATCCAAAGTGATGTTTAGTTTTCTGAACCCACATAAATCGAAGCATGTCTATATGAAGTAAGCACGTTTTATGATTCAGGCTTGTTGTAAATCCATGTTTTAAATTACAAGGAGATAGTGAATCTAATTCATGCATTAGAAGTGTAAGCAATGTTCTGTTGCTTTTTAAAACATTCACATGTCAGTGTCTAATTTAGTGTAAATGTATTATTATGTCCTAATGCATTCATCAAAAGAAAGAGAAGCACTGAATGTTTTACCTCTACTTTATAGCTCTCTTCCACTCTTCTTTGTCCTTCCTTGTTATTTCATTCGCTTTCTCTTAGTTCTTGAATCCACACTGTTTTCTTTCTTGTCTTGGTAATCTGTCTCTCACTCACTGACTGTCTGTCTGTCTGTCAGTCAGAGCTCTGTTGGCAGCAGGAGTTAGTGGAACAGATGAACCAACCACAGCTCTGCAACACAGTCCTACCAACCCCTCCTACATAACCTTCTCCATATACAGCCATACACCCCTCCCCAAAAAAACACTGTCCATATCCAGCTTGCCCTCCAAACACCGACCTCATAGGCCACACAGAGGTAGCGTTATTCTTACAGCCATGACAAGACTAGGGCTATAACCGCCCTAGACAGTATGCACTCTTCAATTAGTGTACATATTTTACTTTAGTATATATATTTGAAGTTTAACAGGGTATATAAGCTAATATAACCAGCTTCAGTCTCTCGTCAGTGATGATGCTTTAACGTTTGATTATATCCTTGGCCAAGAAGATGCTTTACTCATGTTGTGGTGAGTCCTTGTATTTGAATACTGTAACAAATTAAATACTTTAATAATTCTAAATCACTTTTTTGACATGCTATAGACAAATTAAAAGCCAATTAAAGTTTGAAAGTAAAAAACGCACCACTTTGACCAAATTTGGCCTTCCTAGGGAGGATGTATGTATCTGAAATAAGCACAAAGCTGAATTATCAAAGCTAGACAATAAATACATGAATAGCCTACATCAAGACCTCACCAAGTGATTGGGATGACTTTATAACAGCAGTGTTACGTTCTTCCGGAATCTCCATTTGGAGTGACGGAAGTTCGCACTTCGCAGCAGCCTGAAACAACAGCAGGCCCCCACCACTGCTGCTGCGGCTTCCGGGCAACATGTACCAGCTGTAAACATGGCGGAGGAGCTATTGGAAGCAGTCGAGAAGTTGCAGTCAAGGCTCACAGAGAATCAAGAGCCTCGCAAGGTAAGAAACCTTTTCGGTGAGACGAAGCGAATGCTCTGCGTCGTCCGTTTTCGCACCGCGTACGGCTGTGTTACACGCACTTCGGCGAGTGTCTGGCCTGAGGTTCGATCAACATTGCTATCCAGAAATCCCACGTCTTACAATTACAAGAGCAGCAGACCGTGAAATGGACGATCGGTTTCCATAGATCAGGTCTGGATTTAGCTTTCTCCTCAAATATGCATCGATACGACAGCAAAAACAGCATCGAGGCACTTTCCCTGAAGCTTGTGCTCAGTTATCAGAAATGTCAACCACAGCGATTTAATACGATAGCGGTGACAGATGAAGACAGGCCTTGAGTAATGCAGCAGAATTTCTGTAAGACACGATTCCTTCTCAATAGTGAATAGTTATTACACTGAGGTTGTGTCTCAAAACCGAGTGATCTGTAGATTATTGGCATTATTGGGCAGAATCCCTCATTCCATGCCTCAGAATGTTGTCTAAATAGGAAGCTCGACGTGGTTTGAGATACTGCCCAACTTTCTGATCAATGCAACCCCCGTGTTCCCCTGTAGGCCACGACGACACTTTGAAAGTGCAGTTAAATGTTTGTTTTGCCAATTCTGGCAAGTCTGGAGCCTACTGCTTAACCAACTAATGTCTTTTTACTTGGCATTAGCCTTACATACGATATTATCTTTATGTAAACAAAAAATCCCACAGTACTACCATGTTATTTTGGCTCTGCACCACGGTTGTGCCATGTTTTTTTTTTTTTGTACATATTCAATGCCAGTTATTCTTTGAAATTTGTAAACATCCTGGTGCATGATATACTACTGTCAGTTTTTTTTCTTTCCTAAACGTAATCTATATAGTTTGTCTATTTTATATGTATTTGGGTATAATTTATGTATCACTGTACATTTATCTTTTTTGTGGTTAGTTTTATAGAATGATGTGAGTGGTATTTTAGGATAAAATGTGCTAAATACATTGTAAATGATTTTAAGTGATAAGAGTAGTGTAGTTTTTCACAAAGTTTGAAGTTTTGCACTTAATTTGAGAGATTTTGACCATATGTTCTTTTCAATATTGTTGTGGTAATGGTCCAAAATTAATATTTTGCTACAACTGTCAATGGTGAGTGTTAATTGAAAATTTACCTGCTATAAATACTTTTTTCCCCTTTTCACCTTCTGTCTAGCTGCTGAAAACTCTCAAAAGGCTGGGGGAGCTTCCTATAACAGTAGACATCCTGGTGGTAAGATTAAAATATTACTTTTGTTCTTAAGTATTACTCTTGATTTGGTCTAACAGATTTTTTTTAAATGCAGTTGGTTCTATAGCTTTTAATATGTTTACGTTTTCTTCGATTGTTGCAGGAAACGGGCATTGGAAAGGCAGTGAATTCTCTGCGCAAACATGAATTTGCTGGGGAGGCAGCAAAGAACCTTGTGGCCAAGTGGAAAAAGCTTGTGCCAGAGAGATCTGCAGACAGGTTAGTTTTTCAAAGTGATTATAATATTATGTATTCATATCATTGCAGTTAACCTTTTAAAGTAATAAGAATAGTGTAATGTTCATAAAAGCCTAACATCTGATTATAAAGATTCTTGACAAAGCATCTATTGCAAAATTTCTTAGTGAAGAAGTTGAAACTGAAACAACTGTTCTTCAGAATATTTTTTGCTGTCATGGTCCAAAAATAACTTTTTGCCACAACTGCCAGTAGCAGGTGAATTGAGGAAAATGTATCTGCCTTAGATGTTTCTTATTGGTCATTCAACTGTATATTGCACTTTTGCTTATTTTTATATATACAATGCTGTTCAAAAGTTTGGGATTTTGATAAGGCGGTTCTTGAAAAAGCCTACATTTATTTGACCAGAAATACAGTAAAAACAGTGTAATCGTCAAATATTGTCACAATGTTATTTAATTTAATATATTGTAAAATGTATTTTACTCCTGTGATGGCAAAGCTAAATTGTCAGCAGCCGTTTGCTCAAGTCTTCAGTGTCACATGATCCTTCAGAAATCATTGTTAAATGTGGATTTGCTTCTTAAGAAGCAGTTTTGCTGCCTAATATTTTTGTGGACACCACGATACATTTTGTTTTTCTGGATTCTTTGATAACTAGAAAGTTCAAAAGAACAGCATTTATTTGAAATAGATTTAATGATTTTTTTGCTTAATAAAAGTAAATTTATACAGTATATTTTAAAAAATCTTACTGACCCCAAAGCTTTGAACGGTTACCAGTGCTGAGGAGTTTTACTCAGATTTGATGTTTGGCGGGTAATAATTTTGGAAAACTGGTTGTGGTGGTGTTGTCTAGTGAGATAAGAGATGAATAAGTATATGTTATATGTTTCATGTTTATCAAAAGACCAAGTGTAAAGGAAGGGCGTTCCCACTCACGCATTAATGAGTCTGGAGGGCACAAACGAGTCCGGGAGCGGTCTCCAGATGAGCCTCCACTTATGGAGGAGGAACAACATGAAGAGATGGGATACCAACATGGCTACTCCCCCTCCCCTCCACAGCACTACAGCTCACAGTACAAGCACAGTAGCGCAAGGGAGTATCAGTCAGATGAATATGAAAGCCCTCCTGAAGAGGAGCCAGAGCCCAGTCCCCCACGCAATGACATTAGACACAGCAAGCCACACAAAGAGCCAGTCAGAGAGCACAATTCCCAAGACATTCGGGAACAGGAGAGACGGAAGAATCGTCCCACGGGTGTCAGCAGCAGTGAGGAGAGGTCGCATAGAGTCGACAGAGAGCAACAGGGTGGGACGAGTCACAAATCTAAACACAATCGACATTTAAGCCCACACGAAAGCAAAAGGGAAAAGAAAGGAGGAAGTGATGGTAAGAAAGTTTTGCTTGCTTTTATTGTGGTTGACATGAGACTATCCCTAAGGAAGTCTCTTATACTCACTATTTATTTGATTAAAAATACAGTAAAAACAGTCATATATTAATAACATATTCACAATATTATGTAGTCATGTTGTGTGTGTGTATATATATATATATATATATATATATATATTATTAGAATTTAAATATTTTATCTCTTGTAATATATTTTTAAAAAGTAAGTCATTTAGTAGTCATTACTCCTGTCTTCAGTGTCACATGATCCTTCATAAATCATTCTAATATGCTGGTTTGCTGCTCAAGAAGCATTTCTTATTATAATCAAAGAGTTGTATTGCTTAATATTTCTTTGTGAAACTATAATTGTTTTTCAGGCCGTTTTTCGATGAATAGAAAGTAAAAAAAACAACAACATTTATTTGAAATCTTTTGTAACATTAAAAATGGATTTACTGTCACTTTTGATCAATTTTATACACTTCCTCTCTACACTTCTTTATACACTCAATTATTGACTTAAAACCGAGTTGTATAAGGTTTTACTTGAATTGCCTTTGTCTTTAAGGAAAATCAAGGGAGAGGAGGGAAGTTCCAGAGCCAGTGGATGAGGATGAGGAGCCATACGAGGCTCCAACTATGTCTTTCGAATCCTTTCTCACATATGATGCTCCGACCCCAAGCAAAAAGAAGAAAAAGCAGTCCTCGCGACCCCCTCAGCCTCCTGCCTCAATTCCTTCTGCTTCCTCTAAGTCTGGCAAAGCCAATGGGACCAGTAGTAAACATTCAAAGCCATCCTCTTCCTCAGTGACCACGCCTGTTCCAGAGAAGCGCCGGAAGGTGAGGCTTGTTTCTCAGACTAGGTGATGGGAAACCGGCTTTTGTCCATGTGGTGAAGGATTTCTAATCATTATTTCTCCAGGTAGTGGATGTGGTTCCCACATTGCCTGATATCCCTTTGCCAGCCATCCAGCCCAACTACAGACCACTGCCCTCCATTGATCTTACACCACTGACCCCCCAGAGACGCAAAGGTATGCGTTTTGTTTGGTTTTATAACCCTATCAGATCATACCTGAAACGATCTGAATTTCAAAACAATGCAAGTGGATAAATCCTAATGATTTTTCTGCATGAACTCATGTTTTTCTCCTCCAGTCCCACTATCACATGAGGAAGAGGATGGTGGCTACGCAGGGCGACGACTGAACTCTAAAATGGTGGTGTACTCTGGGTCCAAGACTTCGTATTTACCGAAAATGATGTCTCTGTTTGAACAGTGCATCAGAGTCCTACAGAACAATATAGATTGTAAGTTTTCTCATTCTCTGATCAATTGTTATTATAGTAATTAGTAATTAAACATTTTAGTATAGTGTTTAGCCCTAATGTGCTGTTATTGGGTCAGTTAAACCCTATATAATCAATAGTCGCAGTTTGTTGTGTGTGAGAAATGTGGTGACAGTGATGGCAAAATCAAATCTGTAAAGGATGCCATGATATTTCAGGCTGGCTGAAGTATTAACCATCAATTGACCTGAAACGAATCGGCTTTTTACTGGTATTTCTTGCATTCTCTTAGCAATTGACGAAGTGGGTGGAGTGCCATTTGAAATTCTGGAACCGGTTCTGGAGAGATGCACTCCTGAGCAGCTTTACCGGATTGAGCAGTGTAATCCAGTATGTGTGTCAACGCAGTCACGTGCAGATTATTTATTTCACAGTTCTAATCTAATCTCTGATCTGGTTCTCTTACTGAACTGCTCGTGTCTTTTTTATGTATTCTATTCAGTTTTGAAACCATGTACACTACTGTTCAAACGTGTGGGTCAGTAAGATTTTTTTAAAGAAATTACTACTTTGTTGATCAATTGAACGCATCTTTGTTAAATCAGTGACAGTAAAGGCATTTGTAATGTTACAAATGATGACAAATTATGTTACAAATTTGTAACATTTCAAATAAATGCTGTTCTTTTGTACTTTCTATTTATCAAAGAATCCAGAAAAAAGTGATGTTTTCACAAAAATCTGTTTTCATCATTGATGAGAAACATTCCTTGAGCAGCAAATCAGCAAATTAGAATGGTTTCTGAAGGATCATGTGACACTGAAGACTGGAGTAGTTGCTTCTGAAATTTCAGCTTTGCCATCACAGCAATAAATTACATTTGAAAATATATTAAAATAGGAATGTTTCACAATATTCTTACAATATTACTGTATTTTTGATCAAATAAATGCAGGCTTGATGATGATTTTTTTTTTTTTTTTTTTCAAAAACATTAAAAAAATCTTATAGACCCCAAACTTTTGAATATTAGTTGACATTCTTCGTCATAATACTTATCTTAAAGGGGTGGTTGACTTTTTTTTATTATTATTTTTTTTTAGACTTGATTGTGTTTATGGGGGTGCAGTCTAACATGTTAATGCTTTCTTTTTTTAAAAAACGCATTATTTTTCACATAATTTACCTTTATTCCACACTGCTCTGTCCCTTCTCCTATAAATACGCTGATCATTTCCTGCTTTTATGAAGCCCCTCCCTCAGAAATACGCAATGGGCTCAGATTGGTTAGCTAGTCCAGTGTGTTGTGATTGGCTAAACCGCCTCTAGTGTGCATCTGAACGTCTTGACCCTCAGCTGCATGTGCTCTGGTTGTATTGTAAACAATGGTGTCGTCTATATTGCTTATCAATGTGAGCCTGATTGAGACGCAGAAAATATTAGTGAAGAGGATCGCGCAGAACCTGTGCAAGCACGGCTCTTAAAGGTGGGGTAAGCGATTTCTGTTGTTGATGTTCTGTTGTTGATTGTTGTTGATATTTGAAATCACCAAAATAAACACGCCCCTACCCCAAACCCAGCGCAACGATTAGTTCTGTGAAACAAAGCAAAACCAATGTTACACCGTGTCTACACCGGACGCGAGCAGCGTGACAAAATACTATGGAAGTCATTATAATCAGTGGTGCTGTCTACACTGCGTGACAAATCTCCGACAGTAAACTGCTGCCGCATTCTATTTATGTGCTGACACAAATTTCAAATGATTTTCAACGGTCGCTTTATTGCATCCAGTGTAGACAAAATTTTGCTGTTGCGGCGTGGTGTAGACACGGTGTTACTCACTTATCAAGAAGTAACAAAGCAACCTCGGCGTCCGATCGCAGGCCTTGATTTCTCTCCAGCGCTGGAAAGCTGATCCGATATTTATACAGGTCCTACTTCTTGCCTTATTGTTCCTCAGACGTTTTCCTCTTTTTTTTTTTTATTCTTTTTTTTTTGTATTATTTAAAAAATGTTTTTTTTTATTTTATTTTATTTTTTAATCCGCCATCTCTATCTTTCTGTCGCTTAGCTCAGCTAATGTCTGTCATGTGCACTGCACGCTCTCTCCTCCACATCACGAGTAGACACGCCCCTTACTGCTGATTGGCTACAAGTTTGTTTTGGTACTCAGCCCCGACTCAGTTTTCTGAAGCGTTTTTGAAAAATTACATACCCCACCTTTTAATGTTTATGTTTGTTTGTTGTCGTCTCATACTTTTAGATGCGCTGTTATTTGTAAATGCTACTACTTCTGTTAGCTTTTTATATACGGTTTTATCCTAATTAAAGCTTTCATACAGTACGGCAACCGCACACAAGTCCATGTATAACGCTTCTCATAGCTGTGTGAACAGTTCATTGTTGAGGCTGAGCTGATGATCTGAAAGAGAGATGCAGAGCAGTGTGTGTGTGTGTGTGTGTGTGTGTGTGTGTGTGTGTAGAGCAGGACGACGCGAGGAACAGGATAAGAACCGCTGCTTTAGAAAATTGATTTTGAAACTTGTGAATCCATTAGAAGACAGTATCGCGATTCATATATGAATAGATTTTTACGTCACCCCTAGTTTTCTTCCTCTTCTCTAAAGCAGCGCAGCATGGCCTCGCCTCCTTTGTTGCATGTTCCCGAGGGCGGGGTTTGTCTGGGTTTGTGATGTTACAAACCCAGGAATAACTCGTGTTCCCTACGAGTCGTTTTTGTTGCCATTAAACTGGCTAAATTTTAAAAGACAATATCTCCATTTGCATTGAATTTTCAGTGTCGCAACTTTGCAGATATTGTTTATGCTCAAACAGCAACATTACACACTAACTAATGTTAAAAAAGTGAAATCGCAATCAACCACCCCTTTAAGAACAACACTGTATTCAAAGATTTCCCGTTAGAACTTAGCATGGTGATTTAGGGCTTATTTTTGGACTAATCTTTAATTTCAAGCCTCTCTACTCAGTATTTCACAGAAGATTCAGATGATCTGTGGATGAAACACTGCCAGCGGGATTTTAAACATGAACCTCGACAAGAGTATGAATCCTGGAGGGAGCTGTATCTCCGGCTCCATGAAGAAAGGGAAGAGCGTCTGCGCAAGCTCACAGAGAACATCACTTCTGCCCATGCAAACAAACCTAAAGGTGCACACACAGGCAGTAATCAGTACTCTTAGATCAAACTTATTGCATAGATCTTTGCATAGAAAATGTTAACGTGTAGCTCAGTGAGTGCAATAAAAATGTAGGTGAGGATTTAGTAAACTGTCACACAATAATAACAGCTCTATATTGTTCACTTTTAACAGGGCGACAGGTTAAAATGGCTTTTGTTAACTCTGTCGCTAAGCCTCCACGAGATATCCGCCGTAAACAGGAGAAGTTTGGCACTAAAAATGGTTCTACCAGCACAAGCGCTGCTCCTCCATCTGCCAAGTAAGTGAATGCTGCATTAGTCACAAAGATGTCATTAGTCATGTAGATGAATCTTTATCATGACGTTTTAGCTGAAAAGCTGCTTTTCTTCCAAACAAAACAAAAAAGAGAGAAGGATTTTTAGTTTTTTGTAGCGCCATTTAAATATTATGCTAATTCTTCATATACAGGATCAGACCAGCAACCAACTACAGTGCTTATAGCAAAACCAGTGATGGTGGTCAGTCTTCTTTAAGCAGTCCCCCTGAGTCCTCCTCACGCGCCTCTGCTCCCAGCAGTGCTGGTGCTCCCAGTGCCAGAGACAAACCACAGGTCAAAAGTGAGTCTAAGAGGAAATGTTGTTGCTGTTAAATGTTTATCTTTACGTATTTATTTTACAGATATTTATGTATTGTATATTCACTGTTAATGTTATTAAGATCGTGTCCAATATTTGCTCATTTAATTGCTTGAACAGGTTGTTTGAATTGTTTTTTTTTTTTTTTACCACTTTTCTGCTCTGTTTTTCAGAAGTTGCTCCAATGATGGCTAAGACTATCAAGGCATTCAAGAACAGATTTTCCCGGCGGTAAAGGGAAAAATGTTTTTGTGCGTGTGTGATAGAAGAGAGAACGACTGGAAGAGGAAACACTTTTTTTTTTGCTGTAATGCTTCATAGGAAATGTGCAATGCCCTCTCACCTCTTATCTTTTTATGCTTTTTAATATTATCAGTACAGCTCACTGGACGCAATCATAGAAAATATCCGCATCAACAACCATCCACACTCAATTATGTCATAGCATGTTGTAAGCTTTTTACATACACGGAAAACAAGTGGTACACTACAGATTACCATGTGACACCAGAACCCAGACCCTCTGTTATATGTTTATTTAATTGCTTACAATAATCATTGCATTTTCATGGGACTAAGTATACGATTTTATTGTAGAGTGAGAGGGAGAAAGTGATGAGATGTAAAAAGTTCAAGGACTGTACACTTCCACACCATCATATTTATTGAAAATCTTGGACCTGGCAGTCCTGGACCTTGCCTTGAATGAAAGATCAAGTCGTTTTAATAGATTTTATGAAGTGTTCTATGGACATTTTTAATAAAATCCATGTGTTGCTCTCACCATGTTCTTGGGAGTTTTACATCTTGGTAATTATGATGAATAATGAGATGTAAGTTTTAATTTTCAACTTTTCACTATTGCTCTGTGCTATCACCTAAAATGGAAAGGATGTCACATTTTATTCAGTCTCATGTCCTGTTTGACTTCTTTTTCGTCAGTGGACCACTAAAGACAGTAAAAGGTGACTGTCATTATACCAAAAAACATCTAACATTTGTGTTAACCTAAAAAAGGTACTGAGACAGGTTTAGAACAACATTAGACAGAGTAAATAATGTCATAATATTGATTTAACTGAATCACTTTAATGGCACCGCTTGTTTTCTTCCCACATTATTTACGATGACGCGAAGCCAACGACCAATGAGACATTAAAGCGTCACAAGAACGCGACTCCAAACTCTACTCCTCATTGGTTCCCTTGTTTTTTGTGGTCCAATCACGTTCCACGTTTCGTGTTTGCGCGTTGTCTACTTTCCCACTTCTACCACCTGTGTAACTGTACGATTTCAGCATATGCCACAGAAGCCGCTACTAGAGCTGTTGTACGTATCTCTTCAGTAAGCTTAGTTGTGAGTGTTTCGGTACTTTTTCGGTCCAGAACTGCAGGTTCACGCCATGTCTGGACACGGTCACGGCCACGGCGGCGGACACGGTCACGGTTGCTGTGAATGCGATCACGAGCCAGCAGAGCGAGGAGTGGAATATGAGCTCTACAGACGCATTGATATCGAGAAGCTTCAGTGTTTGAATGAGAGCCGAGATGGAGACGGTAAACTGGTGTTCAAGCCTTGGGATCAACGCACTGACAGGGCGAAGGTACCAATTAACCTGGTTTAGTTATGCAGGAGGTGTGACAGACGTTACATTATCCTGTAGAATAGAGTCAAACTGCGAATTAAGACACTTCTGTATTTACTTAATTGCATATATGTATGTTTATTTTACTTTATATGAACTCTTCTAAGTTAAAGTCAACGGTTGTCTTTTGAGAAATCAAATGAAGTGATTGGTTAATAAACTCTGTTGTCAGATTGCTGTTCTGTTTGATTTAATGTATGTCTCCTGTTTTATTTTCAGTTTGTCGAAAGCGACGCTGACGAGGAGCTTCTGTTCAATATACCGTAAGATTTGTTTGTTGCATGCAGAATCCATTTCAGTTTCTCTTCTGTTCTTAATGATCGTCTATTTAATATAATTTTTGAACAATTTGCCTAAATACTAAGTGAAGAAATGGATACAGTTGGTGCATATGGTTAAATCTGCAGGTTTACAGGTAGCGTGAAGCTGAAAGGGATCATTATTTCTGGAGAAGATGATGAGTCACACCCAGCTGAAATGAGACTGTGAGTTTGCACTCACTGCAAAAAACCGAGACTTGCAGTGTCACATATGGATGCAATGTAATATAAAATGTAATGCAATTACATGAATGAATAAGTGTTGTAACTGGGAACAGGAATCTGCTTGCTGAGCTTGAGAATCCAAGCAGTTTGTTTTAATGATGATAACAGTGCAGCAGCTAAACTATTGCGTAAAAGGCTAAATATTAGAACATTTAAAGTAGTTGTCTATTGTTGTACATTTGTTTAAAATATTTTAATAAAAATAACAATGTTTTATGCAAATAATTTTATAAACGATCTATGTAACTTAAAATTTGCTTTAAAGGAATAGTTCACACAAAAATAAGCTCTGCACTCAGCCTCAGGCCATCCAAGATGTAGATGAGTTTTTTTTTTTCCATCTAAACAAATTTGGAGAAATTTAGCATTGCATCATTTGCTCACCAATGGATCCTCAGCAGTGAATGGGTGCCGTCCGAATGAGGGTCCAAACAGCTGATAAAATCATCACAATATTCCACATGTTTTTATCAGCTGTCTTGCTCTCAGATGAAAAACTCAGAAACAAACTCCCCTTATATATAAAGGCGAGTTTGTGTATGTGTATATATATATATATATATATATATATATATATATATATATATATATATATATATATATATATACAAACACACACGACATTTGACTCTCGAGTCAGGGGGGGCTAGACAAAACAAAAAAAGATTGGCTGCGTTTACTAAACTGTGGAACTTTGACTCTTGCTGCTGATTTGAATGGCCAAGATTCTCGTTTTAAATGTCAATTGATGGCCATTAATCTTTTAACCAGAAATGTGTGCTCTGATGTTCATTAAAATTTTCCGTGTCTTTTTCCCGTGTCACTTGAAATGTGTCCGTTTTGGATCATCAAATAAACGATCGGTTTTGGGACTATTCTGTCATAATTCGCATAGCCTACCATTCATTTCTGAACTTTATACCATCAGTTACTGGAAATGAAATTACTGGTTGATATTTCCCGATCTCAATAAAGTTTACGCTTTTAGTCCGTGACCTGGATCTCGCTCAGGACGCGCTCTGTCTGTGGAAGTTTGGCCAGGACTAGAGCACTGCGCGGGACTGTTTTCTTAAACCCGCTCCCGCTGAATTTCTGACCAGGACCGCACGCTCCCGCAACCTGCGTGTTCCACTCCTGCCCGCTCCCGCAGACTTTCTCTCAGAGCTTGTGAAAAATGTACACACATACTCAAACAAATAAGTTAACATCCAGATTGGCAGTCTTTAAACATGATTGCGTTTAAATAAGATGAAGTAATGCTAAACCAAAGCACCGTACGTGACAAAAACATTGGGTTTTTTGTATTACCGTTATAAAATATTACCCGTTAAAACAAAGCTAGCGGCTCACGAAGTTTAATTCTTTCCTATTTTTTTCCCTTGACAATTGTTTCCAGATGTCTGATTTGCCTTGCTTTGCTTTTTTTGTGTGTGTGTGTGTGTGTGTGTGTGTGTGTGTGTGTAAACTCTTGAGGCTTCACATGAATAATGCAGTTACAATTTCCATGAATGAATATTGCAATTGGGTACTTTTTGAGCAGGTACAAGAACATCCCCCAAATGTCATTTGACGATACAAGCAGAGAGCCAGAGCAAGCGTTTCGTCTAAACAGGGATCCGCTTGCTGAGCTTGAGTATCCAACCAAGTAAGCAATTTTAACTCTAAATGTTAACATGTGCATAAGCACATTAATAGTAAATCCTGTATCTTGGACACTATTAATCTATGTTGACCATGTCAAAATATTTTATATAGGATTGCGAGATTCTCCAACGTGCAGCACTTATCAATCCACATATCTCGAAACTTTGGGGCAGAATCCACTCGTGTGTATTACATTGGTCTGCGGGGAGAGTACACCGAGGTCAGTATTGAATAAAACCTACTGTATATGTGCTATAATAACACTTCCATCATATGCACCATATTCTGACAATGTTGTTATGCTAGTGTTGCTGTTTCTATAAATATTTGTCTTGCATTTTTGCGGTCCCCTTCATAGTATCTTTTTATCTCTCTTTCAGGCTCATAGGCATGAAATTACAATCTGCAATTATGAAGCAGCAGCCAATCCAGCAGATCACAAAGTGGAGACCATTACACCCCAAACACAGTTCATATCATGACAAACGGAGGAGAGAGAATCTCACGTGTGCTGTGTGAAACTATAAAAGTGTGCATGAATTTTGATAATGGTGAGATGATGAACTGAGAGAGCCTGTGTGTTCTTTGATGTGTTCAGCAGGGATTTCTTCACTAGGGTTTGTTCATCTGCAATTCTGCTAATGTGCCAATAAACCTTAGGCTATATAAGCATAATTACTTAATGTATGCTTATGTCAAATAAACAGTGTATGCTTCAACAAACAGAATAGATGAGCTGTGCAAGAAGTCTGTTCCTTAAAAAACATCTCTAAAGAATGCCATCTAGTAGAAATTTTGTTGTTCTTGTTCTCATTTTTACAATGTCATACATCCATTTAATATTATTTTGCATTGTTACCTTGGGTTAAAAAAAGCAAAATGTGTTTTAATCAATTCCTCAAAGTGTATAACATTGATGGATTCATGCAATTTGTGTAAAAAGAAAGTTTTAAAGAACATTTCCTGGTTAATTTTATTTTGGCATTTCGTATCACACACTTTACAACAACTTCCATTATTTTGCTATTAGTTAATTAATGGTGCACTTCTACAGTTTCAGTTCATGTTCACATATAAATGTCTATTGTGACAGGAGCGGTGAATAACCATTTTGAGCATCCATCACTACAAATCCATTGCTCTTCACTGTAGCATGGTTTTTTATTTATTTAATTTTGCTGTAATACAACAAACCACTTAAGGAAACGATTAATGATATTTTGTATAACTAACAGTTTACTTGACTTAAAAGGAGTGTTACAACTGGGCCCAGATTTTAAAGAAATTGGTGTGTGATGGGCTAAATAATAGACAATTTAAGTATTAAAATAGATATTTACAGATTTTAAAATAATGAAAAATAATAAAGTGACAAAAATAATTATTTTTCTAAAGCCTTAAAACGGCCTTTTATTGTGATTGTAAAAAATGCACAATTGAGAAAATTAACATTTTGCATTACGTTGTGGCCTTACGCTTACAAAACAGTGTACTATTTCCAGATTACTACCTAAAAATGTTTAGATCCGTTTTCCAGTGCGTTTCATTGAACAACATTCAAGATCACGCGGTTGAACAAGTGCGGTGACGTCCCAGCGCCGTGACTCCGCCCCTCTCCGGCAGAAGGAGCGGAAGTTCCGTTGTGACCTGGGATAGCAAGCGGTGAGTCAATAAATTTGTAGCACTGGGCCGCTGTTTATATCTGCTTTTTTCCTGCCTGAACCCTAAATTTTAATCTACTCCCTGACCTTGGCTTTATCGCTAGCTATAAAGGCGCGAGCTTGTCGTTGAGTAGCGTAATTGTGGGATTATTCGCGGGGGTAGAGAGCCAGATAGCTCCATCTATGAGGCTGTGGATTCATTGTGACAATCATACAGGCGAAACGGGATTAAGCAGCCTAACTGCGATCATGTCGCTCGAGTATTAATGAAACGACCTGTCGGTTTTATTTATACATGTACCCCGTCCTTGATTCCGCCAAGTTGAAAAAATAATGAGCTAAGCTTCGCCCATTTCTCTATTGTTTTCGCTGCCCATCCCTTTCTTCCCATTCTTTTTGAATATATGATCGTGGTATTCATAGCAGGGTTCGTGAGAAGGATTATCGCACTGACGCATTAGAGATTATCAATACAGTCATTTAGAAATGTGTGTAAATCATGGTGTAATCAAATGAATAGTGGTGCATATGGAGACCATGCTCTTTCATTGAAAAAGGGTATTTTTTTCTGGTATTTAGTGGAGAATGCAGCTGATTTGATAACATGTGCAGTACTAAAGTCTAGAAAGGCAGACTGACCCATAAAACCAAGACTGGCACATGGAGTTCATTCAAGTGTTGAAACACTTCAGCCTTAAACTTGTGATACGGTCACCCAGGCCACTCAAAAACGATTGAAACCATTAAACTGGAATGTTTTGCTTCCTGCAGCTGTCAAGATTCAATTTCTTAGTGCTGTCATGTGATTCCAGGAAAACAGGGACCCGTGGTTTTCATTTTAGGCTGCATTAGAAACAGTTTTCTGAGAACTCCTATTAAGCAGAAGTCTGCAAGTACAAACTTGTGATCCGAACAGCCACCAGCAGGAAATGAGCCTCTGTCGGTATGATTAACGTAAGCGTCGATGCTTATCCTGTAGGTTAAATCACCCTGTAATTTTCACATTACCTTTCAGCGTGCTTTTTCTTTTTCACGTCATAGATGCTCTGCAGGTGCAATAGAGCACGTTTAGCTTTAGATGGGCATGAATTGCTAGTTGAACTGACTTTAGTAAGTAACACCGGTAATTAAACCAACTTTTGTTAATCATTCTGCAGCCTGCTGACCGTTTCTATCTAAAATCGTCTGGTTCGTATCTTTAATATCCAGCACTTATTGCCTGGGCCTTTTTATTTTGCATAAACATGTTGTACTGATTGCATTTGAACATTTTGTTTTTGTATTTTCCTAAAAGCACTCCTCACATTGTATGTGTGGCAACAACATGTCTGTACCTCTGCTCTCTGAAGCCTTGACAGTGCCTGGGACGGAGAAGGAAACGGCTGTGGTGAGACCAATCGAATCATTAACTAAATTCTAATGTTGTTCAAGTTATTCATTAGCATTACACAGGCCAGGCTTCAAATCTGTTATTTTAAGTTTCCTTAAATAGTTCACCTAAAGATGAAAAGTAATTTCACCCTTATGTTGCAAGTAAATAAAACTTTGGTTTGTTTTCAAAACACAAATGTATTTAATGTCCCTCTATTGAAAGTCTAAGTAACCAAGAGATTCAGAATAAGAGATTAGAAGATTTAAAAAGGTCATAAAGGCATCTCAAATGAATTATATAACATATTGTAAACATGGAAGCTCACACTTGCTGCGTGTTGCTTGAAAACAAATGAGGTTTGTTCTAGCTTTGCATGACATGCATGGGAATCCGTATGTAATGTGCTCAGGGGCGTAGCGTCTATGCAGGTGCATATGGGCCCGGGCAGATTGGGGGCCCGCCGAACCGAGGAGGAACTTTTAATTGAAACAAGGGAATGAATATAGAGCCCTGCACGGGTCCGGCAGCTCATCAGAATTCTCCGCCCAAGCTCTCTCTCCCTCTCTTCCCCTTTACACAGCTGCTGTTACAGCCGTTAAAATAGTTTGTTTTTTAATGGCAAAGTGGTTATATATCGTTTCATTTCTTTATTAAGTTAATTTAGAAACATGATTGGAACATTTTATGTTTGTTAAATTCAAGTTTTGTTTTAAATATCAAGCGGTCAGCGCCAGATAGTGAGTTGAGCATAGGTCTGATCAGTTTAGCCGTCTCAAATAAACTTGATTTGAGACTTAAAATTTCACGCATTTCACAATATAAATTTAAAAATATAAGATATATGTGTGATACATAGGCTATCAGATCGTTTGTGCTAAAAGTGTAAGCTGAAACGCGCTTTGAAGGACATGGAGGCGCTAGTGAGATCACTTGCATTTTTTTTTCTTGATAAGAGTGGAAAATTAAAATGCGCCATAATTTTTCCTCATAAAAGGTAAGAGTATACATCATTCAAAGCTGCAAATAGTTTTATTTGTGTGCACTCACAATATCAACAAAACGTTTTGCTATTGTAAAATAAAGAAAACAAACAGGGTGGTCTTGATCTTGAGCAGGAACACTTCACAAAAACTGAACCGAAACTCAGAAAATACTTGCCTCACTGACATGATAATTAGAATGCTATATAAATTACTACTTTACAACAAAATAATTCAAATCAAAAATTAAAAACTCTTTCATTAGCCTATGTAATCCGAAAAGATTCATTTCTCTATTAAGGCGCGTCCAATGAGGAGATGAGAGGGAGTCAGGGTCGTCAGCTTCATACTACTTTATATTTATTTATTTAATTGTATTTTTTTGTAGTTTTTTGGGCCGCTGTGCCAAGATTGTGTTTGCATGCAGTACAAAATATCCAACCGCTGCATTTTTGTGTCACGCTGAAAAATAACTAAATAAGATTAACGTCATACTATTTTAAGAATAAAGTCAAAATTCCGATAATAAAATCATGTTATATTGTGTGAAGTTAATGTGAAAATTACACTCCGCAAAAAAAGAAAAGGAAAAAAAGGCTGTGGCATCCAACCTGTCATTCTTAAGCATGTTTTTGAAACTCTAATTGATCGATTTCATGAGACATTCGTTTGCATTAAATTTTTATGATTTTTTTTTCAATATGCATTCAAATATTTATTCATGTTTATTTTGTGCTGAAAATATTAAAGAGGAAAACACCATTGATTCACATGCCGCTTGAACTGAGGCAAATGTAGTTACCTCACTACAAATAAAAGAGCTATTGTTTGTACAATTTTTTTTGCATATGGGCCTGGGACTGACTTGCTACGCCACTGAATGTGCTCTATATTATGTGTGGATAAAAGCCTAAATTAGATCTGGGCCTGTATTTATCGAGCTTCTCAAAGTGCCATTTTAGTCGTAAGTGCTGAGAATTTATGAAATTTACTCCTGCTTTCAAACTGAAGTATAAAAGCACGTTATCAAACTTCTTAAAGCCAAGAATCACTCTTACTCTCCCAGTTATTTAAGACAGCTCGAGAGGTCTCTCAAGTGGTTAGGAGTTGCCAGCAGGGGCTTGTGATGGCACTGAGGAGACAGAGACATGCGCTAATCTTTCAGGAGGAAGAATGTTTAAAACAATAAAGCAGTTGTATCTCTTCACAAGGCTTTGATTAAACCGTTTGATTCATATGGATTTATTTTACAATGCCTATCACCTTCTTAGATCTTCTAAGTTTTGGTTACCTAAACTTTAAAAGAGAGACAGGTTTCATTAAAAATATCTTAATTTGTCTCTCAAAGATTAACTAAAGTCTTTTGACTTTGGAACGATATGAGGGTGACTAAATGATGACAGAAAGTTCATTCTTTTAATAGTCAACATACAGCCTATACCGTTCTTCAAATTCTCATGTCCATACAGTCCAAATCTTCAAATAGGCTGCATGCCTGCCTCCTTTACTGGAATAAAAGGGTGAATAGATTCTTAGAAAGTTTAAGTTTGCTATTGAGATAGTATCTTCATATAAAATAACCACAAAGTCAGCTTCAGACAGGAAATCTGGCCTATTTTGGGCTTTGCAGAAATAAGTTTCACATCATACTCTGTAAACTTTGCAGGTGATCTTCCTTCATGGCTTGGGCGACACAGGGTACGTTCTGTTTATTACCTGCCTGTTGCAGGATCTTTTAATATCCCCTGGCCTGGTGTAGAAATAACCCTGTGGTGTTACTTATTATAGACATGGCTGGGCTGATGCCATGACGTCTATTCGACTGCCATACATCAAATACATCTGCCCACACGCGTAAGTGAAATCCTGTGAAATGTTTTTTTGATGTGTTTATTGTTATGCAATACAAAAATGTTAGTATCACTTGATTTACTTTGTAATTTATTGACCATAAGCCTATCATACTTTCTGACTCTAGACCCCGAATCCCTGTAACACTCAACATGAAGATGACTATGCCCTCATGGTAAGTTTCCTCTGCTGTGGATAACATTAAAATCTAGTACATTTACATAAGAAGTGCAGTGGTAATTTAAACCTGAGAATAAATGATGCTTAGGATTTTGAAAAATGCAAAACAAAGAAAATTTATGATGTAAAATGAAGAAGCATTTCAGATTCTGTACTATTATAGGCAGTTAATCAAATCAAGTGGCTCTTTGTACACATGGTCAGATGTTACATACTTGTGGTCAAAACAAAGTGGGACAAACAAAATACTAAGACATTCTGAAATTCACTTGCATTTTTTTTATTTAATTATTAACTTTTATTCAGTAAGGATGCGTTATTGATTAAAAGTGACAGTAAAGACAGATTTTATTTTTAAATGTTATTCTTTTAATATAATATGGGAAAATTGTATTTATAAAATGCTAAATAAAAGCATTTTCACTATTGGACTCTTGGATTTCTATCTTAATTCTTGTATAATGTTTTTCTTTTCAGGTTCGATCTGATAGGCTTAAGCCCAGAATCACCGGAGGATGAAGCAGGGATTAAGAGAGCAGCAGAGAACAGTGAGCAAAATTTGTTTTTTGGATACGCATGCACATTGGGGCAGTTTCCTGTATACAGCTGTCCCATCACTAACAAACATCCAAAAATTGGTTTAGTCGGTGTCATCAAATGTAAAATCTCATGAAGAAACGGGTTCATGTCAGAGAATATTGTTATATATCGAAATTTGATTGTGTGGCACTAAGTCTAGACCACTCCTTTTTTCAATAGTAAAGGCCATCATCGATCACGAGGTAAAGAATGGTATACCATCCAGTCGTATCATTCTTGGTGGCTTCTCTCAGGTAAGTGATCCATCCTGAAAGTTTGTACTCTCACTCAAATGGCTGACATTACAGGTGCTTTTCAGTTCCTCTTTTGTTGTCTGTACCCTTCAGGGTGGAGCTCTCTCTCTCTACACCGCTCTGACCTCTCAGCAGCAACTAGCAGGCGTTGTCGGACTTAGTTGTTGGCTTCCACTTCACAAGACTTTCCCACAGGTACAAGATGTCAGCAGCGAGTTTGTGTGAGGATAAATATGTATGTATGTAAATGGGTGTCTGTCAATATGGATCCGCTTTTTTATCCATTAGGCTGCAAGTGGTAGTGGAAACAAGGACACTCCCATTCTGCAGTGTCATGGGGAGATGGATCCCATGATCCCGGTGCAGTTCGGGGCTATGACAGCAGAGAAGCTCAAGACCATTGTTTCTCCACAGAATGTCACCTTCCGCACCTACCCGGGACTCATGCATAGCTCCTGTCCTCAGGTGAGACTCATCTGTTACGCACACAGAAACCTAAATTTAATGTTTTACCATGTTCAAATTCAATATGCATGCTTTCACAGACCCCCCCCCCCCCACAAAAAACCCCCAACAACAACAAAAAAAGCTGAATCCATTCTAATATGTTGATTTAAGTGCTCAAGAAACTTTTTTTTAAACTTTTTTTTATTGTTATCAATACTGAAAACAGTTGTGCTGCTTAATCTTTTGTGGAAAACATGATACATGTTTTTTGATGTCTAGAATGTTCAAAAGACATTATTAATTTGAAACTGAAATCCTTTTTAACACTATGTACTATTGTCTTGTCTCATGTATTGTCTTTTGGTCAATTGAATGCATCTTTGCTGAATAAAAGTATTAATTTCTTAATACTTAATAAAAAAAAAAAAGTATCCATCCCAAAATGTTCAATGGTACAAGAGGGTACAACAGCTGTCACTGGGGCGGTACCTTTTCAAAAAAGTACTTATGTTCCATACATTAATGGTAAATAAGGTACAAAGGTGAGTTAATTGAAAGGGTATGGCCCTAGTGTCAACTTATGCATTTTTTTCCCCTGACAGTGTAATGTAAATGTTGAAAAGAACTGCCTAGATTTAGTTAGAAGCAAGCTCCTGTTCTTTATAGGACACTTCATGTAAACTAATAACGGGATGAGGTCTGAACTGAAATCGTACAAAATATTATTTTAGCTTTAGTACAGTGGTTACAGTAAAATTTGTTCATGCTAGTTCTAACACCCATACCACTCTCTGATTGGCTTTACAGGAGATGTCTGCTGTGAAGGAATTCATTGAAAAGCAGTTGCCCCGAGTCTGACCTCATTCTAGCTCACTGTGACCCTTAGACACTGACCTCTCACCTCCGACCTGCCATTCTCCCACAGGAAACAGCCATGATCCCCTACAACACGAAACGACACACATGAGCATGCACATTCAGTTGTACATACTGTGAACATGCAACACATGCATAACCATGTCATCTCACACCTTTCTTTGTAAATTCATACATCAGTGGACATTCATTAAAAAGGTGATATTATAAGTGGCATCCGTACATACAATAATATTCCATGAAAGTCTTTTGGTCTTTTCTTTAAAGGAGACTCGTTAACTTTCATTATACATTCCTGTACGTGTTACATCTTGAACCACTATCTCTCTTCCCTACCCTTCGGTCTCTTTCTCTCAATAAGCAAGGCGGTAAAGGTAACATTTTGCTAGACAGCTCTGTAACAGAACTCGGGAGAGTTCAGATGCTGCAAATCTCTGGTGGTGGACGAAGTTAGTGAGAGCCCGGTGCCGTCTGGAGTGACTCGCGTCGTGCTGCTCTGCATGCTAGTCCCACGGTGCATGCCTGTGGTGGGGCTTCATTGGGATGCTGCAAATCATACTTGTGCTGAAATATCTTTTGTTCTCTTTTGGTTTTTAACTAGAAATATGAGAAAGGCAAGCAAAAATGGCTCAAATAAACTGCGTAAATGAACCATTCAAATCTTCCAGTATGCTTTGTTCTTCTAAAACAATTACACAGAATGAGAAAACATTTCATTTGTGCCAGAGTGAAATCCGGCACCAATGCTTTGAATCTATATGCAAAGCAATGAAAACACAATATATAATAATAAAGTGATTTAAAATGAACATTTTAGAAAAAACGCACATAACCAGCATTAGATTTGAGTATTTAATTGTATAATAATCAATGATACCAAGCTTAAAAATAATCAGAGTGAATCACTCCAGACGGCTGATAATATTTTCCAGTTGCTTTAAATAGCTTCCTCAATCCTCCCTAATTCCCTGTCCACCTCATAACCACATCATCCTCCACTCACGTGACCAAACACATTCAAGTGTTCTGGGGTCTCAGATCGCATATGTATATACATTTCAGGCATAAAAGTATTGTTTACTGACACGACCTATTAATAAAAGATGGAAGGTCACAGTTACGCAGCAGCCTGGCAGATTAAGCCTGCTGATATTAAAGAAGTAACCTTGATTAGCTATTAAAATGGAAAGATGGGTTTGCAAACATGGTTGCTATTGTCATTTCTCTCACAGTTTGCTTGTATACGTTTGAAAATGGATTAAAATGGTTTCTGTGTGATGATATCTAAACAAGTTGTTTGCAAAGTAGTGAATGTTGCTTTTTTAATCTAAATAGATGTTCTTCGATATATTATTTCAGTGTTATTTTAATCTTACCGAGTCCATTTGACTTCCATGTTTTCATAACCCTTATGATCCCCTCTTTTATAATTGGCATTATTCCTTATTATTAGTTAGAATAATTTCTTAGCTTCAGACAGGTTTCCTATATGCCCTGTGGCTTGAATGTTTATTGTATGAATCATGGGCATGCCAGGCACAAGTCGGTCAGCAGAAACTGGCAATATCTTTTGGGTTTAACAGTGAACTTATCAGTTTATGTCCACCTGAGTTGTATTTTGTCGTTGGTTTTTGTTTTGTCATTTGTGCTTGTTTAAAAAAATCTGTCATGTTCTTTTGTCGTTGTCTTTTTATTTGAAGTGTACTGAAGGACAATTGGTTCTTCAGAAACTTTACTGAAACACCTGTATGTGAAATAAATGATGCAAATCGCAGTAAAGCAGTCCTTCACCTTATTGATAATGCTACTTTAATCATTTTCATGTGATGTAGATGGATCAATTTGAGAACCTCAACTGAACAAGCATCAAAGTCTTGCACACCCTGTCTCTCTCTTTGTTTTCTTAACAGGAGGCAAGCAAATACACCAAAGGGTGTAACCGTTTTAATGCAGAAAATGTGTAGGCCTATGATTTGAGTCAACTTGAATATCTTCCAGTAATAAACAACTTCTCATTTTATATATAAAGGTCCAAAGGGGTGAAAATGTGCACAAATCATAAAGGAAGTAATCTAGCTGGAGCAGAACTGCTGTCCTCAACGGATGACCTGTTTTGACTGCTGCTTGAAATAGTGCTGAAATCAAAGTGTGATCAAAAATGTGCCCTAATTAAAGAATGTAGGCCTATAAAACTGCCTGTAATTTAAAGGGAAAGACACGGTTTTTCATCAGAATCATTAGACAAATGCATAACATCGATTCAGTGCCATCTCTCTAAATATCAAAACAGCCACCAAAATAAATTAAGTTCATATTTCTTCAGAATCTACTTCTCGCGCAATAAACTGAAATTTAAATGATAATTCTATTTTCCTTTAGGTGGCGCAAATGCTTTACCTTTTTTTTTCTCGAACAGATCACATTTGTGACCAAAATGTTATTTTGTGCTTGAGTGATCTAAAGTTATTAATGTATTGTACACAGAGTTGAGATGTAAATAAAAATGCAGACTGATGGGTTGATTTCACGTGAACATAATAGGCTAAAGGCTATACATACACCTACTACATAACATTTAAACAGTTTAGTGCTTTACTAGTTCGCATTATTTAAAAATATAGACTCGAAGTTAAAAATAAATTAAAAACTAAATAAAATAAGCATTTAATAAATGTAATAAATCTTAAATACATGATGTAAAAGGAATAAAATAAAAATAATACAGAATAAATTCAGGACTAAATTATTGTATTTCTTAATTTTTTTATTATTTATTTATTTCAGGTTTGGATTTTGCAGATGTATGCTCCCATAACTGTAAATTTATTTATTTTTCAAAATTGTTTAAGAGTAATATTTAAATTACATTCAATTTTTATAACGCTACTGATATGACTCATGTAAGTGTGTATGATGGCGTTTTCAAATGTACAAGATACTGAATGGACCTTGACATAAGATAATATTATACCGTGCCTCATACTTCTCGGTAGGTGGCAGTGAGCGGCTCTTAGACTCGGTCCTTCATCTACCGTTAACACCGCGAAGGAGACGCAGATTATTGTCCTATGAAATGAGAGCATGACCAGCAAACACAGGCACGAGCACCACCCCTATGATTATACAGTTCTTTATCATTTCTTTTTACATAGTCTCTGACATGATCGAAGGTCTACCGTCCGATAACAATGTTGATCTAAGCTTTTGACAAGCCGCTTGTTCTGGTCATTTGATGTGCCAACGCTTAATGGATACGTCCAAATCAGTGATGAGGTACGTGTGTGAATGTTTGTGTGTTGATCGCTCATGTCAACACGCCTTGGTGTCGAAATCTCCGCTTGACCAGCTTAGGAGTGTGGAAAATTAAAGCTCTGCTTTATCATGTGTTTGTTGGTAGATGGCTTTAATGCAAGGGGTCTGTCAGCCATAGACCGGTATTGATGAACTGAGCTGATGGTGCTGATTAGCTGTCAACACATCCTTGAAAAACTACAGGCAGAGGCTCAAAGCGTTTGTTGAAAGATCTGCCCAGTTTTATTCTTGCAAATGCTTCTTGAGGAATTTAGCCACCAGAGAGAAACCACTGAAAACAAATAAGCAAGTCACAGAACAAGTATGCAGCGTTTACCTCCATGCTTTGTGATGGATTACATGAAAATCAATCTTTTGTGTCTGTTGGAATATTATAAGCAGCTGCTTTCTTTTTGAAACCAGTAAGTAATCTGTAAACAACGTATGTAATCTGTTTTATGTGTTTAGCTTGTCACCATGTTGACTTTTTGTGTATTGTTAAAGGGGTAGTTCACTCAAGGAGAAGATTATGTCATCGTTTACTCACCCTCATACTGTTGCAAACCCGCATGACTTTCTTTCTTTTGAAGAACACAAAAGGAGATGTTGTGTAGCATGTTAGCCATGTAACCATTCGCTGTTGTTAAATATGCAGCGGGTCACACTTGCCTAGTAACTAGACTATGGATTTGATATGTAACTACATGTTGTTCTGGAAAATCACCACAAGTCTGAGGATTGCTTTTAGGGTTAAAATGAAGGGTTATAGTTTTGGGATTACGGTTGGGGGTAAAGCGGGGGTGTCAAACTCAGTTCCTGGAGGGCCACAGCCCTGCACAGTTTAGATGCAACCCTAATTAAACACACCTGATCCAGCTAATCAAGTCATTAAGGCTTATTTGAAAACTATGTGAGTTGGAACAGGGTTGGAACTAAACTCTGCAGGGTTGCGGCCCTCCAGGAACTGAGTTTGACACCTCTGGGGTAAAGTTAAGTGTAATAACAAATGTTAATTTAATTAGAGTCCTTTAAATGTAATAAGCATGAACCAACGTGTATGTATATTATGTATACATAGTAGTTAATAAAGCGTAACCATGCAATGCAGGTGAATATTCTCTGAGACTGTCAGTCCCTTTCGCATTTTGTCGTCCAAAAATAATAGTAAAGATGTGGTACTGTCACTTTAAATGTCAGGTTACTGCATGCTGTTCTTGTCTGCCATGGCAATTAATTAGCCCAGAGTTTCAGACATTGTTAAAAGTGAAAATGGCAGTTGAGGATCATCTTTTAACACAAAGCCTGCATTGTTTGAAAGTAGCCCACTGCCTGTAAAATAAATGCAAATGGAGTTTTTCCATTAATGGACACACAGTATGTTTAATGATTGAGCTCTAGTGTGGGGGAAGCTTGTGGAACAGAAACGTTTCCCTCTCTTTGTGTGCCTGCCAAGTGCTGCTCTTAATTCATCTGTTCTGCATTCTCAGACGTCCCACCTGAAAATGAGCCGTTCGACCACAAGCCCAAAGTGCGTTTATAATGATCCTTCTGAGTTCTAAAATGTACTTTGTTTCTGATGCAACTCCACAGACATTTTTGTTGAATGCGAGTGAGATGTGAAATGATGTGGAAAAGAACAACAGAGCAGACAGAATGACCTAAAAAATCGGGTCGAACGCCCAGCTCCCACTCACTCATGCCCGATCAGTGCACCTGCTGCCGCCCTTTACTCTCCCACAACCCTCTCAAGCAGATTTATTAGAGCATGATATGATGCATACTGGATTGTTTTGCTGATGAAACGTTATAGATCCCTTAGGTCATGTAACCTTTTTAAAAGGTTTCTTTTTTTTTTTCTCCAAAAGAGTCATGTCTGTTTTATCTCATGTAAACGTTTAGAAAAAAAGGGTAAAGGACACCTGTGCAAGATTGTTATTTGCACAATGTGGTCATATGCAAATTAGCTTTTTGTGAAGTAGACTGGTTTTGTTACGTTAGGGATTTCCATGAGGTAGTTATGCGAGTTGGATAGTAGCTTGTTTATTTTTCGCACAATAGCATAGTAGCTGCGTATGAGTTATATATTCAAATCTGAACTGTATAATTGTTTACTGTTTAATATGTTACAAAGCAGAGCACTGAGCACGGTTGTGTTGCTTTCCACTGTTTTTCTATGTCAGCATACGCTAGATGGACGTGTTTGACTGTTGCGATCATGCTTGGCATCTTTTACAGTGTCTCGCACATGACACAGCTTTCTAAAAACATTTTTAAAAACTGCTCCTCAAGACCTTCATACTATCCTAAGTTTCAATGGCCCCAATTAAGCCACTTGTTGGTTGATTTCAAAGAAATGTGTAAACACTTCGGCAATATCAAAACAAGTGCAAACCCAACAGTAGATTTCATTGATCAACTGTGTCTCCTGTCAAGAAATGTTCAGACTTTATAGATTAGGTTCAGAGTCCAGAAAGATTATTGATGGGTCTGATCTGTCTTATTTTTGTGCAAGATATTTAACATTTCCAGTTGAAAATGCTTGTGGTAATTTTACACTCCAGATTTAAGCCTAACACTATTTTTGAATCAAGCTTTGAGGGGCAGGTAATGGACTAGTGATGGGCGTCGAGATTATGTATCACATTAGGAGCAAAACCTGATTTTCTAGTGTCAAATTTTTAAATAGAGATTGCAATATGGTGCTGTTGATTTTCCTCATTGATTTTACATTCCATGATGTAACACAGTGGTTAACAGATTCCAGACAATGTGATCGTGTTGATGTGTTTACAGGACTTGCGGTATGCGGCCCATCCACTCTCACGCTGGCTGAGTGCTGAAAACTTAATGTGGGCCGCTCTGCGGCTCCCACTACAGCTCCTGCCATGGGGAATACCGGCACCAAGTTTCGTAAAGCACTTATCAGTGGAGACGAAGTCCTGGCTTGCCAGCTTTATGAGAGCAACCCCCAATTTAAAGAGGCTCTGGAGCCCAACGCATCTTATGGGGAGCCCTATCAACACAACACACCCCTGCACTACGCCTCACGCCATGCCATGACGCGCCTCATCAGGTAGGAACCTGTGAATATTTGGGCACCCAAATACAAGCATTAGCAAGCATTCTACTGTGTGTGATGTGGTTGTTCGCCTTAAATTTCAGTGCCAGAGTGAATCTGACACCTTTTAAAGTAGAGCTGTGCAAATAATCGAATGCGATGATCATGCGCATTTAATCAATAAATCTGGTTCTGTGATTAGAAGTTAGTCTCCTTCACATGCTTTCAGATGGAGCGCCATTTAATACACAGAGCCGTAGTTCGCTGACAAGCTACGCAATATCGCATTTAAAATCGCAGATGAATCACATTCGATTTTGAACGCGATATTGCGTAGCTTGTCAGCGAACTACGGCTCTGTGTATTAAATGCCGCTCCATCTGAAAGCATGTAAAGAACAAAAGAGCACAAAGAGCAAAACAAAGAACTATTATAATTAAAATTATGAAATTATGGTAGCACTTTACAATGTGTCATTTATTAATATGAACAAACAATGAACAATGCATTTATTACACTATTTATTAAGTAAGTTCTTTGTGGGCGGGATAATCAACGCACACGGGACGGGACGGGATAATCAACGCACAACGCACAGCTAGCCGTTGATTATCCCGTTTATGCCATGGTCATTTGCCAGCATTCACATATTAAAGATGTTAATAATATTAGTGCTGCAATATTTGACCGGAACGATAAAAATGAGGGTTATTTTCGACTGTATTACTATTCAACTGTAACTGTATGTTACTATGGTTACCAATGTTTATAGGAAGTGTATTAAGCGCACAGGTAGTTCCACTGACCTGGAACTACCTGTGCAGTTAAACAAATTTAATCAACACCTGCCAGCCAATCAGAATCGAGTATTCAGACAGACCATGGCATAATCTTTGTTAATGTTAGTTAGTGAAAATACAGTTGTTCATTGTTTATTCATGTTAGTTAACAGTGCATTAACTAATGTTAAAAAACACAACTTGTGATTTTAATAATGCATTAGTAAATGCTGAAATTAAGATTAATAAGTGCTATAAAAGTATTGTTCATTCTTAGTTCATGTTTACTAATGTTGTTAACTAATGAACCTTAATGTAAAGTGTTACTGAAAATTATCATTTGTAAGGTACTAGTAGACATTACACAATCGTTCGAAAGTTTGTATCAGTAAGGGTATTTCTTTTTAAAGAAATTAATAATCTCATTCAGCAAGGATAATAAATTGATTAAAAGTGGCAGTAAAAATATAACTTTTTTTTTTTTGGTGAGACTTTTTTCAAAAACATAAAAAAAACTTACTGACCCCAAACTTTTGAACCGTACTGTATGTGTCACAGCAAAACATATGAACACATTTAATTTTAATTTGTATCCTAACAAAGAAAGGTAAGATTGTTAGACTTTTATTGATGTCATGGGGAAAACCCAAATAGCACAGCAGTATTTGTAGAGGGTTGTTGCTTCAGGGAAACACTGAACAACCTTCCCATGTTGGCCCCTAACAGACAGGACCTAAAGCAAATATGCATGGAATGGGAAGCTTATGTGGAGCCTGAGGTGTTTTTGTGCGATGCAATGTTATTTTTGCATGCTTGTTGAATTCCATTGCTTGGTATTTGAGTCAAGACCACTTGCAGCCATAAAGCCAACTCTGACTTAGTGTAGTTAATGCACCCCTCTGAGAAAATGGTTGGTAATTACCAGCTAGGACAGCTAGCTACTGAGGACTCTCTGTCCCTCCTCTTTCCTTTTCATGTTCCTCTTTTCATTTTCCAGCATGTTGGAGGACACTACTAGTAACCTCAATGATTTCCCAGCCTGATTTCTTCTCATTCTGATACATCGTTTATTGTAAAAGGCAGAATATACGTTGATCTGTTAGTTTGTCATATCTTTACCTTTGACCATGATTTCTAGCCCACATTGTAGCTTATTCTGGTGTACTTGGACAGGAAAAGAGCATCTGATCGACATTTAAAAGTGACCTACATGTAAACATGTGTTCTGCTGTGCTGTTTATATGCAGATTTACAGACCATACCACAAAAAATAAGCTTGAACTGAAAGATTGTGCAGCACAGAGGGTCGTTTCTTTCAGACTTTACCTCGAAGTTGCTTAAAATCAGCCAGTCAAATTAGAGCTTGCAAGGTCAAAAAATTCTAATGTTTACAAAACTATAAACATCCTATCTAGAATCACCACCCAAGCTGCAACGGCCAGTTTGAAGTGGTTATGTATTGAAAAGCTAATACCAGAGTTCTGTATTTTGTAACTGGACTTTTGATTTACTTTGTGGCTGCTACTGATTCTTGGAAAAACAGCCTGCCAGTCTAGACTACACCCAGAATTTTTGAGGCCAAATGTGGCCAAATGCCACGTATGTGTACCCTTTGTGTGGTCTAGTTTTTATAATGATCACACTTTAATTAGCTAGCATACAGCAGAACAAAGCACAAGATGTCCGTCACCTGTTTGTCTAGACATTATCCTTGGATGTTGGTGTCATTCCACCATAAAAATGCTTGGCTTTGCATTTCATGATGTGGTTACAGCATTATTGCACTAATGTTCTATTGTTACATCTCAGTAGATTTAACAGTAATGTAGTTAACAGGTGTCCGTGTCAATTTCATGGTAGTTCAACCAGTCTTTCTGGCCTCTCAGGTGCAGTTGCAGTTGTAGAGCAGGGTTAGGGGAATGCTGGGAGCTAGAGCTGTTGTTTTCAGTTGCATCAACTAATAAACTCCGATTGCCAGATTCACATCACAGACTTCCCAGAACAGCTCGCTGAGTCATTTCCACTAAAAGGCATTAAAGCCTGCTGAATGCAATCACTAAATTCAAGGTTGTACGTTTTTCTGAGTCCATTCTATGGTGTATTTCAAACCTGTTATCAATTACTTTGAAACTCCCTCAATTAATCCCCTGAAAATGATATTAGTCTTCCTAATTACCTCCAGGCAGGGAGACCTCAAGGGCTCCAGCTGTATTGAACCGTGTCATCGTGACATTTTCATTGTTAATATTGTTATGATCCTAAATCATCCTAAATCATATGTTATGAAATTTTAGTTGCTGCCACTAGCTCTCCTTTATTGCTTGAAGCGATATCTCTGAGAAGACGAAGGTCGTCTTTAAATACTGCCTGTGGTGTTTTATAGAGGCTTATAAAATCAATATATAAGACATTTCTGGTCTTGGATGCTGATTGGGCAATACAACATGGTGTAATCCACGAAGTGTTAATAGTTATGGTACAAAACTCCTATTCATTGCTTGGCACCCTTAAGTTTCTGAGCATGCAAAATCAACCAGTGTTGATATCAGGATGTCATTCTATTCAACTCATTGTTCAACGCAGAAATAAGCTATTCCTTTGCTATTATAGGTATATAAATTGAAGAATAAAGGTGCAGTAAACAGTAAAAATTTTGCTACAAAACAGTGTGTTTATGACTATAAATTAAATAAAAATAATACATACTTAAAATAATAAATTAAAATAGTATAACAAATATCTGTTTGCAATATCGAGCCGCATATTGGACTGTTTTTTTTTTTACAGCTAAAATAACTGGAAGCCTCACACATTCAAGTTAAAAATGTATGTGCCTGCCTTAAAAAGTCATGAGATCTAATAAAATCTTAATCCCTGAAATTGTCTATAGTTCATATACATTTTTCTCATGATCATCTAATTTCAGGAGATACTGCTATAGTGATGCTTGATTTTTAAATGATTTGTTCTTTTTAGTCTGTTGTTTTCAATGAAAATGATCAGTCTAAATGATTCATTAAAGAATCAGGTCTGAATCAAAATCATTTGCACAAAATGAATATGTACAAAAACTACACTAATCTACAGTGTTTTTTTTTTTTTTTTTTTTGCATTTAGTTTCATAGCATTTACTGTTTGTGTTTTGCTGTTGTAATTTGTATTCTTAAATGTAATTCTGATTTACAGTCGAGTTACTTTTCTGCAGGTCTTTCCTTCTCTCCAAAGATGGCAACCCCAACAAGTGCAACGTTCACAATGAGACTGCGTTGCACCTGCTGTGCATGGGCCCGCAGATCCTGCTGAGTGAGGGGGCGCTGCAGCCGCGGATCAGCCGCCCCCATGAGGATGAACAGAAGCGGGCTGAGTGCCTCCAGATGATCCTGCAGTGGACCGGAGCCAAGCTGGACCAGGGAGAGTATGAGAGAGCCAATGTCAATGCCACCGACAACAAAAAGAGCACCTGCCTGCACTACGCAGCGGCGGCTGGCATGAAGAACTGTGTTGAGGTAACAAGATTGTTTTTTTTTTTTTCTTATGTAGTTCAGGCCTTGTGTATGTATTTATTGTATTTTCAATTGTATGTGTATGTATGTGGCAACTCCATGACCATGCAAGATTGCGTTTCTGGTTTCACTGTAGGACTCTAGGATTGATTACTCAGTGAAGCCACTAACTAAGGTTAGTCTTGTGTTTTACAGTTATTAGTGAAGAAAAATGCAGATTTGTTCGTGGAGAACGAGGACCGAGAGACGCCGTGCGACTGTGCAGAGAAACAGCATCACAAGGAGCTGGCGCTCAGTCTGGAGTCTCAGATGGTTTTTTCTCAGGATGCTGGAGCTCAGGAGATAGAAGCAGAGTATGCCGCCCTCGACCGACGAGAGGTATGGCTGTGTTAAAAACTGTTTCTGAATTTAGATGTTTTAGTATTTATTTTTTATGCATCAAGTTTAGGATCAGTAAGATTATTTATATATACAGGTGCATCTCAATAAATTAGAATGTCGTGGAAAAGTTAATTTATTTCAGTAATTGAACTCAAATTGTAAAACTTGTGTAATAAATAAATTCAATGCACACAGACTGAAGTAGTTTATGGCTTTGGTTCTTTTAATTGTGATGATTTTGGCTCACATTTAACAAAAACTCAACAAATTATAATGTGGTGACATGCCAATCAGCTAATCAACTCAAAACACCTGCAAAGGTTACCTGAGCCTTCAAAATGGTCTCTCAGTTTGGTTCACTAGGCTACACAATCATGGGGAAGACTGCTGATCTGACAGTTGTCCAGAAGACAATCATTGACACCCTTCACAAGGAGGGTAAGCCACAAACATTCATTGCCAAAGAAGCTGGCTGTTCACAGAGTGCTGTATCCAAGCATGTTAGGAAAGTTGAGTGGAAGGAAAAAGTGTGGAAGAAAAAGATGCACAACCAACCGAGAGAACCGCAGCCTTATGAGGATTGTCAAGCAAAATCGATTCAAGAATTTGAGTGAACTTCACTAGACTGAGGAATGGACTGAGGCTGGGGTCAAGGCATCAAGAGCCACCACCACACAGAGACGTGTCAAGGAATTTGGCTACAGTTGTCGTTTCCTCTTGTTAAGCCACTCCTGAACCACAGACAACGTCAGAGGCGTCTTACCTGGGCTAAGGAGAAGAAGAACTGGACTGTTGCCCAGTGGTCCAAAGTCCTCTTTTCAGATGAGAGCAAGTTTTGTATTTCATTTGGAAACCAAGGTCCTAGAGTCTGGAGGAAGGGTGGAGAAGCTCATGGCCCAAGTTGCTTGAAGTCCAGTGTGAAGTTTCCACAGTCTGTGATTGATTTGGGGTGCAATGTCATCTGCTGGTGTTGGTCCATTGTGTTTTTTGAAAATCAAAGTCACTGCACCCGTTTACCAAGAAATTTTGGAGCACTTCATGCTTCCTTCTGCTGACCAGCTTTTTAAAGATGCTGATTTCATTTTCCAGCAGGATTTGTCACCTGCCCACACTGCCAAAAGCACCAAAAGTTGGTTAAATGACCATGGTGTTGGTGTGCTTGACTGGCCAGCAAACTCACGAGACCTGAACCCCACAGAGAATCTATGGGGTATTGTCAAGAGGAAAATGAGAAACAAGAGACCAAAAAATGCAGATGAGCTGAAGGCCACCGTCAAAGAAACCTGGGCTTCCAGACCACCTCAGCAGTGCCACAAACTGATCACCTCCATGCCACGCCGAATCGAGGCAGTAATTAAAGCAAAAGGAGCCCCTACCAAGTATTGAGTACATTTACAGTAAATGAACATACTTTCCAGAAGGCCAACAATTCACTAAAAATGTTTTTTTTTTTATTGGTCTTATGAAGTATTCTAATTTGTTGAGATGGTTTTTGTTAAATGTGAGCCAAAATCATTACAATTAAAAGAACCATAGACTTAAACTACTTCAGTCTTTGTGCACTGAATTTTCTTCAATCCGTGTGAGTTGAATTACTGAAATAAATGAACTTTTCCACGACATTCTAATTTATTGAGATGCACCTGTATAAATAATATAGTGTATAAACAACATACTGTGCCTCTAAGTGCCATCTGAAATTTTCTTCTAAAATTAGAATTTTTATCAGACTCCTATGTGTATGTTCAATAATTTCAAATTATGAGAAATGCTAATTTTAGAAGAAAATTTCAGATGGCACTTTTGTATCCAAGTCTTTGCATTTTTATTTATTTATTTATTTTTTGAAAGAAAGAAATCAACATTTTTATTCAGCAGGGATGCATTAAATTGCTCCAAAGTGACAGGAAATACATTTATAATGTTACACAAAGATTTTCATTTCAAATAAATGAAATTTAAGTTTGCAGGCATACAAACGGAGAAACTAACATTGACTGTGCGTGTGAGAGTGCACCGTTATTTCATTAGTCATAGCTGTGTGCTGAGGAAGTGAGCTCAAGATAAATCATAACTTGGTAATGTCATGTCAAAGGATAGGGCACCAGTTGAAAGAGGATAGACCCAGCTGCCAGCAGCAGACTTATGATTGCTTCGTTTTGCTGCTCCAGACAGGCTGAGCAATATTGAAGTTTAAAAGGAAAAGCTTTATTAGTTCTCTTTCCATCACTTCTCCACTTACACCCTCTTTCCTTTACACTTTTCATCTTTATCCCTCTCTCTCCCAAACCTGTCATTTTCTCTTCTTTTTCTCTCCAGCCATATGAGGGATTGAAACTGCAAGACCTGCGTCGGTTGAAAGACATGTTGATAGTGGAGACGGCGGATATGCTGCAGGCTCCTCTCTTCACGGCTGAGGCCCTGCTGCGAGCTCACGGTATGAATTTACTGCAGCAAACAATTCCACTCAGCCAATGATATCACTGGGTGTATATGCTACTTTTTACAATAATTGGCATGACATCACAAGTGAATCCTGAGGTAGTCGGGTAAAATCTTTTAGATTTTGTGAACACAAATAAAAAGTTTCTGACTTGAATACTTTGGAGTACATGCTACATGTATAAGTATCATCTGCTCCCTCTACCGTAGTTTTGCTGCAGTATGTATTTGTAAAACATTAGAGATGAAAAGGTAATATATTGCAGAGGGCTGTCACTGTGCCAGCTGATCCATTTGATCAATTAAAGAAATATGCCATATTTGGCCTATATCCAGGACCCTTCATTCTTCAAGATATTACAAGCAAAAGGGTTTGGCTCGTCTTCATTACTGGGCAAACCAGAACATTCCATGTTTAATCTTTACTGAAGTATTTGGCACCAATTTCACATTCAACATTCAAAGAGGCGGAAGAAAAGTGAAATTGCAAATTGCGAAATTCTCTTAGAATATTATATAGCTGGCAACTGCTGCATGTCCTATACAGGCGTTATGCGACCAGGTTCCTGTTCATACTTATTTTTTAAGACGGACTTTTATTTTGCAACATTTTTACAGTTTTTCTTAAAAATTGTGTTGGACAATGGTGGCCTTCTAGTCAAAAATGTTTAGAAACTGCATTAGAGGAACAGTACGTTTAAACCTTCTTTTTGCTGAACAGATTGGGACAGGGAAAAACTTCTAGAAGACTGGATGTCTAATGCGGAGGACTGCTGCCAGCGCTCAGGTGTTCAGATGCCAACTCCCCCACCGAGTGGCTACAATGCTTGGGACACTCTGCCTTCTCCTAGAACCCCGAGAACAACTCGCTCCTCTGTCACCTCCCCTGATGAGATCAGCCTGTCTCCTACTGATGGCCTTGCCCTGGTTAGATTAATCGCCATGCATGACGTTATGATCCACGTTCTTTATCATTCAATGTACAAATACTGAAAAGAATATTGACACAGTCTGTTCAATGTTTCTTATGCCCATGTAGTGTGGGATTTGCATGTGCAGCATATCTGTGTTTGAGGACCCTGTGGATATGTCGTGTGGGCACGAGTTCTGCAGGGCATGCTGGGAAGGGTAAGGAATGAAATATAAGTTTTGTTCAGATCATATCAGATATTTTCTTAATAATGCATCCATTACAGGTAACTACTTACACTATCAAGTTTAGTGTCAGTGAGATTTGTTTTTAAATGCATACATTAATTTGACAAGAATGCATTAAACTGATCAATAGTGACAGTAAAGAAATTTGTAACATTACAAAAGATTTCAAATTGAAATAAACCTGGATGTTTTCAAATGTTTCAAAACATTTTGTAGCACAGTTATTTTAAATTTTTACAATATTTACCAATTATTACTGGTTTTTGATAAAAAATAAATGTGGCCTCAGTAAGCTTAAGAGATTTCAAAAACATTCGGAAATATTTCAGACTCCAAACGGTTAAATGGTAGTGTATGTACTGGAATAGTTTCTAAATGGAATAGCTATAAACGTCAAATATATTGTTTTTTATACTTCAGATATGTATTTTACCATTTCCTGTTTGTTTAAGGCATTTGCAATGCTTCATGTGTTGAGTAGTTCTTTCCCTTAAAATAAAACCTTTTGATGTTTTTTGACACATTTAAAATCCTGTGGATAAAATGGATAGGAAAATTCACCTCAGCTTAAAAAAAACTCTATACTGCAGGCTGTTTATGATCCATGTATTCACAGTCTTTGAACATTGTTTGTCTGGATGTCAGGTTTTTGAATCTGAAGATTCAAGAAGGGGAAGCGCATAACATCTTTTGCCCTGCTTACGACTGCTTCCAGCTGGTTCCTGTGGAGGTCATTGAAAGCGTTGTCTCCAGAGAGATGGATAAGCGCTACCTGCAGTTTGACATTAAGGTACAATTGCAGCTCACAAAGCACCAGAAACCATTTCAAAGCTGCCATTTTATTTTTCTTATCATAGACTGACTGACGTTGGCTTTGAATCAAATGGTGACAGCATCCTGCTGTTGGTTGAGTTTATGCCAGTGTTTGTTTGAACAAAAAAAGCTTTTGTAAACACACATGGTCAGAAGTCAAATGTTTGATTGTTGGGTAAATATCACATCGATTTGATTGGGATGATTTACAGATTAAAATTGGTTTTGGATATTAGGTCATTTACGTCATCCAAAACAAAGAGGAAGTTTAAACACATTTCTTTTCCATCATCAGGCTTTTGTGGATAATAATCCTGCCATTCGCTGGTGCCCTGTAGCCAGATGTGAAAGAGCCGTACGACTGACTAGGCCAGGCCCTGGAACCTCTGACCCTATGAGCTTCCCCTTGCTCAAAGCCCCCGCTGTTGACTGTGGCAAAGGCCATCTCTTCTGCTGGTACGTTAACCAGCTGTTTCCTTTATTTACGCTCTCAGAAAAAAACTGTGCAAAGCTGTGTCTGGAGTAGTACCGTAAGGTACAAAAGCTAAAAAGTACATCTTAAAACCTCTAAATGATACATATTAGTACTCAAAAATAAGAAAATGTGATCATTGTGAGTGTTTTTTAGTGTTTTGACAGTATTTTAATATCAGTTGAGCACATTCTTCCTTTTTTCCCTTGGATTACTATAATATGTCTTTGCATTTTTTTTTTTTTTTTTTTTTTTTTTATAAAAGAGTTTTGAAATTCCTATTATTCTTTGTGGTGATTTGATCCTCATTGCTGTAATATAATAATTAATTTCTGCAAAATGCAGTAAAACACTTTAAAAAAATAATTAAAGATATATATATATATATGTATGTATGTATGTAGAAAAACTAAATGCATTAAAAGTAAATAAAAGCAATTAAACTTGTACATAATATAATGCTGTACTTTTTCTCCATTTCATTTTTTTGTGCATTACAGGGCTGGTGGATACAAAAACCCATAACAGCCCTAAAAATGAATATTTTTGTTAAAATATAATATTTTGTTTCTTTTGGTTTTGATTGGATACTCTGACACAGTCATGTTCCTGAGAGGTTTCATGAGATCACCATCTTAACGTTCATCCTGGAAAATGCCATCAAAACACTATTCATGTTTATCTCTGGGGTTTCTTCTCAGGGAGTGTCTTGGTGATGCTCATGAACCTTGTGACTGTGAGACATGGAAGATGTGGCTGCAGAAAGTGTCTGAAATGAAGCCTGAAGAATGTAGGAGCTCCAGACTTTTCAGTCTGCACCTTTGCTTAATATATGCACCTTCACCTGTACCTTTATGTAATGGATGTTTATGATATACAACTCGCTGCTGTAGGTTTTAATACTGAGCTCCTCTCTGTCTCTGAACAGTAGCTGGTGTGAGTGAAGCCTATGAAGATGCTGCCAACTGCCTGTGGCTACTCACCAACTCCAAACCTTGTGCCAACTGCAAATCCCCCATCCAGAAAAATGAAGGCTGTAATCACATGCAGTGCGCGAAGGTCAGTACAGAATGGCATGTGTGGACAAAAAAGACAGTCATTCGAATGTCAGCCCGCTAAATTGTGACTGTCTGATGATTATCAGCTGATACATTATGGACTAATGAGGTCAAATGTCCAAAAATGTATTCTATCAGTGAAGAAGCTGGTAATCACATATGTGTGGCACATTTATTAAGGACCAATATTTAGCTCCAGAAACATTTTTACCTTATGAGGGCATTTGTTTTTAACAATAAAAATCAAAGGAAGCCATCCATTAATGTTAAAATCATCGATTTAATCAATTAATTGAAAGGAAATAAAGTTTAATAAAGATTAAATTTTTTTTTTAATCTTATAAATAGATTTTACTTGCAGTTTTGTGATATTCAGTACAGCAGCTGCAAGATGGCGATTATATTGCTTTAAAAAAATGTATACAATATCTCAATTAATTGAGTAAATTGCATTTTAAACACAATATGACCAGCTTTCTTATTTATAAGAAATAATATTATGAAATATCAGCACTGTTAGAAAACTGCTTGTCCAATCAAATTAAAGGACTGCAATATAATTAGTGTTCAACAGATAAAATGAATTAAAATCAAATTTGACAATTTTGTCATTTTTAGAGCATTTTAATTCTAAGCTAAAGGAAACTCCGAGTGAAAAGATCCAAATGATGCTTTTTGAGATGCTATTCGACTTAAGATAACTTCCTCCTGTCATTATGTGCTGTCCACATGCACAGGCTTTAAATGAGCACTTATATTCTATTTATTCTATAATGTACAATATAATGTATACTCGCCGATATAAAATCTCTTACAGACTTCATATGAGTGTGTTTGTATGTGTTTGACCCTGACACAAGATGTATGTGTGATGCAAAGCGGCCCTTTGACGTCAGAGGCAGGTGTTTGAACAAAGGGAGTGTGGAGGCCATAGCCTCACTGTTATTTTCTTAATGAAGGCTTAACTAAAGCTATGAGTGACAGGCGCAGGACAGGGGGAAGGGGAAGCTATTCACACCACCAGCACGTGGAGGAAAGGCAACGTCACATGCTCACAGAAACAAATGTTGAATGTGCACTTGTGCCTGGGTGGCTATATAAATATAAAGGATCTTGTACTACCTGCTGCATGGTCGTACACTCTTTTCTTTGATTAATAACACGTATGCCGATTGGAATTTCTTGCTGGTTTATGTTATTGATAAAAAGGAAGGGAAGACAGTTGGAATGTATGAGAGCAGTTGGAATTGACTGTATAATTCAAAACAATTTCTTGTGCTTGCATACGTATTTGACGAGTTCTGTTTTGCTCTCCTTTCTCATCTGGATCTCTTTGCAGTGCAAGTATGATTTCTGCTGGATTTGTCTTGAGGAATGGAAGAAACACAGCTCCTCTACTGGAGGATATTATCGCTGCACACGCTACGAGGTCATCCAACAGGTGGAGGAACAGTCCAAGGAGATGACTGTGGAGGTACTCCCGCCTAAAATGAGTTTACATATATGGCAGCAAATGCATTTACTTGGATCTTTTGTGATTTGTTTGTGCACTACTGTGAATGGTGCTAGTCAATAAAAGGCTCAGCACTTCACATTTACTTTCCAGGCTCATATTTCTCATGTGTAAAAAGTAACAAAACAGGTTCCGTGCTTTTGTTCTGAGTTTACGTGTCGTTATGAGCTTGAATTTCCATCATGCAGTTACTCTTGCTTTTATGATTGTGTCCTCGCAGGCAGAAAAAAAGCACAAGAGTTTTCAGGAACTTGACCGTTTTATGCATTATTATACACGATACAAGAATCATGAACACAGTTACCAGGTAGGAATATTTATGTAATGAATATCTTAATGGGGTCATATGATGCGATTTCAAGTTTTCCTTTCTCTTTGGAGTGTTACAAGCTGTTTGTGCATCGATAAGATCCCAGAAGTTGCAAAGACTGAAGTTTCAAAACCAAAGAGATATTCTTTATAAAAGTTAAGACTCGACCACGCCCCCCTAAAACGGCTCATTCAAACTCTGAACCTGGGAGTAGCCTACCAGCTATGCTCAAAGGCTGTTTCTATAAAGTGGGGCAATTCCTACTTTGCAAGGACAGTCTGGCACTTTTGACTCACAGCCTATAAGTACATTTTCTTATTTAAATAATTTGCCACTTACTATTCAAACACGAGTTTGCGATCACAAATGCAGACATGGTAATGTTTATGCGGCGCGATGCAACGCGACGCGTAAAAAGACAGTATAAGTTATTATAATCAGTAATTATGTCCCCACTGGATGCAACAAATGCCTCGTTTATAATGGGTTTTATTGTTTTTGTCGTCGCGCAGGGATACTGCTTAACATTTCCGTCTCACGCTTGAGGTATTCGGCCTATCACAACGCAGTGGATAGCTGGCCAATCAGGGCACACCTCACTTCTCAGAACGATGAGCTTTGTAAAAATCGGTGCGTTTCAGAAAGGCGGGGCATAGAGGAGCAACAATAATGTACAGTATGTGGAAAATAATGTGTTTTTTTGAACCTTAAACCGCATAAACATTGCATTACACCAAATACACAAAATTATTTTTAGCAACGTCATATGACCCCTTTAAAAAATGTTCCAGTTGAGTGATTGGCTCAATATTCGTTGACAGTCATTCATCAAAGGTGCTTCTTTTAAATTAGTTAGAAGAACGACTCCTGAAAACCGCCAAAGAAAAGATGGAGCAACTAAGCAAAGCTTTCATTGGAAGTGAGTGGAACATAATTTACATCTACTATTGTACATAGCTTTAGTTTTAAGTGTGATTTATAATATGTTCTTATGAACTGGTGTATTTTACATAATATAAATATGTAAAAATGTCAATATCTCTTTCTTCAAGGGGAAGGAGCCCCACCTGACACCACTTTCATTGAGGATGGTGTGCATGAACTTCTCAAGACCCGACGCATCCTTAAGTGCTCTTATCCGTATAGTTTCTTCTTGGAGCCCAAAAGCACAAAGAAAGAAATATTTGAACTTATGCAGGTAGTGAGATCGATATCTGTTCACCACTTAAGAGAAACAACACAGTGTGATTGGTTTCCATTTAACCTTTTCTTGCACAGTATGCTGATGTGTTTAATCTTTCTCCAACATACACAGACTGATTTAGAGATGGTCACCGAAGACCTTGCTCAGAAGGTGAACAGGCCTTACCTCCGCACGCCTCGCCATAAGATCATCAGTGCCACGTTTCTGGTGCAGCAGAAGAGACGGGAGTTCTTGGCCTCTGTGGCTCGAGGTGTCGCCCCAAATGATTCTCCCGAGGCTCCCCGCCGCAGGTAAATCCTTGTGCTGATATTTACACCGTTTTTATCATGTTATCATTTTTGCTAGTGTACTAGTACAGTATAATAGTATACATTTTCAATATGCACCATATGCAAACGCCATATAAAAACAAAAAGTTTTTTTGTCAGCAAAAGAGAAACCGTAAGATCTCCCTGCAGTTTTCTGCTGAAATGCAGTATAAGCTCTGTGGTTTAATGTTTGACAGCAAAGAAATTTAAGACATCCATAAGTATTAATATATTTTCTGTTATGTAAAATAAGCGTATTACTATCATTTAAATAGTATTAGTACTATAGTAAAGAATTTTTTGTTGGATTTACTTTTATAAAAAAATTTAAAACAACTTATTGCATGGTCATATTGCATCTCATTGAAGAACACTATGATGGTATTATAATACTTTGATATTACTTTGGTTCCATGTCCAAAATATATTATACTAACAGAAATAAAACCCTACAGCCACAGTACTTTTCTCCTCTTTTGCAGTTTTGCTGGTGGGACGTGGGATTGGGAGTATCTTGGATTCGCCTCTCCTGAGGTATAACTGCATTACCGCTCCTGTGTTTACATTTTTTTCTGTTTTAACTAACCTCTGCTATTGCAAAGCTCACACAGCCAGCTAGAGTTGTTACTCACTATACTGTTAATGCCCTCTGACTCTCTGCGATGTCCTTGTAATAATGTAGGAGACTTGTGTGTTGTTGTAAAGTACTAGCAGTCACCGAATCTCATTCTGTGTCCAAAGATGGTGAGGAATCATCCAGTACGGGGATCAAATGCACAGCGTGAGGGCAATTACAATGCAGGAGGCCAGCCGCAGGTACTGCTGAAGACAAAATAACAAAACATTCTTACTTAACACAATTTGGGGCAGCATCAATTTTATAGTCATTCATATGTCCAGTATGACGTAATATATATGATGCTGTCAGAATAAATGTAATCTTGTGTTTAGCTGTTAAGGCTGGTCATCTCTTGGAATATTCCAGATAAAAGACTATGCCGTTACTTAGTCTAAATGCTTCAAAACCAGAATTCCTGTCTTGTGGTCAACTTCACCGTTCTTGAAATGTGGACACCGTTGTAGGTTGCTTTGTCATGCATTGTTTGCCTGTGCAAATAATCTGCATTCAGTCTTTCTAACAACTGCAAAATTATTATAATGTTATATTTTTTCTTAATTTTTTAATGCCTAAATACAGTGGCCTCAAAAAGGATTTGGACACTCAGTCATTCTTAAAGTATGAATTCTTTTGCAACGGATAATTACATATTAAACTAAGAGGCATCTGTGAAAAAATAGTGCTGAACATTCTCAAAACTAACATCAGGCTTCTAAACTGTTTTTTATTTTTTATTATAAAACAATTTAAGCAAACTTCTTTTTGTGGAGTGTTTTGCTTGAAAAGTGTTTTAAAATAAAACTGTGGTTAGACATTTTGTTATATAATTACAAGAAATTAATTTTTAAGTGTGATTTGAGTGTCCAAATATGTTGTATGGTCACTGTATTTTATTTTAATCCATATTAGTAGTAAGGATTAGAGATGCAGGATACGGTTTTCAAATAATCATTTCATTAATTTCAGTTATTCACTGCTTGTAATATTGAAGTCAATCAGTATTCTTGTGAGAGTCGGTCCATTTTTTAAGGATCTATCCATTACTTAATTACTGCTCCTTGACAACAAATCATGTACAGTATTTTTGTAATTAAACTGAGGTTGATGGTTACTGCAGGAATACTCAGATTTCCAGTACAGACGGAGACACAGGCAGAGGCGTAGAGGAGACCTTCTCAGACTGCACAGCCTCCGCAGTAACACCCCTGAACCACATGACCCCAATGACAACACTTTAGGTAAAGCTCCTCACCGAGATAGTGACCCCACATAAAGTTAGGATAGACATAATTGAAAGAGCTGCTTTATGTCGGTTACAGAGTTTGAAATTTCTGTATGTCCAATTTGTGTCTACAGAAACACATGAGGGAGGCAATACACAAAGGCATGGGATCTCCACGGTGAATATACTAATTATATGTAAAGATTTTCTAACCTGATAAGGGTTGCAAAATGATTAATCGTGATTAATCGCATTCAAAATAAACGTTTGTTTACATACTATATGCGTGTGTACGGTGTATATTTATTATGTATATATAAATACACACACATTGTGTATATATTTAAAAAATATATATTTTATGTATATGTTTAGAATTGTATATAATTTATATTATATATAAATAGAAATATTTTATATATAAATCTTAAAAAAAAAAACATTTTTCCTGAATATATACATGTATGTGTGTGTATTTATATATAAATAATACATATAAACAGTACACACACACACACACACACACACACACACACACACACACACACACACACACACACACACATGATGTAAACAAACTTTTATTTTGAAAGTGATTAATTGTAATTAATCATTTTGCAGCACTAAACCTGATTTGTTTTGGTCATGTTTTTATATTTTGAATAAAATAATTTAGTTACTATAAAATGGCAAAACAGGTGGTAAAACAGTATTGTGAAACTGTTTTCTATTTGAATATGTTTTAAAATGTATTTTATTCCTGTGATTTCAATGCTGAATTGAAATCAGCAGCCATTACTTCGGTCTTTAGTGTCACATGATCCTCCAGAAATCATTCTAGCATGGTGAAACATTTCTTATCATTGTTAAAAGCAGTTGTGCTGCCTAATATTTTTGTGGAAACTGATGCATTTTTTGTTTCCAGAATTATTTGATAAATTGAAGGTTAAAAAGCAATAGAAATCCTTAGTAACATTATAAATGTCTTGGAAGTCATTTGTTTTAATGTATCCTTGCTGAATAAAAGTAATAATTTCTTAAAAAAAAAAAAAAACCCACACATTTGAATGGTACTGTAGCGCAAAAATGAGTCAAAGAGCATATATTGAGAATTTGAACCCTTTTTATCCCTCAGGCACTTGGGTCTCTGGATGAAGATGACCCAAATATATTGTTGGCTATTCAACTGTCCCTACAGGAGTCCGGGCTGGCCTTGGACCCCGAGCCTCAGGATGTGCTCAGTAACGATGCCTCTGTAGGTGCCAGTGGTTCCTCTCTGCCCTCTAGACTGGATTCTGCGCCCCATACTGTGGATCCCCCCCGAGCTTCCATGAGCAGCTCTGAGCTTCTGGAGCTGGGAGACAGCCTTATGAGACTGGGCAACATTACCAGCCACTATACACCCTTTAACATGAGTTCCTACCCTGATGCCTTGGGTAACGCCTTTAACCCTAGTGACCCAGACTGCCTGGACCCTTCCACCAATGCCAACCTGCTTGGCAACATTATGGCCTGGTTCCACGATATGAATCCACAGAGCATTGCACTGATTCCCTCAGCCACCTCAGATGCCAGTCCCGAGCCACCCGTTTTTGGAGAGGGACAACCTGCCAAAGCCCAGGACGAGGAGAATGAGGTGGGGAGTCCTGAGCAGGATTCCCTATCGCTAATGAAAGAGAGCGCAGATGTGTTGGCATCGCAGCTTTTGGAGCTAGAATGTGTGGATGATGCACAACCTCCTAAAGCAGAGCCAGACTTGGAGGTTTCGGGCGGCAGTGTAGATCTTACTAGCGCAATTTGTCCGGAGACCAGTACTGATCGGGATGCGCAGGTAACCGACCTCTCCTTAGAATGGGAGGAAGAAGTGCACCTAGTGTGAGGAAAAAGTCTAATTATGTTTACCAACTGAGTGCTCTTATCGTGCCAAAACACTAAATATAAGCAGAATTGCTTGTTCAGAAACGGAGAAGAGTGAACCCAGGTGCATTGGGGTTAGACGGGACTTGTCTTGGTTGTGTGTTGCAGTGCGTCTGGTGGAAGAAACAAGAAATTGTGGTCAGATTCAAGCTAATGAAAGTAGATGAGAGAAGAGTGGGTCTCATTCATTAACCGTATTTGTGTGTGTGTATGAATTTTTTTTGCACAGAAATCATAATTCAGTAATATCTTAGCACTTCAATTTTTATTATTTTTTTTCTTCTACATTTAGCATAACATTTAGATCCAACTAAAACTGTATGTATATAAAAATCAGTCCTGGTGGCCTTAGAAACATGAAATGGTTTAAGCCGAAAGGTTTATACAGAATTGGAAATTTGAACAGCTGAGTGACCCAAAAATGATTGAGCATTTAAAAAAATTACACGCATTTTAGATATGGAATGGGTTCTGCATAAAAATGTGGTGTTAGGCCTATATAAAAGGTCTTTGTTTTGTATTTAAAAGCCATTATATGGAGATGGTTAGGACACTAATTATGCTAATTGCTAACTTTAGGGATGTTTATGTAGAATAATCTGGATTCATTAACATTAGAAAGACAGTAAGAGCAAATTTCCATCCCTACCCGTTGAGAGTAATCGGGTGGAAAAGAACCATTTCAGTGCACATAAGAACACGGTTATAAGTGAATGTTGCAAAGTATTAAACTCACAATGAAATGGAAGTAGTGACAGGTATTTTATTCCATATTGTGGAATACATTAATCCGAGTGAAATGGATATTTGGAAAAGAAAAAATGTTAGGTGGCGACTTCGTTATATCCATTGTTGTTGATTGCAGTCGAAAGAGGCGGGGTTTATGCGCGCTAAATGATTGAATAAATTAACATACATAATCATAGATAAGTCTGTCATTTTCACTGGAAGATCCACCTCGTTTAAGAATTACAAGGTTTTCATTTCAAGCCGAGCGAGGCCACTTTGGCCATCTCTAGAAATCTTGCTGTGGGTGCCATGAGAGAAAGCTCCATCTGTATTAGATTGGAAAGTCATTCTTTCTTTTAAGTTCAAATGAACGGAAATTAAATGGATGAATTTTTGACATAGTTGTATCTTTCTGAAAAGGAAAAAGGAATGTTTACGTGCAGAAGAAAATACATGAAAGCATCAATCCAATGTTTCTTGGCTCTTACAGTTACAGTGAAACTATGAAGCCACCATTAGGACCTGAACTTTTTGCCCTGCTTTGTTTTTAATTCTACACTTCTCCTATTTAGCAATGCCAATTTGTTGCTTAATTTAGAAACACAAATGTTCTTTTTATTTCATTTACTTCACATTTAATGCAAGTGCAGATTGCACAATGCACATTTCATGTTAAAAATAAGGAGTGTTTTGAAATCTTCAAGCTGTTTGTTCTTCATCATATTGTCCTGCAGAAGACCTTGTTCGCTTCCAAAAGGTTACAATTCATGTCAATTTCCACTCCTGAAAATGTGAGGGCATTTATTACCTTATCTATTGTGACTACTACACACAATACCTCTGATTATCCTGTGTTGTGTATTTCATTTGGGCTCATGAATAACGCATATATATGCATAAAGACACTTCACAGGTCTTCTGAAGCAATAGAGAGATAACAACAGTGCTTTTCCTTTTTCGTTTGTGTGCAGATCTATGTGTATGTCATATTACATAGAAAGTCATTCTCTTTAACAACAAAACAGATATTTTGTCTCTTATTTTATGGACGGCATATGAGGCCAAATGAATCATTATCAAACCTTTGCAGAAGGCCAATCACATCCCTCTCTGACAAAACACACCGTGCTGTAACCAAGAGGCTTTTCAAGGAATTTTCTTGGTTAAATACAATTTAAGATTTTTAGACAGCATCTGTGGCATGCTATCGGTTACCACATCCACCCTTAGTTTGTAAAATAAAAGCAATGTCTTTAACATGTAACTCCGACACTGTTGATAGATCTTAAAGTGTATTTAAACCAGAATATTTCTATTACTGATACATAATTGTTGGAAGGTTTTAGATGTAGGGGAGAGATATTTCCCCCCTTTTTTTCTTTAATTTACTGTGCTCATCGGTGTGCCTTTTTTGTACTTTTTCTTATTTATATACATGTTGCCTAATTATGTTAGTGTTTGCTGTGTCAATCAAGTAGCCTACAATCAACCTTACATATTCATGAATTGCTAAAAATTCAATTTATATATTCACTTGCTAAAAGTATGTTTCTTTTTTTCAGATTGAATAGTTTTTGGTAAATGTTGACAACAGCCTCATGTTTTGTATTACACTGAACAGGTTGCCATGTTTTGATTGTCTTTTATGACATTACAGTTAGAAAGGTCTGTGGCACTAGAGAGACATTATGATATAAGGGAAAAGAAAGACTAGATGTAGATGTAGATTTGGTGATTATAGTGGGTGTATTTAGGTTTGTTTGTTACTTTTTCTCTTTTTTTCCAGAAAATTTTACATTGAAAGTGATGGCCAGTTTTTACAAATTTGACATTTGATTAAATCATCTTGCGTAGTATTGACCAGTTTTTACATCCGTTTTTTTCCCCCTTACTTAGGTATTTATGGTGGTGGTATTTTATCTTTTATTTTTTTATTTTATTTTTTTGAGGAAACGTGACCGTTCACATTGCATTGTCATTTGCACTTTCATAGACTATACTTGATACATTCCCAGTTTGTATGATGTGTAGCCAATAAACAGAAAGTATTGGTAAAGGTTTGCTCGGATTAAAAAGTTTAAAGTGCAGGCCTGTTTTATTGTGGTTCATGAAAAAACTAATGCAACAAACATGCTTTCTTAAAATGAAATGACATGAAACAGTGAAATCCGGTTAAATATTTTTCTTGACAGATTTGTTGACTTGTGCTCAATGCTCAATTTCTTCTCTTGTTCGTGTAAGTTTTTTTTTTTTTTTTTTTGGTTTGTTTTTGGTAAGGTAAAATATACAGGACCCATTATTCATTGTTTTCAAAATTAAGGATATGTATTTGAAACCATATCTTTTTGAAATGGACATTTATTGTAGAATTTTGGCTGTGATCGCATTCTCAAAGAAACAAAAAATGACGGTTTAATTCAGAAATAACTTTACCAGACTCTTGCAAAGGAAACATTACCAAGCTGCTGTTGTGGTCAGCGAGCATGCCTCTTGTAAAACCATGCTGTGCTGTTTTCAGAACCAACTCTTCTTCCATGTGGAGAAACCAGGGGGAAATTTTGTGTAACACCCGCAGGGGTAATAGTACAAACAGTGGATGCTCCGGAGTATCTGCTTCATCCGCCATCCAGCAGAATAATGGCCAAGGAAAACAGGTTTGCATCTTTCTTAAACTTGCTTTCTAACGTCGATTTGTGTAACCTTTCATTTAGACTGCTGTTGTCACACTTTTAAATATAATAAAACTAATAAAAAAGCTATCTAGTTCAATCATAGAAAATTAAACGCATACAGAGGCTGTGTGTGTTTGTGTACTGGTATTCCCTACATTATGGGGACCAAATGTCTCCATAAGTATAGTAATACCAGTAAATTCACCTTATGGGAATATTTTTAGGTCCCCGTGATGAAAAAAGCTTATAAATCATACAGAATGATTGAAAATGTAAAAATGCAGAAAGATTTGAGTGATGCGTAGGTTTAGGGGTAGGGTTATAGAATATACGGGTATGTATATTGTTATTTTTACTGTTATGTTTACATGTGTACTGTTTGCCATATATTTTCTAGTGTTAAATATTTGTTCCTATTTTGTTTAACTGAATCTGAATTAAATAAAGCAAATAAATAAATTTATTTTTAAACTGTAATTATTTAAAACTGTAATTTTGTAATTTATTACATTTGCTATAAATGGTTAGCCAGCTTTAGAGCGTTAAGAATGGGTGTCTCATGGGTGAATGGGTTCTACCCATAGTGTACAGTTGAGACAAAAATCCACCTTGTGTTTATGAGCTAATTGTGGAAAATATAAACTATGTATAGCTATTATCAATTTATGATATTTTAGTACACAAGCAAAAGAAATATCATGTGAAAAATCACTTCATTTCAGCATCTAGTCTTTGTGTAGTGATGAAAAGCAGAAAGTGTCTCTACTGGACTCAGTCACACCCTACACGACCTTGCTCCCTTTGTACAGTTTTGGATGCATATTTGTATTTTTTTGCTTGGAAAATTTTACTCTTATATACTTTTTAATGACATTTTAAAGAAATATGATTAAAATAATTGTACACTTGCATGAGACTACAGACATAAGTCTTCTAATTATATGGAGCGGGTCGCCCACTTAAGGGCGTCGCAACGTTTACATCACCACTGTCAAGCCATTACAACCATATACAAAACTGTTGCTAATCTTGTTTTCCTCTTTATTTCATAATCCAAACAGGAAATCCACAGACAATCTGCATGGTTACGTAGCAAGTAGGCCTATAAATCTGAGAAAAAAAGTCTCAACCAAAGGATAGAGTATCAAATTGAAAAATGTGCTTTTCATTCAGGCTTGTGTATTATTTTTATTTCTCCCTCCAATATTTACGTGGTTTAATAAAATGTTTCAATGGTTTTAATCTTATTTCTCTTCTATCAAAGCCCCAGAGTCTGTGTCAACAATTATCACACATCAGAGTCCGTGTTCTACAAGCTAATCGCTCCTTTCTACTGTGCAAAATTGTTTGTTAAAAGCACTTTTCTGTCTGCCACTTTCTATCCAGTAACCTGCACTTCTTGTGATCAGGGTGTCTATCATCAAACAGGAGATGTCACTAAAGTAATAGATGACCCAGACTGTTGGCCCAGATCCAGCCCACATCTGAAATCCATGCGGGCCAGATGCGGGCCGGTTTTGTCCAGGACCAGTACTGTGAGAAAAGCTGTATTAACTTGGTTGATCCCAAATCTGTCCAGTCCTCAAGATCAATTTGATCCAAGCACATTTATTCTTGGCAAGCAATGCAGAAATGCTTTTTTTGTTCCTTGCTGATGTGCTGGACTTCAAATATTGCATATGCAAATAGTTAATTGTTAAAGGATATTTACACTGACTTGGTAAACCTGAATATTGTGGGGTCAGTGCATCATTACTATCATATATCCTAATTTGAAGCATGGTTAAAATGCTTTTTTTTTTTAAATTCCTTTTTATAACCGCTGCATAAACACATTTATTTAATTGCATAGGCCCTGAAGAAGACTTGCCAAGAAAAAATGGAATTGTCTGTCACGCTCCATCAGAGTTTTCAAATCAAGAAGTTGCCTTTCCCTTACAATACCAGTTCGTCCAGAAAAAGGCTACGTTTGGACTCATACCGACACCTGCTAAAGAAACTGTTGGGTGACATTAACCACTAAATTACTGCACATTCAGACTCAAGTTTTTTTGTTTTTGTTTTGTTTTAACAGGAATTTTCAGGACAAAACAGAAATGTCATTCTTGGATTAGAATGCATGATATTTGTCATTGAACATAATACATACAGTCACATTTCTAACTCAAATGTACAAAATATTCCAGAACTCTTAAGTTTGACCGTTAAACGCAGAAGCTGTAGTAGTACAAAACAGAAACTGTAAATACAAAGTTAATTTGCAACATCGGTTAATTTGTACACCGTATTGTTTTCTGATCATCTTGAGCTTAGGTTGCCTGTTCACCAGCTTTCAGTATCTTGCTCTTGTTGAGATGTGGTGAGTCTGTGCTGGTGTCCAAAAGATGTGCCTGAAACAACCAACCCTCGATTTAATTTTAGCTGAAGGTTGAAGTGAGCAGGTATGTACAGTATTTTTGGCTATATTTTATTGATTAAAGAATAATCTGTTCAATTAAAAGAGAATTTCTGGAACTCACATTGCTTAAATTGATGATAGTGGAGATTATGTCTCCGGTGGCCATCTCCTTGTTGACCATGTTTTCCAAGGAGGCAGTTTCCTTGAGCTGCGTAATCTCCTGATCGTGCTGCTTAATCTCCTCCACTGTAGTCCTGCAAGACATTGAAGATGCTACTACATTTGACTGGATATGTCTGTATCCACAAATGTACCTGGAAAGAACGAGAGGAAAGTATGTTTTCAGTTTTTTTTCTACCTACTTTTTTAGCTCTCGTTTAATGGTGAAGTATTCATCCATGTTTCTTTGTATCGCTAACATGACGATGACTAAATTTTCGTAGTTCTCTACAGTCAGGTTCTCTGTATAGCCACTCCTTAATGGCTTTTGATGCTTGATCTTGTTTAGTTTCTTAACCACCACTTCCACATGGATCATGTCTGCAGCTTCGAGTTTGGCATCCAGAGGCGAGTCCTGTTTATGTGTTAAAACATTAAAGGTTTTTAGCTTTATGAACACAAACTAGATTTACATGGAGGAATAAAGTGTAACTTAAATAAAATGAAGGAATAAATTATTAGTTTAATAAACAGACATTTATAAATTCATTGTTGAAATTATTATTATTTTTTTAATGTAATAGAAAAATATTTTTAAAAAGAGACTTGTTGAAAAAATAGACGCCTAAAACTGATCAAATATGTGCTCCAGCATATAGCGCAATTGCACTTCAGGTTCAATCCTAGCTCGTAGTTCTTGTCCTACCCCCACCCCCTCACTCTCTGCCCTCTCTCCAACTGTACTATTTGAATCTGAAAGGCAAAAATGCCAAAAATAAAATCTTGAAGAAAAAAAAACAAAAAACGATTGACTTAAAAATCTAAGTTAAATGTAACAATAAAATATCACATTAATTTTAAATGCAACCTTTTTATTGCATTAAAAAACCTTAGTCCAGTTGCCAACTGCTTAAATTTTGCCTGAATTTGATCTGTTTTTTATTTGAATGTATTATTTGCTACCAGGGTCATTGCTGTTAAAATAAAAAAAAATAAAATGTAAAAAGTATTCCATTTCAGCTAGTTGCCAAGACAAATGTTCTCATTTTCATTTAGTTTAGGTTCACAAACTAAAATTACTAAAACTAATAATCTAAAAATTAAAGTGTAATACAAATTATATAAAAATTCTAACAAAAACACAACAAAATAATTAAAAATCTTTAACTAAAATAAAAGTATTAAAATATTAACAAAGCCTGTAGTAGTATATCTAAGATACTCCACTAACCACGTTACAATCAATGTACTTCAGTTTAAACTTGATTTGTGACAGTTTTAAAAATGCCTTAAAATTGGCTAATTTTAAAGTTGATTTGACATTTTTGATTTCTGTATTAATACAGTGATAATTGGTTCTTTGTTTTGTTTTGGACTCCATAGATTTTTTTTTTTTTTTTTTAAGTATAATGAAACTGTGAGTGGTCCTTCCCTGTGCAAAGCTAAGCATGGTTAGCGGTGGGGGTTGCCGGGGTGTTTTTAAGGAGTTCTGGGTGGTTTTCTTAAGGCCAATTCACACTGCACCGACAGATGCCAACAACTGACCTCAGACACGTTCGTCGGGTTTTGTCTGATCAGTGTGTTGCCCAGTGTGCTACTGTTGGCGCTTATTTTTGCGGATTGAACATGTTGAATCAGTGTTTGTGAAGTCTGAGAAATTATGCACTATAGTCTGAGAAATTATGTCTAGAGAATGTCTGAGAAATTATGTACTATAATCTGTTGACTGTCGGTCTGCGTCTGTCTTTGCGATGTGAATTGGCCTTTAATGGCCCAAGTCAAAAGAGGAAACTATTTCTGGTCCTTACCTTGAACAAGGCATTAACTGTTAGACGCTCTTGCTCAGCCTGCTGTTTCTGTGCTACAATGAAATTGCCTTGTATCCAAGCATCAAACATTGAAAGCATTAGGCCGCTAGATAGGATGAATGTAGAGAAGTACAGTAAGGTCCAAAACGTGTTTCCCATTTCATCTCTGGAAAACATGAGTAAGGTAACTGTGACTTAATGCTGGACATGGAAGAAAGCTTGTGAGTATTATGATGAATGTTTCTGGAAAGCAGTAAGTTGTACTCTTGTAATATCTTATAGGTATCCATCCATGAGTCTTGGGTTATGCAGACAAACAAGGTGTAAAATGTTAAAGACAGATTCTCAAAGGCTGATGGAAGAGTAGTACTGAACATGTCGACCCCAGCAACAGTAAAAGCCTGAGAAACAATCAAAGCAAATACAACTTAATTGCTCAAATTGAGCAACAAAAACAACAAAGATTTAAAGTGTAAATATGTATACGTACCAGAATGGCAACCACACTAATAAAAATGATTATTCTCATCTCTGAGAAGGATTGCACTGTGGCTTTCAGTGTCATGTCCATTTCTTGCATGGAACAAATACACAGGGTCAGACGAATTGAGCGCAGACATCTAAAAAGCCCAAATGAACTGGTGAGTATGCTTTGTGTGGAGTGTAATTTTATAACACGCGCTGTTAGTAATAGTAGTAGTTAATTCTGCTGGTTAGTAGCTGATTTTTATAAGTACGGAAATAAAATATTCTTTGTGTGTTGTAGCTTAAGAATTCCACACCTGAAAACTATAAATGTGTCGGGATCACTGGTGACCCTGTGTCCCACAAGGAGAGTCAGGTTGATCAGGAGGTTTATGATGTTCCACCTGCTCTGGAGAGATTTTAACACAAGAGTCATTGTGTGACACTGTAACTGTATTTTTTGAAAGCAACACCATTGTGTTGAGAGATTTGTATGATGGGGTGTTAGGGTGCCACAAAGTCACATTTCACGGACATGGTATACACTTTGAATGAATTTTTCAAATGATTGTGCTAAAACAAATTTAAATTAAATATCTTTTCATTTTTATCACTAAAAAGAATAAAATCACAAGTACATAGAAAATGAATAAAAAATAAAACACCTACTGAAGCAGTTACTTTCATGTTAGTTTTTTCTTTTGTAAATAACTTGCAGTATGCTATTAGGGAAAGTTAAAAGAGAAAGAGAAAAAGTGAAAAATACCCTCCAGAACATCTTGAAGCCATAATACCACTTGACCAGAGTTTCCAGTACAAAGACCGTCAGAAAAATCTGTTCACATAAATATAACACAAATCCATGTCTCTAAAAGAGAAAAGAAATGTGTTAAAAGTTATGTATTCCTCATACGGTTTTCTAAAATAATACACAGTGTAAGTTCTAAAGATGCAAGCCAATGGACATGCACAAATAAAGGCATACGCTATCTCACCTGTGAAATGAATGAGATTGTTTGGAGGACTGCAATTATGGAGTCGCTTACAACACAGCTTATTATCAGGAAATGGAAGAAGACCTTCAAGTAGTTTTTCTATATATACAAATAGAAAGCCCTCAATCACTCACTATCATTTAGCTACCTGCTTTTATCTAGTGAACCGCATACTAGTCAGCCCTGCTGAAAAAACAAACAAAAAAACTATAGAAACATCACAGAAATGTTAATGTTTTCCACTATCAAATACCATTGCAAACCACCAACTTCTAACCATTAAAAATGGTTTCCTGTAGTGTGTTTTGGGATCTATTCCATTACAATTTAGTGGTTTTAAGCCACCAATAGAAGGCAACCAATTACCAGTAGAAACCCACAGGGTCCATTACAGTTTCCATTAAAGCCAATACCACTCAAACCAGTAAAAACCATTACAAATTTTTAGTGTGGTGTCTATTGTTTTTTTCAGCAGGGAGTAGGCTACAGCTAACATTAGCGTTTCACAGACAACAGTGAATATAAAAAGGAACGGCCCTTTACTTATTTAAAAATAAAAGTTTATTATTATTATTAATTACATTTTAATTGCACGCGCTGTTTTACAACAGAAAAAAAACTGTAAAATGACCTTTTGTCCTTCGATATCGGTATTTTTGCGCTGAAACTCCAGCCATCCAGTCTTCGCTGACACTCGCTGCGCCTAACGTGTTCAGCAAAACAAATATCAAACTAGCCTTTCATTACTGTTAGCATATAATTCAGAGATGTAATATTAACAACATCTTATTTGTAAAAACTGTTCACTGTGACTGTACCGGATCGGGATGTACCCTGTTGTCCATTTCGGCGACTGCAGACAGAAATATACGTTATTTTCTGTCTCGCACGTGACAAATAAACGAAACGTCCGTTTTAAACGGTTAGCGTTTAAAAAGCTTCAGAACGTCATCCTTGAAAGAATCCGTTGAATGAAGGACTGACTCATTCATAAAGACAGCATGGACGAGGGGAGTGAAATAAATACGCTTAAAACAAATAATCAGACGAGGGGAAAAATCCCAGTAACCTATTCTTATTTACTGGACTGCACCATAACTTGATGCAGCGGTTTTCAAGCTGTCATCTGGTGACTCCTAAAGGACCACAAGGGAGTAGGGTACATAGAAAACGGTGAAAAAAGTGTATAAATACACAAATAAATAATGTAATAAATAAACTAAAACTAAATAAATTAGATTAAAATGATTCAAATAAATAAAAAAAAGATGTAATTATATACGCCATAAATGCATTTACAGGCTAGAGTAGAGTAATGAAACTGAATATTTTCCAAATAATATTTTACACATTTATAATATTCATTTCACAGTATAAAAATAGGGTTTTCTACTTGTAAATGCATAGCTGTCTTTTAAATTTCACTCCTTCAGTGAGATTCAAGGAGGCGAGGATCTGTTTCTCTTGGTAAGTATTAATAGAAAGTAAGATGTAAGTACTAACCAAACTTGGTATGTATCAGAATGATCATCAGTTATTATTGATAGAGAAACAAATGTGTGACAAGCAATATCACATTTTTGTCACTTTGTTTCTTCTTCACTCAGCATGTATACAGACAGAAATTAATTACTGAATGGTTTGTCTTAAAAGGTTACAATCTGATAATGGCTTATGGCTGATGTGATATATTTTTAATATGTCTGTATTTTGTAGCAATCAAAAGAGAAGTGCAATCATCTAATATGGAAAAAACGTGAAAAAACATTTCTGTTATAATATTTTGGAAGGTTGGTTATTTTATGTATATATATGTATGTATGTATTTATTTATTCATTGTTCCTTGACTTCTCTGTGAAGTGTTTGGTTATTTTAGTCTTTAAGAATCAGTTACTAAACATTGTTTAATGTGTTGGGTATCACAAACTAATTATACTGTTACGGCATTTATAGCATCTAGATTAAAGTTTATTTGTACTGTTGTTCATCTCATATTCACTAACTACTGTTAATATTGAAATGTTAAAATTTGGTTTGTATAATGCAGAAATTAAATGAAACTACATGCATACAAATGTTCATTGTTAGTTCATGATACCTAATGATTCCAGTGTTTACAAATCAAACATTATTGTGTTATTAATATTTCAACATTGAACAATAGAAGAGACTTGACTGTTAGACAGGAAAATCATAGACATTTTAATGTTGGCTTTTTCAATGTTTAACTTCTGTCCAATGTGTCATAACCATCAGCTGCTGTGCCTATGACAGCCACCAGAGGGCACTCTTATTGTTGGTTTGTTTTGGACTTCAGTTCCCATTAACCCTTGCACTGATTGTTTCATTACCATCAGCTGTTTTCATTTACCAATTAGCTCACCCTTGTATATACCATGCTCACTTGCCCTGTGTCCCAGTGTGCATTTCTGTCTTAAATTGTATTGGAAATTACTAATATCACTTAGAATTTAGGATGGATAGTATGCACATTGGGAGACTGGCTTAATCTTTTTTTTTTGCTGGAGTATTGCACCTGTTATTTTGTGTTTTCTGTTACGCTGTGTGGATTACCTTTTGCCAGTGTTTTGCCTGTTGCTCTGTTTTTTGGATCATTGTTTTGGACTCTTCAATAAAAGCTGCAATGGATTGTCTTGTTTGAGTGTTCTGTGTTCTGTGGCCTGTATAGCTACTTTTGATCTACATTAACTGTTTTAAGGTGAAGTGTCTAATTGTTTTCTACCTTGGTTTAATATTAAAGGCCAGGAAGAGTGTTTGGGAAACTTGTATGTAAACAGTATTACAATTTTTTTTGGTGCCACTAGTGTGATGATTGTTGCTTCTCTGAGGAGCAGATCACATATATGAGTGAGTATGAAATATTGTATATGAGTTTAATTAATGGTATATATAGTTTTGCAGGGAATACAGAGGGGCTCAGGCACTAATTATTACAGTCTTAGATGAAGACACCAGCACAGCGTAATGCAAAAACAACAACAACAACAACAAAAAAAGAAATAATAATAAGAAATATTTTCAACATGGATAATAATGAACATTTTCATAAATACTCCTCAGCAGTAATGGCTGCTCAATATTTAGCTTTGCGATCACAGAAATACATTTTAAAATATATTAAAATGTTTTTTTAAATGTAATATTTCACAATATTTCTGCTTCTACTGTATTTTTGATAAAATAAATTAAGCCTTGGTAAGCATGAGGGACTTCAAAATCGTTAAAAATAACTTAATTTATTCTTTAAATTGTTTATTGTTTATTCTTACGTAGTGTTTATGTACGTGCACCATGGTTTAAGGTGGTCTTCTAGCTAGTACCAAAACCCCTCTAAAACAGACCAATACCAGTCTAACTGTAACATCGACTATGCAACATAATTTAAAAATAAATAATAAATAAAGTTAAATCAATTTACAAGTCTAATAACTTTGGTTGTTTTTATAATTATTATTATAATTATTATTATTTTACATTTAAAGTAGAGTGAAATGTTTTACAGACCTGTTAGATTATCTGTTTAAATGTTAAATTTCTGTCCAATCTGGCCTCTTAAAAGTGATCAGGTTATTTTTTAATTTAGACTAGTGTTGATGTATTTGCTGCTTCTCTCCTGAGCTGCTCATAGTGTTCGGAATTGTCAGGGTTCAGCTCACTGTGACATCATAATGGAGATTCCGTTCTGGCAGCACTAAACTGCTGTTCTGACTAATTGTCTTCTGTTGGTGTGTTAGGAGTGAAAAGATCGAAAGCTACTTTCGTGACTTTCTGCAGATATTGACGACAAATATTGAATTCACTTGCAGCATTCAGTGTCCACAATGGCACTGTTTGGCAGTGTATTTAGACAACTTTTTGAGCGTTTTGCTCATTTCTTGCGCAGAAGGGAGACACCTTTGAGGGCACAGCAATGTGCAGCGCAAGAACGGCCGGCACTAGAGAAACTTCCAGAGGCATCGTTGATGAAGGCGAGTGAGAGTGAGGCCTTCAACTTCACTGCCAAAAAGAGGAAGTGCAGGAGGAGACGGCGCCAGGTAACTTACCTGAGAAGTACTAGCTTGCACTGAAAAAAAAAAAAATTGGTTTAGAACAAATTTTCACTCAGTAATTGCTAGTGAATTTCACAATTACTTACAAGGAAACATCAATGCATTGAATTAAATGTGAAATTTTGAAAAAGAAAGACTGAAATAGTATTGTCTTGTATAATTTGCTACAATAATCTTTATTCACGAACTTGAAACATGATTTTTACAGTATGGAGAGAAAGAGAAGGAAAGACAGGTGAAGAGAAAGGTGAAGAAGGAGAGAGAGATGAATGAGGGAGGAAGTCATAAAGACAAGGCAGAAAAAGAAAGAGAGACACTTAGCCTTGAAAAGATAAAGGATAGAGGACATGTGCTGCAGAAAAAAAGACAGTCTGCCAAATTAAGAGAGATGCAGAGTCTAGAAAATTTGATGGAGGGAGGAAGTGAGCATAGAGAGGCTGGAGAAAAGAAAAAGAAGAAGAGAAAACTGAAGGAACGAAAGACCACTGAGCCAACTCCACTTCTTGTGGAGGTCAAACCTCAGCGAACTCTAGTCAGTCCTCCAGTGAGATCTTCCTTCTTGACGCCAATAGAAGAACTTCCAGTGTTTCCAAGTGTCTCCGAAGACCTTCTTCTACCAGCTGCTCGCTTCAGGCCCCTGCCGCCAGTGACCAAACCACCCATGTATCCTCAAAAGCCTTTACCAGTGGAAGTGACCCTGCCATGTTGTCCTCTTCAAGTGGATCCTCCCAAACTGTTGGCAGTTCCTCCACGTCCCACTCCAGCACCTGATGAACTGTTTTCCCTCCGACGCTCCCAAGTGAGTCCTCCCAAACAACTGGTGGTTCCTCCGAGCCCCACTCCTGAATCTGATGAAGTTGTTGATCTGCAACGTTCTTCAACTCAAGTGTGTCCTCCCAGCCCAGTGGAGCCTCAGCCATCCACTTCTTCCCTGTTTGAGCCGCCTCCACAACTCATGCTCATCGACATAGAGGATGAGGAGACCGAGTATGTGGAGTACACAGGGAAGACCATTCGGGCCTGTGACTTACCCAAGCCTGAAAGCCCCCGACCGCTGGAGGCTGAAATGAAACCGAGACGGAGAGTTGCTTGGTTGGACAGTGACAGCGAGGCGCTGGAGGAAGTGTGGGCGAGTGAAGTGGTGGAGGTCCAGGGATTTGAGGAAGTGAAAGATAACCCCGATGAAATGGGAGACTCCAAGGTCATAGAAGGGCATTTGGATGATGCCTCTCAGAAAAAGAAGGAGTTGGATGAGCACATGATGAAGCTGTTCTGTGTAACCTCTCCTGAAGGTCCCAAAAATGAGACCCAGCACAATGTGAATATCCAGCAAGAGCCAAAGAGCAAAAGAAAAGTGCCACTTTTTCTATTCATCTGGGCAGAAGAGAGGGCCAAGAAAAAGCAGGAGAAGAAAATAAGGAAGGAGAAGGAGCGAAGAGAAAAAGAGTTGCTGCTTGAACGCTACAAGAACGATCCAAAACTGAAGCACTTGTTGATCAACAAGCACAACCGCCACTACTGCTCCTCTGAATGAAGATCATTGTCCCTCCCCAAAACATCCTCTTCACCTTTAACCTACTGCACAATTCTGAGTACAAATAAAAAAACTGTGCAAACTAAAAGTTGAAAGATCCATGCAAGTTTCCTGACTATTTAAACATAAAAACACAAATGTTTAATATGAAAACATACTTGAAGTGATTTTCAACCCTTTTGAATAACCATTTTTAACTAAGAACAGGCACAGAAAGTGAATGATTCATCTCAGTTCACAACATTAAAACTACACTTGATTTGAGTAAAAGGTACATTTCCCAGGTAATTTAAATTAGGTTTGGTCGGAGAGTGACAGCGAGGTGCTGGAGGAAGTGTGGGCGAGTGAAGTGGTGGAGGTCCAGGGATTTGAGGAAGTGAAAGATAATCCTGATGTCCATGATGTGGATATTTCAAACACATAACCTGCCACTCTTGTTATTTTTTTTATTTATTTATTTATTTTTTTTAAGTGTTTCTTCCACTAGAGATTTTTGGAGCATTTTCTCCCTAAGAATAGGGTGAATTCGGGTAATCTGGGACATTTTTTGCAAATATGACTTCTGCAATTTATTTCGATATCTATCTAACACATTAGATCAACACATTAGACTTTTCTGAAATCCCTAAGATGTTTTCTAACCACACCAGAAGAAATAATGTAGATATTATGCCCAGAGGAGACATGCCACACCTATTAAGTATTTTTGTGCCCCCTCATCTGTGACATATGCATTAGGCCTAAAAAAAAGCCTATATTCACCATTATGCATGCCAAACACAATATCATCAATAGCTCCCTTCATTCTACTCTCATTCCATTGGTTTAACTTCTTCGTATTTCTCTTATCCCCCCCCCTCTCTCTCTCTTCCTCGCTCTTTCTATTGCCATCTCTTTTCCTGACGCTGTGGTGCCATTGCATTTTGTAATACATTTCATTGAGTTGATTAAAGGCCATGGATATTTTCATATTTTAGCTGACTTAATGACTGTGTGTGTGGGGTGTGGGTGGGTGTGTATGGGTGTTTTGTGTGTGTGTGTGCGTTTGTGAACAGAACATTTTGAACTGGCCTGGGCACAGATCCCCCTCCTGCTCAGTGATTTGAACTGTTGTATATACTAAACTAACTGGGAATTTGGGAAATGAAATTAACAGTTTACTTCATCCTGATACCTTTGCTTGCTATTGGAATACGTTTCCCATATTCCGTCTCTGTAGCATCTCTCTCTAGCTAGCTGCTACCTACTGTGAACTTGTGCTAATGTTATAACCTCCAGAATTAACTCCCATTTCTCATTATGGCATATATTAACCCTTGTCATTAGATTTATAAAGTCCCTAAATGCATATTTCCCCCATTTGAAGACTGTCCCAGATTACCCAAAGCATGCTGTCCCACATTCTCAATCATATTTGATAATGTGGGACAACAAAAAAATGTTTGAAAGAAAAAAAAACTAAAACACATTTTCAACACTTTAATACATATTTTGTTGCTTGAATAGATCACAAACATAATTTGACAACAATTAGGAACATTGTCTTATTTATGACAGATTTACGTCCTTAACATTAATCTAGTCAGAATCCATGTCATTGACCTTATCATGCAATTCCCAGGGGAGCTTCTTGATTGACAAGTACCCCGCCCCTTTCTGTGGAATCACCCCCATGAAGTCATGTGATTTTTGTCACATGATATCCATGCTAAAATTATAGTAAAAGTCCTGTTGACTAAATTTGATTAGAACAGGAAATAAACACACTGGAGTTTAGGTGTCCCAGATTACCCGAATTCACCCTACATTTACATTTAGGCTACATTTACATTTAGTCATTTAGCAGACGCTTTTATCCAAAGCCACAAATGAGGACAATAGAAGCAATCAAAACCAACAAAAGAGCAATAAAGTGCAAATGCAAGAATACATACCATATGCTACTGTTGTTTTTGACAAAAACTTGAATGTGTTTATTTATGTCTCTTTCAGACATGCCACACATTCACATTAACGGTAGGGGGTGTAACGGTGGACGTCAATAAAACGGCTTGTAAACAAAATGTCATGTAGCATTTCATTTATCTCAGGCAAGTCATCAGTGTCCAAAGGTCGTTATTTCACTAGAAATTAAGTATAGAGCAGAGCATTTCGCAAAATATTAGACTTTTAAAACTTAAAAACTGCATTGTGTGCAATGTATGTTTGCATGCAACTTTTAAGTTGAGTGTTGATTATTTACCTAAAAATAAATAGTAATTATATTTAAGTTTGGGCTCTGTTGTTAATTGTAACCTTAAAGTATATAAAAGGGCTCTGTGGTGGCTTCCTAACCACCCAGGAACAGGTGGTAAGACGTTCTTAACTCATAAGTTGGAAATAAAGTCATTGTCCATGCCACAGATCAGTTTCTTGCTTTGTTCATTTAATGACAAAGATACAGCTTACAATAAACATGTGGATTCCTGGTTCTATAGCTCTTAGGATATGGTAAGAACCATGTATTCCTGCCATCTGTTTACCCTCCCCACACACACAACCATGAGGGTTTAAATATTATGACATACACCAACTCCTCCCATTCAACACCGCCATCTAGTGGTTAAAAATTACATTTGGCTCCTACAGGCTCCCTATAATTTAGAGCATAAACTGAGGTAAATTTTTATCCCTAAGGAAATTTTATTTATAATTGAATTTATTTAAAGAAAGATCAATTTGTTCAGTAAACCACAGTTTGTTATAAAACAACAACAACAAAAAATTAATTTGGTTTTGTTTTTCCCATGCTGTAGGCTACCGAATACCGAACCGTGAGGGCAAAACTGAGGTATGTAGGCCTACCGAACTATCATGTTTGTGTACCATTACACTCCTAGTTAACGGTCATATAAAACTAAATATGAAAGTAAACAAATTCACATTTTCTAAACAAAGCTGTACATGGAAATGAGGAGCCCATATTTGGTTATGTTCCTGTTCTCGTTATGTCATTATTAGTTCATCCTCCTCACCAGTCTGTCCCTCATCAGCCCTCCTACTTAAGTTGCAGTCTGTTCAGTGCATGTCGTCCGGTCTTAACGTAACCTATGTGTGTGTATCCTGCCTACCTGTTATGGCACCTGTTCCATTTTTCCCTTATGTGGATCATTAAAGTTTATCGTTGTAGCAAATCTTTTTATTTGTATAGCACATTTACAACAGCCACCAGGCTGACCAAAGTGCTTTACAGAAAAGCAAGATACCACATACACAGAAAACAAACCCGAAATAATTTAATACAACAATTAAAAATTAAAACTGGCCATAGCACAGTAGTCAATACACTAAGGAAAACAAATACGTTTTTAGCAGAGACTTAAAAACAGACAGAGAAGAGGCCATTCTAATCTGCCACTGCAAAAGCACGCTCACCTCTACGTTTAAGCCTAACGTGAGGGACTACCAACAAAGCCTGGTCACAGGATCGAAGGCTTCTTGACGGAGAGTAAAGATGTAGAAGTTCGGAGAGGTAGATAGGGGCTAGATTGTGTAGGGATTTATATACATAGAGGAGAATTTTAAAGTCTATTCTCTGACAGACCGGTAACCAGTGTAAGGATTTAAGAACTGGAGTGATGTGCTCATGTTTACGACACTTTAAAAGAATTCTGGCCGCAGCATTTTGAACAAGCTGAAGACGCGCAATTTGAGACTTAGATATACCGCAATATAAAGAGTTACAGTAATCTAGACGAGATGTAACAAAACCGTGAACAGCCATTTCGAGAGTTTTAGGAGTGAGAAAATGTTTAATTTTGGACAGTAAACGAAGCTTATAAAAACTGGATCCAATAACAGAAGAAATATGTTTATCAAATTTTAAATGCTGCATGGTCAACAAGAACTCCTAGGTTCCGCACCTGTGACGATCTAAAAACGGATAAACTTTCTAACTCAGGGCTTATAGACTGAGAGTTTTCATTTGGGCCAAAAACAATTACCTCGGTCTTGTCTTCATTTAGGAAGAGGAAATTTTGGGCTAGCCATGATTTTACCTCCACTAAACATTGCAGAAGAGAGGTAATCGCAGTGGAATTGTTTTTTTTTGATTGGTAGATAGATTTGAGTATCATCTGCATAGAAGTGAAAAGACATACCATGTTTACGTAGAATTGAGCTCAGAGGTAGGATGTAAAGAGAAAATAGAGAAGGAGACAGTGGTGGCTGGTGATGGAAAAAGTAGGGGGGGCTGAGGGACAATGTGGTTTTAAAATTTTTATTTTAACAATTGAACAATTTCTGCTGTTTATTTATTACATTAACACCAAAGTAACGATTTAAAAACAAATAGCATCTAATGTAATTATTAAAGTATGAATTTAGAATGTCCTTGTAGATTTCAAATATTGTTCTTTCAAAGACAGAAAGATGTGCCAATTTGAGATTCATTGGAAACCAAGTCCTACAAGGTGAACTTATAATTGCTGTAATTTGCGTCAATATTCAATAAACACAAAGAGGTAAATAGTCGCTGTTATTACATGGAGTAACCACTAGATGAAGAAGACTGTGCATTACCAATTGTAATGGTGAGCAAGTCAATAAAAAATGCTATACATTGTCTCCAGGGTTCACATCATGAATCGTACAGCAAACCACCTCTAAGACAGACAAAACAAACCCCATCAAAATCCTCCAAGCACTCAGCATCTCCTCTGCTCCTCCAGAGACACAACAGCATCTCATGTCCGCGAAAGCCTCTAGTATAAGACGCTTCCTTGTCTTTCACCTGCTGTCTGATGTTAATTTGTGGCTGGTCCGGTCCCATTTCTTTTATTTTTTGTTTTTCAGCCAGTGGTCTTCTTTCAAACGGAGTTTGAAGAAGAGATTGCACGGTCTCTTTCTCGTGTGACGCCGGCGCCATTGTCAACTCGAATCTCACTGCCACGTGACCACACCAAACTCATGTTATTCTCCGATGGGCGCAGAGGCAAAGCGCCCATCGGAGAATTATTACTGCGCGTCACTGATTGGTTGAATTGATCATATTTAGTGACGTTTTATAGCATATCAGCGCTCCATTGGTTAGATAGCGTGGGCGCCCTTTCTCGGCGCCCCGAGCAAAAAACTACACATTTATGATGTTATGCGGCACATGATGAAGCTGGCAGACAAAAAGCCCCCCTCCCCCTCATTCTAGTGTGAAAAACACGTAAGTTTTTTTCAAACTTAATTTTTTTTTTTTTTTTTTTTTTTTTTTTTTACTTGGTAGGAGGGGCGGCGCCCCAGCGCCCATAATAGATCAGCCGCCCCTGGAAGGAGATAAGATAGAGCCTTGTGGAAGGCCACAGGTCAGAGGTGCAGAAGAAGAAGTAAAATTACTCAGCTTCACTAAAAACTTTCTCTCAGACAGGTAAGATTGAAACCATTTCAGGACGTTAGCTTTTAGACCTACCCAAGACTCCAATCTGGATAACAGTAAGGAGTGGTCTACAGTATCAAAAGCGGTCGATAAATCTAAAAGGATAAGAACCACAGAGTCTCCGGGAATCGGTAGAGAGGTAAATATCATTTAACAATCTCAACAGGGCAGACTCAGTGCTGTGAGCAGACTTAAAACCAGATTAAAAAACCTCATGAATACAATTTCTTGACAGAAAACTTTGAAGTTGATTCAGCACAATTTTCACCAAAACCTTTGAAATGAAAGGCAAGACAAAAATTGGCCAAACATTTTTTAGGACAGAGGAATCCAGTGAAGGGTTCTTGAGCAGAGGAGTGACTGTAGCGACTTTAAGATCGGCAGGGACAGAGCCAGTTTGGAGACACTTATTAATAAGGGACACCAGACCTGGCCCAATCGAACTGATAATTAATTTTAAAAATCTCGGGTGAATGATATCGCTAGAACAGAATGAAGGTTTAAGCTTGCCAATCACCTCCTTCAATTCCTGAAGATTGATAGGTTCAAAAGCATCAAAAATGGCAGAGGCAGATAACATGATTGGAGAGACAGTTACAGTTAAAGTGGGGCAGACGCAAAGTCTTAAGTTAGTAATTTTGTCACTGAAATATCTCAAGAAGCTTTCACAGAGAGCAACAGAAGCAACAGGTAAAGTGTTAACAGAAGGATTTGTGACAGATTGAATAATTGAAAACAATACCTTAGGTTTAGAGTGATTAGTTTCAATTAGATTAGAAAAATATGCAGCTTTTGCAGACTTAGCTGCAGTCTGATAAGATGTAAGAGAGTCTCTGAGCTCCATTTGGTTGAATGGAAATGTATATAAATAATTACAATTAATTATGACTAATTACAATTATTTATATCGGCTGACAGTAATAACTGTAGCAGAATTAAATTGCCATCAACTGATCTGTTCATCCAGCGAACATTCACTGTAAGTTCATATTAACTCTAAGAAAGGATATTTTCGTGGCCACAGAAAATACCTTCCTAAGTATTAATGTATTAGAGCGTGTAGTAAGGATCAAAAATCATAAAGGGACATTAATTTGCAAGGCAGAACCAGAAACTCATGTAATTTGAGCACACAACTTTTATTAACTAAACATACATACACTCACGCGTATATACAAAAGGGGAGCTAAAGTGGATGAATGAAGCCATTAGAGAAAACAGAATGCAGTTATGGAGAGTCAGTTAACCGCCTGAGAAAAACCATCAGCGTTGTTTATAACGGGGTCTATAACTTATACTAAACCTCTGTTTAGTTTAGCTAGATGTACCATACTTGCACTTCCTTGGCGAGTGTCCGGAATGCAGTCTCGGATGAAAAGTCTTGATGGTTTCAAGGATTTGGACTCGCGATCACGTTCTCCCGGGTTGAAGAGTGATGAATTCCAAAAGATGTTATTCTGGCTCGGTGGTGATTGGAAGTTCCTTCCCAGGTAGAAAGTGAAAAAGAGCTAAGAAAGAGATCATCTGAGGTCCGAGGACCTTTGGTTGAATGGAAAGTCAAGGCTGCAAAGCCTGGCACAAAAACTTAAGGGTCCAGAAGCGTTCTAGCTCACATCCTCATCTTCTCAGTATATGAAAAGAACCGCAGAGTTGGAGCCCACCGGGCACGCCCGTACCGGCTCAGGCTCTCCACACGGGCAGCAATCCGGAGATGTAGCAGAAGAGCTTTTTCAGAAGAGAGTGAGGCGGAACTGTGCGTGAGCCCTTTAAGGTCTGAGAAGAGTCACGCCTCTCAGGATGGGCTTGACCAATGAGAAAGCCTGAATTTCTAAGCAGGAGTTTGAAAATACTGGGGGGCTTTACGACCCTTTGTCTGAGAGCATGGTAATTTGAAAAGGGGTTGGATTGGAAGTTGATGTACAAACTATTAAAGATTCTTAGGACACTAATATGTTGCATAGGTATCAACATGTAATATTCACTCTCAATTAGATCATCCGAAGACGAATTGATTGAGACCAGACATGGTATGAGTTAAAGTGATATTAACAAGTGTATATCATAAGCATGCATAAAACAGTATACAATACACAAAAAAATATACAAGAACAGTAATAATATACACAATGACCTGCATGATACGTTTAGTTTCCGTTTTTGTCAGTTTTTATTTTTTGTCATGGATCATCCCAATTACCACCTTCTTCTGTTGGAGCAGAAGAGGATGCTTCTTGGGGTCCACTCGTCGATCTTCTTGGAGATCGCCAACCACTCTAGCTTCTCAGACAGCAGCCTCTGCACATTCTTCCTCACAAGCCTCAATGATGAGTGCAGAGCACGGTTGTCTGGAGGTGGACCTCGGGATTCTTTCGACTGGTGAGACGCTCCTCTGTGAGTCCCACTCTGGAACCAGAGCCCAGCCCACCATCACCCCGCAGCACAGAGCATAAGCCTGAGTCCACTGGTGACAGAGAGCCAGAGCCTGCCGCAACCGACGAGCCATCGCCAGAGAGAGCGACAGTGCTGAGGATCACTCCGGAGCCAGAGCCGGTGCGAGAGCCGGCTACAGAGCTCACCATGGGAGAGAGCACCATGGACAGTGAGCATGCGGAGGAACGATCTGCCCACTGCACCATGGCTGAGGGTAAGCCGAGCTCAGTGCTATAAATGGGATATATATGCAGACATGCCCCCTCTTCTCACACCTTCGTCTGAATTATCTGTCTGTCCTGAACTGTCTGCCTGTCTGAAAACGATCGCAGATGTTGTTCCCCTGTCCGCCGTGCTCCCAGTGTTGGGAGTCGCGATGTGGTGTTTGTGGGTGGCACACACCATCTCTGAACCCTCTACCTGCCTGGATTTCCCACCCACCCTCCCTCTCCTGCCTCCTCCTGTCATCCCTGCCTTAGCTCTGCCACCGCTGTCTCCTGGCAGCCCCTCTGCTCACCCTCACCCCACCATCTGTGCGGTGGGATCGCAGCGGGTCTGCCAGTCTCCATCGGCAACATGGCTGGAGGATCCCTTGTCTCTGCCTCCAGCCTCTGAGTCCTGGACTCCGCCTCGGCCCTTTGACCCAGCAGCTCCACCATGGCTCCTAGCTTCCTCCTCTCTGCCGTGGCCCGTCAGTCCACCAGCTCCGCCGGGCTCCCTCGTCCCTCCGGCTCCACCTTGGTCTGTCATCGACCATCCGTCGCCTCGAGACTCCACTCCTCCGGCTACACCTTGTCCCTCCATCCCTCTGGCTCTGTCAGGCTCCTCCTTCCCTCCGGCTCCACCTCGGTCCTCTGTCGCTCTGGTTCCACTGCGGCCTTCTGGATTCCCGCCTCGGTCGCTGGTGCCATCTGGCCCTCCGGTTCCTCATGTCACCCTGGCTAATTGGCTCTCCGTCTCCACCTTGGGCTCCTCCACCACCTGCTCCACTGCCGTAGGTCGGCCCCCTGGAGTCATCGGTCCTTCCTCCACCATGGCTCCTCCCTCTGTTGGCTCCACTGTGGGCCGACCATCATGGCTGTGGCTCCAAGTCCCCCTCCGTCCCTCCCTTTGTCTCTGTGGCACGAGCCCGCGCCTTCTGGGAGGGGAGAGAACTGTCACACCCATGGACGTTTTGTTGTGTTTTCATTCCCCATGTGCTCTGTGTGACCTAGTTTTCCCTGATGTTTGATTGTGCCCATATTTGGTTATGTTCCTATTCTTGTTATTTCATTATTAGCTCATCCTCCTCACCTGTCTGTCCCTCATCAGCCCTCCTATTTAAGTTGCAGTCTGTTCAGTGCATGTTGTTTGTGTAGCTTTTGAACCTTTTTTTCTGCTGTAATAATGTTTAATTTCTGTCCAATTTGGCCTGTACTATAAGTAACCTTCTAAATGATAATTGTTTCTTAAAAGTGATCAGTTTTTTTTCTATAATCTTTTAATTTTCAGGGACAGGAGGAGAGTTTGGGAAACTTGTTAGGAAGCAGTCAGTATTTAATATGGTGCCACAAGTGTTGATGTGTTTGCTGCTTCTCTCCTGAGCTGCTTATAATGTTCCGAGTTCTCAGGGTTCCGCTCAATGTTGTGACATCATAATGAAGATTCCGTTCTGGCAGCACTAAACTGCTGTTCTGACTAATTGTCTTCTGTTGGTGTGTTAGGAGTGAAAAGATTGAAAGCTACTTTCGTGACTTTCTGCAGATATTGACGACAAATACTGAATTCACTTGCAGCATTCAATGTCCACAATGGCACCGTTTAGCAGTTTATTTAGACAACTTTTTGAGCGTTTTGCTCACTTATGCAGAAGAGAGACACCTTTGAGGGCACAGCAATGTGCAGTGCAAGAATGGGCACTGGAAAGAGAAGTGAAGGAAAGGGAGATGAATGAGGGAGAAGGTCATCAAAACAAGGCAGAAGCAGCGAGAGAGACACTCAGCCTTGAAAAGATAAAGGACAGAAAACATGTGCATCAGAAAAAAAGAGAGTCTGCCAAATTCAGAGAGATGGAGAATCTAGACAAGTTGATGGAGGGAGGAAGTGAGCATAGAGTGGCTGGAGAAATAAAAAAGAAGAAGAGAGAACTGAAGAAACGAAAGACCACTGAGCCAACTCCACTTCTTGTGGAGGTCAAACCTCAGCAATCTCTAGTCAGTCCTCCAGTGAGATCTTCCTTCTTGAAACCAATAGAAGGAGAACTTCCAGTGTTTCCAAGTGTCTCCGAAGACCTTCCTCTACCAGCTGCTCGCTTCAGGCCCCTGCCGCCAGTGACCAAACCACCCATGCATCCTCAAAAGCCAGATCCTGCACCAGAGGAAGTGTCCCTGCTATGTTCTCCTCTTCAAGTGGATCTTCCAAAACTGTTGGCAGTTCCTTCCCGTCCCACAGCAGCACCTGATGAACTGTTTTCCCTCCGACACTCCCAAGTGAGTCCTCCCAAACAACTGGTGGTTCCTCCGAGCCCCACTCCTGCATCTGATGAAGTTGTTGATCTGCAACGTTCTTCAACTCAAGTGTGTACTCCCAGCCCGGTGAAGCCTCAGTCATCCACTTCTTCCCTGTTTGAGCCGCCTCCACAACTCATGCTCATCGACATAGAGGATGAGGAGACCGAGTATGTGGAGTACACAGGGAAGACCATTCGGGCCTGTGACTTACCCAAGTCTGAAAGCCCCCGACCGCTGGTGGCTGAAATGAAACCGAGACGGATGGTTGCTTGGTTGGAGAGTGAAAGCGAGGTGCTGGAGGAAGTGTGGGCGAGTGAAGTGGTGGAGGTCCAGGGATTTGAGAAAGATGAACCCAAAGAAGTGGGAGACTCCAAAGCCATTCAAGGCCATACAGATATCTCTTCTCAGAAAAAGGAGTTGGATGAGCACATGATGAAGCTGTTCTGTGTAACTTCTCCTGAGGGTCCCAAGAATGAGACCCAGCAAAAAGTGAACATCCAGGAAGAGCAAACAAGCAAAAGAAAAGTGGCACTTGTTCTGTTCACCTGGGTAGAGGATAAGACCAAGAAAAAGGAGGAGAAGAAAATACGGAAAGAGAAGGAGCAAAGAGAAAAAAGGTTGCTACTTGCACGCTACAGGACCGATCCAAAACTGAAGCACTTGTTTATCAACAAGCACAACTGCAGCTACTGCTCCTCTGAATGAAGATCAGGGTCTCCAAAATGCCTCTCTTCACCTTTAGCTTGCTACACATTTCTGTGTGCAAATAATAATAATAAAATAAAAATAAAATAAAATAAAAACCTGTGCAAACTAAAAGCTGGAAGAACCATGACTCTTCCTACATTTGAACTACTATAAAGTAATAAACATGTTTAAATGCTTAATATGAAAACCTGTTTATTATTAAATGAATTAATTTTTTAACTTTTTTTAACAACCTGTTTTTTCCTTTAACAAGTGAATGAGTCATTACAGTTGACATCAGTTTCATTTTGTCTTTCATTGGTTTAATGTTCGTAAGATAATATAAATTCATAAAACATAATGGGGCTCCACTGAGTCCAGGTACCAGTGTTATCATCTCTTTTTCTAACAGAATTTCTGGATTTCACACAAGACACACATATGTTTCTTGTTAATTTTTTTTTATTTGATATGAGTGCGAGGTAAATTCATTATACTGTCACTTGTATGGAATTAGTGGCTCAGATTTTTGTCTTGGTCTGCACTAGGTCAAGCGAATTTTACAGGAGGCTTTTGCATGTGTGACGTTTGATTCTTTCAATATATCCAATACATCACCTACACCCTTCTTCCCCTATAAGTGCTCTTTGTTGATTTTTCAGAGCAGTTTTTCCCTCAGATTAACAGATACAGTGTAAAAAATAGCAGTTGCATTTTATCTAATTGGAATATTTATGCTGCTGTTGATTGCTGTTTGTACTTTGTTTTTCAGATCTACAAATCCTACACATCCATTTCTCATTCTCAGTCTCATTTCTCATGAACAGTCTTCTAGAATGGCCTGGCGAGAGAGAAAGAGGAATAAAACAGATCACCTTCCTATTTCGTGACATGTTGTATTTCAAGACATCACCAGAGGACGCTATAATCTAATGTTTTTTTTTGTTTTGTTTTTTTAATTGATGAAATGCATTGCAACTTTTATTTTGTATAATAAAATGCAGTAAAGTTAACATTTTAAAAACATATTATATTGCATTTAGGTGTCACAAAACTAGAATATATAGTTGGTTTGAAATGTTTAGGCCTATGTTGCGTTCAATTTGAAACATAATCGGTCATTTTAAAGAGCTTTGAAGTGAATCACTCTTAAGAGGAGAAATGAAAACTGAACATGTAGTTTAGGAATATGGTCGAAGGCTTGGATAAGAATTCTCATGCAAATTTGACCAGGTTGTCCAATGAATAAAGTGCGCTAAAACTGAAGGAGGTGCACATCATCAAAGGGAGGGTGAGTCCTGCGAGTTGCGCTTCCTCCACAGCGAGCGTGTAGCAAATCCTTACTGAAGACTAGCCTTTCCCAAACTTCATTTCAGTCTCCGACTATAATATGGACAGGCTTCAGTGGAAACATGCACATCCAGCCCCACTTAATTTATGGCACAGAAGATGTCACAGTTGTTCCTGAAATGACAGCTCGTTAGTTTTTTCCGTAAATGAAATCAAAATGGGAAAACTGCAATCGAAACCTGGTAAGACACTTTGCGAATAACATGCCAGACGTTAAAACATATCAAGCGACTTTATTCTCATTCTTGTTTTATTTTTTTCCCCCTAGCATGTAAACGGAGAGAAAATCCAGAGGGTAAGGTGATACATGTAGCCTGTAACTTCATTATCCATAGGCTATAGCTTTTGCGTAAGAAAAGATTATTAAATGGACATTTGTGTTGTATTAGGAGATGTTTTCAAGGAGGCTGAGTGTATTGGTGAAGTGGATAGAAACAAACAGGTAAGGGGACAATTCTAATGTTCAGGACAGATTTAAGTTAACTGTCTCTACATCTAAGTAACTACATGTATATAAGTGCATGTTGAAGGGTTAAACCTGTTAATTGGTTCATGAGTACAACATTTATTGACAACACTTTATGAAACCATTATGAAACATTAGGGTAGACCGAGTACAGTAGAGACACTTTCTGCTTTTTTCATCACTACACAAAAACTAGATGCTGAAATGAGTGATTTTTCACATGATATTTCTTTTACTTGTGTACTAAAATATCATAAATTGATAATAGCCATAAGCAGATTATATTTTCCACAATTAGCTCATAAACATGAGGTGCATTTTTGTCTCAACTGCACCCATATTTGAATCAGTAGCATGGTACAGTTGAGACATCCATTCTTAACGCTCTAAAGCTGGCTAACCATTTATAGCAAATTTAATAAATCATCATTCATAACTCGAAACTTTCTGCATTTTTTACATTTTCAATCATTCTGTATGATTTATAAACTTGTTTCATCACGAGGACCTAAAAATATTTCCATAAGGTTAGAATACTGGTATTACTATACTTGTGGGGACATTTGGTTCCCATAATGTAGGTAATACCAGTACACAAACACACACAGCCTCTGTATACATTTTGTTTTCTATGATTGAACTGTTACTGTATACAGTACATAGCAACCTATAAAAGGTGTCTCAGCTGTACCCACTTTACCACCTTGTATATTTCTTAAAATGCTATGTAATCCTTTTAACATTCATGTTAGTAAACATGTCCGTTAATAATAGACAGTTGAAATATCACAAATACCATTTTTTTTAACAGAATTTGCGTAGCATATGAGTAAATGTGACTTTTATCCTATTATCATAACACTACAACTAAACAGCATGTGAAGCAATAGGACACCAATCCAGGTACAACTGATACACTGTGTCTCAACCGTACCCCACTGACATGCTCGCACGTTTCTCTAGATTATGAATATCTACCTTGCATGGCACAATGTCGTAAAATATGTAAGTTTTTAGAGCACATAGTAACGTTTGCAATGATATATGTTAAGTTTAACAGTCATAAAAGAACAATAAGCTATTCATTGTGGAAGGGACATGGTGAAATGAAAATCTCACCGTATCTTCGGAGTGGAAAGACGCACACATTTCAAATTTCCCACGATCAAAGAGAACACTAATACACATGTGGAGCAAAAATCACGGCTCAGGGTTCTTGTGTATGCAAGTTATTTAAGGTGTTGAACAAACTGTACGCATGTCTCAAATGTACTCAGTCTACCCTTCTAGATTATATAGATTAATTCTTAACAAGTAAATAGGCTCCATTTAGTCAATGCATACAGTATTCTTGTTGTAATGTACTTGAAATAGACTACTGATCTGTTTAATATTATGCAACGTGAGTTTTGCTTATTAAAATAAACAATGCTGCTATAAAACGCTTTCATTTGTACATTATGTAACCTGTGCATTAGATTTATCTTTATTTCTATGACCTAATGTCTGGTGCCAAACTCTAAAATACCAATAGTTTTTTTTTTTTTTTTTTTTTAGATATGTGATTATATGATATAATAGACAAGGTGCAAGTATTCCTATTGTTTAATTCCCTGGAATCTAAAAAAAAAATTGTATACCTAGCTTGCACTGTTAGAGGTGAAGTGAAGAAATGAAAATGTGAGTCAACACAAATCAACATAAATTGTCTTCATCATTTCCACACTTTAGACTACTCAGATTTTGAGAACAACCAGGCACTGAAAGCTTTTCTCCGTATTACACTGTACTCTCAGCATTGTATTTAAATGGTGTTGGGTCTCTTCCCTCTTTTTCCTTTGCTCTCATTCTCTCAGCGGAGCCTGGAGCCTTCATCACTGTGTGAAATGCATATGGCCGGCAGCCAGAACAGCAGGGTCTTTGAACGCAGCCCCACCACACATCTGTTATTGGTTTTGAAAACAGAGGGAGGCTGTGATGGGAAAATGGGGGGAAGTGGTTGGAGGAGGGAAAGGAGGTGTAGTTGGTGGGAGGAGTGCTATGATGAAGGCTGCTGCAAACGAGTTGCAAATTGTAGATCAGCGGTTCGGCTAAAGGCTTGAATTGTTGTGGTGATGCTGTGTGCATCAAACATCTAATTCAGAGATCAGGGTTGGTGGTTAGGACCAAGGAAACGTAAAACACAGTGCAGTCAGTGTTGCTGTTTTCAGGCGAATTCAGACGTGCAGGAAGTTGAACAGTTTCCTGAATTTTTGTAGCATTGAAACATGTTTTTTTTTTTTTTTTTTTACATTTTAAAGATGTACAGTCCTACTTGGAGATGCTTGATGATGACCATATCTTGCTAAAGATGTATATAAGAAAAGAGCTGGGCTTAAAATGCTATAAATGGTTTGATAAATCAGTTTTCAAGGTAGGGTAGCTGTAGTAGCTGAAGACATATAAAAAGTCACCAAGAATGGAACATTAAGGTGATTAAGGTGAAAAGCAAGTTGTGATATTACGAAGAATGTAACATTATTTGCTAGTGCCATGGTCATGGGTGCAATCGCAGGGAAAGTGCATAATGGCAACCTGTTCATGTTCAACCTGTTCAATCACAGATGGTGACTCTATAGACCTTAGTCAGATAGTGTCATATTTAATTTTTGACAGAAATGAAAACAAAACTGTGCGAAGTGCTGTGTACAATAAAACAGTTTTGAAAGTTACGTGCGATTTAGGACATTTATGCAGTGCATGCCACTGAAAGTCTTACATAAAATTCAGTATGGCAAATAACCTTATGGCAAATTAACTAATGTCTATTGTGCATTCTTTGAATTACATTTGGTGTCACTAAGTGACAAATTTTAAGTAACAGTTTAGATTCCAATTTAGAATGCATGTCGCCATCAGTTGACAAAAATGTTCATATCTGCTTTACATTCTCAGAAAAAAGTTACAAAGCTGTCGCTAGCGTGGTACCCTAAGGTACAAAAGCTAAAAAGGTACATCTTTGTACCTTATTTACCACTAAATGATACATATTAGTATCTTAAAGTTGTATTGTAGTATTTCAAAATACTTATTAGTACTTAAAGTGTAAACATGAATACATTTTAAAAGGGTACTGCCCCTGAGAGTGTACATCACATACAAAATAGTCTCCAAAACATGAGATTATAAGAATACATTGGCCAAATCTTATTAATTTCAGTTTTACGCACAGAATGTATTTGAACTAAATCAGTCTTTGACTTTAAATGAGGACATGCGTATGTTTTCTGTCTCCAGTGTGTTTCGGGTCTAATTAGGACGCTGTTTTTTCATGGCAGGATCCTGCAGTGTGGGTCATAAAGCCAGGGACACTTGAAAGGTTTTGGTCTCAGAGGGCTCAAAGGAGTCTGTGTTTGCTTGGAAAGGCTGGAAGAATCCTTTCTTTCACCCTTTTTCCTCTCTGTCCCACTTCAAAGGACATAAGGAAGGAAGCGTGTGCTGGAGGCAGTGATCCATGGCTCTTTAGAATAGGGTGCATAGGATGACTGCTGCGTTTTCTTCAATTATTTTATACAAGCAAACTCGTTAAGTGTTATTACTTAAGTCTGTTGACTGCCAATACTCAACATTTGTTGGATGGATCAGTAAAACCCTAAAATGAAGTATCAAAAATAAATAAAAAGGGCTAAAGGGACTGAAAATACACATTGCGAAGTAACAGATAAACAGATTCTGTCCTGTTCTATTGACCTTCAGCATCCATGTGTTGATATTTATCTGATAGAAAAACAAGAGCAGCTTTTGTCAGCTAGCACAACTAGTTTGCCTAGACATGCAAACAAAGAGAGTGTAACTATAACACAATGGTATAAGCTTGATGTGTGGTTTATATTAGATTAGAGTTTCTATAGTACTTACTAAGGCCCAAATATAAAATTCTAACATCATTTACTCATCATCAAGTTGTTCAAAACTTGTATTAATTTCTTTGTTTTTCTGGTCCGTATAGACTTCCATAGTAGTTTTTTTTCTTCTTCCCCATACTATAGAAGTCAATGGCTACCAGCAACTGTTTGGTTACCCACATTCTTGAAAATTATGACAGATTTTTTTTTTCTTTGAGTGAACTATCCCTTTAAGTACTTGTATGCTAATAGTCTATACTAATAAAATCAAATTTAGGTAAGAAAGGAGTACTACAACTGTAAGCCATTATGCAGTTCTGCCTTGAATGATTGCCCATCTAAACATGGAAGGGATAGTGATGCTGGATTGCGTTTGAGTTTATTCCAGGACCATGCAAGATTAAATCAATCACATCCAGCCTCAAAATTTTTAGCAAATGGTGTTAGATATTCTAGTACCTTGAGCACGATCATACTCCAACCCAAATGGCATGTTGTTTCTCTCCCTCTCTCTCACCATGTAATAAGGGTTCCATCCAGGTGTTTGGTGACAGGAAGTGAGAGGAAACAAAGCCAGGTACTGTTCTGAACCTTGTGAGAGGGCACAGACAGCAGTGTGAGTGGGTGGTGAAGAGGAACTGGAGTTGGATAGGGGGTGTCTGGCCCAGTGACACCCGGCTCAGGGCAGGAAAAAACCCTCCAAGCTGGTAATCTGAGCCCACATCAAAGGCCCTAGAGCAAGCAGAGCGTGGCAGAGGTTTGGCCATGATGCTGAGAGAAATCATTGGCAGACTGATAGATCACTCATCACACTTCTTTGGGCTTTGTTCTTCAGGTTTCAGTCAGACTGCAAGTTCTGCTTCCAGCAGCGTGATGCAGAGTTTGGTTTATGGTTGCACATTTGGATGTGGTGCAAAAAATGAAATTTAATAGATGGAAAAAGTTAATGTATTTTTTATGTACCAGTATTTCATTTCAATTCTTGGATAAATACATATGAAAAAATATTTTGTTAAATTTACGGTAAAAAAAAAAAAAAATGTCAGGGGTGGTTGCAAAAAAATAAAAAATGAGGCAATGTTTTAGGTTGTACAGGGGCATATTGGTGCCTGTATATTTTACTAATAATAATTTTTACAACAGAAAATGTAACACGAAACACCCAAATGTACATTAATGATAAAATGAGAAGAAAAACTATTTATCGGAAAAAATTTCATATATATATAATTTTTTTTCTTAGATAAATAGTATTACTATCATATTACTATATAATTTGTGCTTGCAAAAAAAATTACATATAAAGCAATGCTAAACCTTTTATGGTTTTTCATAGTTAAGCAAATAACAGGGTTTTACTGCAGCATTAAAAAAAAATCCTGTAAAAATTTTAGGTCACAATTTTGCATTTTACAGTGCAAATAGGTCTGTTTTGTATTGTTAATTGTTTATGTTCATAGCCTCTGTTTTTAAATTTCTATGCATTTTTTTTCTTTTTATGTCATCTAAAAAGAAAAAATTAAAATGAATCTAATCTAATAATTATTTAGTTCATGAAATCTTTAGCAAATCTCAAAATGAATGTTTATTTTTCATACTTTACATTATAGCATTTTTAGCATTTTATTTAGTTAATTTTGAGAAAAATAGTGTAGAATTTTAATATTGCCCTATTTGCCCAGTTTTTAGTTATTGACCAGAACATGAAAATAATTACTGGTCTCAGCCGGTATCAGCCAGAATATATTTATTATTTTGTGTTGGGTGATTTTTAAACAAGCTCACTCAGACGGGAAGCTGACTGCATGTTCTTAAGGAGTTTTCTCCAGATAGATTCATGGTTCTGGCTCATAAAAGAAGGTATATAGTTACGTGTGTTACTTTAAATACAGTTTGTCTAGAACCATATGCTTCTCACATCTGGCCTTAAGTGAGCACACTGTGGGTGTTACACTTAATGTGTTTGTGAGTTAATATCTGGTTTTATAGGTGTGCATGATGTCAAAACTGGCACGAGTAACACTGTATCTACATCATGTCCCTGACTGAGAGGGAATTCTGTTCATTATTCACAGTGCTAACGCTTTTATCTTTTTGAATAAAAGACTGCATAATATTACATTTAATCTGAAATAGTATGATATTCTACTATAAAAATCCAGAAGAATATGTGTGATGCATTTATTTTATATTCTAAATTTGAACATTTTTATGTTGTTTGCTAGCAGCAGTTTTCAGAATGTTGAAAATATTCTTTGAATATCATACAGTGTATTGTGGTATTTTTTTTCCAGGAATATTTAAATATTTCAAGCAAAATTACATTACATTAAGTTAAAAAAAATGCTAAAATCTTGGAATATGACATGAAAAGTTGATAGTCAGATGTCCTCAGTGAACATAAAGTTGTGTTTTCTGCTAGTGTAAGAGGGACAGACTTGTGGCAGGGAGGATTACAGATGATTTTGAGTTGTTTTGTCAAGGAGGACAATTCACTTCCTCCCTCAGAAACCAGCAGTGCAATGTGTCTGGAAACAATTGGGCTTAAGACCACAGGAGTGTAAAGAATGAAGTGATTTTTTCTTGTTCCTGGTGAATTCATTACGGGGGCTGGTTTTCCAGCTTGAAAACAGGTTTTCTACACAAATTATATACAAAACCGACTTAGCAATGCAAAGTTTCATAGATCGTGTTTGTCAGTTCATCATTTTATAGATGTTCACCCTCTGAAGAAACTAGCATGAGTGTTGTTTTCTTTGGGTGCCCATGGTTTTAATGATTTGTTTTTCCTATTTAACTCTAGGATCTGAGTGGTAGAGATCCAAAAGAAGATCAGTTGTCAGATCAGTACTGCTCACTACAGGGTAAGCTGAACTGTGAAAGGAAACTCATTTACAAATAGTGCCATTGTTTAAAGCAAAGTAATACAGACCAATGTTTGTTTTCACAGTCAAGTTAACATTATCTGTTATTTATAGTAACTCTGCCACCAGAGAGAGTAATGGAGACTCCTAAATCTTCGCTTTCTTCTCCTGAAAATGAAAGACAGCATCCACTCAAAGATTCATTTAGGAGAAATGGGAAAAATGATGTAAGTTTTTGTCATAGATAACTGCATATGAAACAATGAATACTTTACCTATAGTGAAACTCCAAAGACGACCAACCTGACATACTGTTCAAAGGTTTAGGGTCGGTAAGATTTTTAAATGTTTTTGAAAGTCGTCTCAGTGATGCTGCATTTACTGTTATTCGACTATTACTAGTTTTCAAAGTAATATTGTGAAATATTATTACAGTTTAAAATCATTTTCTATTTTGTTCTATTTTAAACACAATTTATTCATGTGATGGCAAATTACGTTAGTCTTCAGTGACAAGAATGCTGTCAAGAATTTCTTCTCATTATCAATGTTGAAATTGGTCGTGCTGCATAATATTTTTGTGGAAACGGTGATACTTTTTCAGGATACTTTGATGAAACAGAATTTATTTTAAATAGATTTTTTTTTTTTTTTGCCAATTTTAATTAGCATTCACTTAGAATGCATTATTGCTGAAAAAAAGTTAATATCCTTCAAGTTTTAAAAGGTAGATTAAAAGAATGGTTTGCTAAAATTTGTTTTCTGAGATATAGGATATCTTTTATTAATAAACATGTCATGCTAATTCAAAAATGATTGCGAATCCTTCCATTGTTCTGTTGATATCAGGGCAAGGGGTGTAATGTGTCTGTCACGGATGAAAATCATCAAGAGTGGATGATCACATTGTATGATTTGGACAGCAATGGGAAAATAACCAGAGAGGTAAATTTCAGTATTGACCATCTCATTAAAGTGATCATTTAGCCATTGGTGAGTTTCTCTCATTGTGTTTGTTGCAGAATATGTTGAGCCTGATGCAGACGATCTGCGAGGTGGTCGAGGCATCAGTGAAACAGCTGGTGCTTAGCAATGGCACAACCCTGCGTGTGAAGCTGAGTGTCACTCCATTAACCAGCAGAAAAGGCAACAGAAAAGGTGAAGACTGAACCTATCATAAAAAAAAAAAAAGATCTCATATCCTATTTGATCAGTCTCCTGAAATAATCATGATGTAATGCAGTGTTACTCACATTTTACTTTTGTCCTTCTTGAGAATGGGATGCTGGGATGTCTCTGAGTGAGCCGGATCAAATAGAGGATCCAGCACGATGTGCAGAGAGCCCTCATTCTCAAATCAGGTGATTTTTGGCATTGCATATATGAATGAATCAAAATTATGCTTGAGAAATATTTATACAGGAAATGAATGCCAAGAAAATGATAACAAAATGGAATAAAATTATAGAAACAGTAACCAGTAATTATACCTGTGTTATTTTAGTATTATTTATATACTAATATAGTATTTATGAATATTTGTTGCGTTTACTTTTATATTTTCAGTTTTAATTTTGATCAACTTTTTATCATTTTAATGTGCTTTTGTAATTTTTATTCCTAATTAGCTTTTATTTTTGTTTTCAGTTTTAGTTTTAGTAATTTTTGTACTTCAACTTTTAACACTTGTACTCTTTATTCTATTTGTATTTCATCTACTTGTTTTTCTTTTATTCATTTAAAAATGACCCTCTAGCACTTGCACTCTCTGTTCTCTTTCTATTCTAACTACTTGTTTTCTATTTATTAAAAAAAATTGACCTTCTAACACTAGCGTTCTCTATTCTTTTTCTATTCTTTCGACTTTTCTTTTTAATTATGTAAATAAAAAATGACCCTCTAACACTGTACTCTATTCTTTTTCTATCTACTTGTTTTCTTTTTATTTGTTATATAAACCCCCCCCCCAAAAAAACTTGATACGTATGCGTTAGACTAACCGAGACTTGTCACATACATATTATTTATATATAAACTTACATATTATTACTCTTTTTTTTATTGTTTCTCATTTAGAAGTCGCTTTGGATAAAAGTGTCTGCTAAATGACTAAATGTAAATATAATTTGTTTTATTTAGGTATTTGCCAAGGCATTTTGCAACTTATTTTAATATTTTATTTAAAGCTTAATTTAAATGAATGAAAGAGTTTTTTGATAGTTTTAGTTAACAATAACAACACTATTACCAACACAATATTCAATAATACTGTATTATTTTGTCTGTCAGTGTTTCAGAGAGGAAGCAGTACTCTGTAGATGAAAACACAGAACGTAGGAACCACTATCTAGATCTGGCTGGAATTGAAAACTACACCTCTCGATTTGAAGGTGATAGCTTAATATTTATTCTCTGAACTTCAGCAAGGCCAGTGAAAATTGCTGAGCTCAGTTTTATGAAAGCCAGTTTTATTCAGTTCTAATTCTAGAAGATTCTAGATGTTTAAAGCTTTCTTAAATATGATGTATTCTACTATCAAAGCTCCAGAAACATGTGCTGAGGAGCAGCCTCAGGAGAGCTCGTCCCGCAACCATCATCGTCGCTCTCAACCCGAAACCTGCAACCCTGTGGAGTCATCTGGAAAATCCATTCCTTTCCTCAGGTCACTCCGCAACCGCAGCAAGTCTGTCGGTTATAGTGGAGCCACAACCAAACCCAGCAAGCTCCATGGGCATCACCCTATGACCTGGTGCCATCCATCCCAACAGCAACAACAGCAACCTCTGCTGCACAGCTCCAGTAAACGCATCCGTGCCCGAGCCCGTGAGACTGCATCACCGTCCAGAAGCAACCATGACAGAGAATTACAGCCTGGGCCAGCTGTTCCTCATGGGGGTTTTATGCCCCTTCCTCAAAGACACGAACACCATCATCACCATGAGCACCACCATCACCACCATCATCACCATTACCATCCTGCGTAAGAGTTCTGAGAAACTCGAGTAGCAAACTCTCATAAGCAGTGTTATTTTTTCTGTAAAAACGAACATGTTGGTGGTTCATCTGCCAAACACACACAGCTTGATCATTTCTGTATTAAAAGGGGCTGAACCACTCTTTTCGATGATATGAGAACTGCACCTGCACAAAAATATAATCTCGGTCAGTTGAATGAGCCTGCATTCATTATGTTGGTGTGCAGCTCCTCCATGTGGTTATAAATGGAATAGACCAAACTGGTTTCATCCCTAGATTATAGTGCATTTGGTGGACTTTCCTTATTGGTTTGGAAAATGTATCATTTTAGTATATGCTTATTTCTTAAAAGGTTGACTGGAATTTTTGCGTTTGTGAGGTGCGACACACTTATTTTCCCCTCAGGAATGTGCTTGCTAGACTATGTAGATGTAATCACTTCTATTGTATGTTATTACATATATCAATATTCCCATTAATGTAGTTTTAAGTCAGCGTGCTTATATTCATAGGCTGCAGTCAGTGTTTTTATTTAAAACCAAAGGTAGTCTTTACAACCATATTGCATGTTTATGTTCTGAATAGGGCTGCTAATATTATATTAATTATATTAGAAGATGCCATGTTTTATTGCTGACATCATGGTTAAAACAACAAAACACATAATGTACCAAGCAAAAATAAAATATTAAATTAATAGAAAATGCACTTTTATGGAGCTGTGTATCAAAGCTCCAGAAACCTGTGCTGAGGAGCAGCCTCAGGAGAGCTCGTCACGCTCGTCTTTTATTAATAAACATGTTGTCATGCTAATTCAAAAATGACTGCGAATCCTTCCATTGTTCTGTTGATATCAGGGCAAGGGGTGTAATGTGTCTGTCACGGATGAAAATCATCAAGAGTGGATGATCACATTGTATGATATATATAGTTTTAAATCAGCGTGCTTATATTCGTATAGGCTGCAGTCAAGTCATTACAACCATAGATATATATTATATATATATTTTATATATTTCAATTTTTCAATGCATTTGCATTCACTTGCAAAACGTCTGTTCTCTCTCTCAAGAAAAAAAAGAGTAAAAAAAAAAAAAGTTCCCCTGAAAATAACTTTGCTTTCCCTCGAGAAAGGAAATTTTGTGTTCTTTCACAAAACATTGTAACACCTGATAAACATTGCATTCGCTCGCAAAAACAATTTCTTCCAACCTGATATTTTGCAAGCAAGTGAAATATATCCTATTTACAGTGACTTAATTTAACACAATTCTCAAAGGTTGACCCAGAAAATACCAGATTTTTCCTACATCCATAGAATGTAACCATTGTTGGTCACAGGTAAGAGTCTTCTTTTTTCTTTCCAGCCGTCCAAAATCTAATTGCTGTTTAACCTCAGCCTGTTGGTCATGAGAGTATGAGACAGCTGCTTCTATAAATAACTAACCCCCTCTCGACTACCTCCCTCCTCATTCTCTCGATCAGCACTCTTCTGTTCTTGGGTTGACGCACATGTATATGTTGTTGAAAGAGAGCAGAAGAAACACTCCGTATCTCCTAAAGGCTGACAGCTCTAAGAAGATTCCTTGATCTTGGGAGCTGACAAACACAGCCATGAAGAGCTTGAAGTTCCTAGCAGCCGAGGGCTTCGTTCAAACCGGCCCAAATGCGTGTAAGAACCTCCACTGCTTGTCTTACAATCTCTACCCAATCATCTTCAAAGCCAGCTATCTGTGTGAGGAGGCCACAATGCTCCATGACTTGGTCCAGACGTGGCCTCTGACAGTGCTCAACTTGCGCAAACTATTGGGCAGGACAGTGGACTGTCCAGATGATCTCACGTCCCGCACATGCAGGCTCTGTCTGGAGGCCATTCTCTCAGGTCTGAGGGACTATGTGCTTCAAGCTCAAAGCACATATACAAAAATGTTACGTGTGGTGGATCTAAACGGTCTGCAAGACATAGAACACCAGGTCTGTCCCTGCAGACGGACTCTTGGCCGTTGGGCAAGAACTGAACTGCTTACCCGCATGTGCTATGAGACTATGGTGTCCATGCAGGCCGGCCAAGCAGCACAATCAGCTTTTGATGTGGAGGTAGATGTGCGCTTGGATGCATTTGTTACTGGACGTAACTATGAGGTGGTGGCTCAGGCTCTGTTGCTGCGCAGACACTGCCCATTAAAACTGAACTTCGTAGGTCTGCGTGTGGACTCGCTGAGCCTCAAGAACCTCTTTTACCTTCTGAAGCTGGTGGAATCACATGGCCTGCAGAAGCTGGAAGTGGTGCACAATGTACATCTGGAGGCTCCACACATTGAGGTACTGCTCTCTCAGCTGAAGTTCCCACAGCTGCGCTCGCTCACATTTCCTGCACAGGCGTTGAATGTACGCAGATTGGGTCCGGAGGACGAGGGACTCATGGGAGTTCTGGGTGAGCTGATGAGCAAACTGACTGAACTGAGAGAGCTCTATCTAGGGTTCTCCACACTTACAGGTCATCTGAGGAGACTGCTGAGGTAAAGACTATAAAACCATAATGTGACCACAGTTGCCATTTAAACTCCTACACATTTTTTCATTCATATTTCATCAACAATTCAATTTAAAATAACTTTTCTGTTTTGATATATGCGACCCTGGATCACAAAACCAGTCATAAGTAGCACGGGTATATACTTAGTATGGCTCAAAATTATTGATTTTTCTTTGTGTCAAAAATCATTAGTAGATCAAGTTCCATGAAAATATTTTGTAAATGTCAAAACTTAATTTTTGATTAGTAATATTCATTGATTTTCTCAATATTTAGATTTTTATTTGCACCCTCAGATTCCACATTTTCAAATAGTTATATCTCAGCAAAATATTGTCCATACATAAATGGAAAGATTATTCATTCATTTATACATTCAGATGTATAAATCTCAATTTAAAAAACAAACAAAAAATTGACCCTTATGACTGGTTTTGTTGTCCAGGTTCACATATTTTAAAATTTAATTTATTGCTGTGATATGGCAAAGCTGAATTTTTGAACTCCAGTCTTCAGTGTTATATGATCCTTCAAAAATCATAATAAACAGCTGATTTGGTGCTCAAGATACATTTCTTATTGTTATGGTTGAAAATAGTGCTGCTTAATATTCTTTTGGAAGCTATGATAGACATTTTTTACTGACCCCAGCCTTTTGGATGGTAGTTACCATAAGGTATCTTTTTAATTTAAATATGAGATCCAACACCCTTATTTGATGGTTTTACAGTCTAATCAACTGTTTAATATCAAGCCATGTTGTTGTTCGGGTGGCTCTCTGTTTGTTGTGTGACTGCTAGACTGCAGACAGCTGTCCCATTGAAGTAGGCCAGGACATGACTCTGGCAACACAGTATGTTCTATATTTACTGTAAATAGCAGCACACGTGTCTTATAAAAGTCAAAACATCACGTCTCATAGGTGTATATGTGACCCTGGACCACAAAACCAGTCTTAAGTCGCTGGGGTATATTTGTAGCAATAGCCAAAAATACATTATATGGGTCAAACTGATCAATTTTTCTTTTATGCCAAAAATCATTAGGATATTAAGTAAAGATCATGTTCCATGAAGATATTTTGTAAGTTTCTTACCGTAAATGTATCAAAACTTAATTTTCGATTAGTAATATGCATTGCTAAGAACTTCATTTGGACAACTTTAAAGGCGATTTTCTCAGTATTTAGATTTTTTAGCATTTTTTTTTTAACATCAATGGAAAGGTTATTTATTCAGCTTTCATATGATGTATAAATCTCAATTTCGAAAAATTGACACTTAAGACTGGTTTTGTGGTCCAGGGTCACATATTAACAGAGTGATTTATGTTACCAAAACAAAATCTGACCCGTAGCATGTTAAATAATACATCTCCATCTGGGGTGAATTAATATCTTATGGGTCAGATTTTGTTTTGGTACCTGGAACTTCATATGGATTGTGAAATTTGCTATAAATTTCCTGTTGTATCCAATAGATTTGTACTATATATGCACTACTGTTCAAAATTTTGAGGTCAGTGATTTAATTAATTAATTAATTACGAAATAATGCTTCTTTTCAGCAAGGGTGCATTACATTGATAAAAAGTGACAGTACAGACATTTATAATGTAAGATTTCAAATAAATAAACATTAAAGAGTAAAAAAATAAAATTAAATAAAATAAAAAAATAAAAAAATTAAACAGCACAACAGTTTTTGACATTGATAATGGAAATATAAAGGAAATATTTTTTTTGAGAAGCAAGTCAGTATATTTGAAGGATCATGTGACACTGAAGACTGGCGTAATGACTGCTGAAAATTCAGCTTTTGCCATCACAGGAATAAATTACATTTTAAACATATAAAAATAGAAAAGAGTTAATTTAAATGTTAATAATATTTTACAATATTACAATTTTACTGTATTTTTGATCAAATAAGTACAGGCTTGGTAAGCTTGCAGTAGAGTTGCAAAAAAGTGTATTGCCCAGTGAATCACTGGGATCACATTTTTCAGAGATCCCAGTGCTGCATTCTATCAAATTTAGTTTAAATTATTATTATTATTATTTAAATATTAATATACACATAACATATAACATTAAAAGTATTGTTAACTGAATTTAGTGTAAATTACACTGTTGCAGTGTGATGCTTAATCTTGAGAGATCATTCCTAAACACTTGTTTTGAGTAACTATAATCTGTTTGATTTGCCAGTCCACTGAACACTCCACTGCAGTGTATTGAGTTAGCGAACTGCAGTCTTAACGCGGTGGACATGGCCTACTTCGCCAACAGCCTGCACAGTGAGCACCTAGTAAAGCTGGACCTGAGCGGTCATGAGGTAGCCGACCTCTTCCCCAACACCTTCCGGAAGCTTCTGCATCGCTGTTGTGCCACACTCACTAGTCTGGGTCTGGAGGAGTGTGGACTGGATGATGATAAACTGGATCTGCTCACCCAAGCACTGACACCCTGTCATGGGCTACAGGAACTGAAGATCCTGGGTAACCCACTGAGCACAGCTGCGCTGCACCTTCTTTTCAATATGCTGGCTCTGGGTTTTCCTGCATTGAGGTACAGTAAAACCATGTGTTCACTGATATCTATTTGGTTGTTTTTCTTGTCAATTGATTGTATTACATTGTCTCAGATATGTTGAGCTGCCTGTCCCTCGTGACTGTTATCCTGAAGGTGTAACCTATCCACTGGATGATAGGACCCTGATAAATTATGACACGGAGAAGTTCCAACAAGCCAAGAACGAACTTGTTGGCATTCTAGTGAGGGAGGGAAAAGGACATATAGAAGTCTGCACGCCATTACTTGGAGCCTATGATCCTGACATCAATGAGACGAGCAATGAGCTGGGAGTCTCCATGCTGCACTCCTTCAACAGTGTCATAGGAAACTTCATTGAGACAGTCAACAGTGTTACCCAACGGAGAGAGCAAGGAATGGAGTGAGAGTGACATCCCAGGAATAAAACATTATATATTATATTCAAACAGAATTTTTTTTTTTAAATTGAACTTAAATTACTGTCACAGTATTTGATCAAATAAATGCAGCCTTGATCAATTGAACATAAAAATCTTACCAACTCCAGACTTATGCAATAATAGATACGATTAATATTTACTGTATAAAGCATTTAAAATAATTAATGCATAACATATATTTATATGTAAAGCATTAATAACACAACTTATACTGAGTATTTCAGTACCAGTATTGGTATCAGAGTATTGTAAAACTTTAATGCCATTACATATATATTTAAAATACTCTCTTCACATTTTTTCTATATGAATTTAAAGAGCTAATGTGATTTTAATGAATCCACAGCACTTGTGAAAGAAATAATACATAGGCATGTAATTGTGTAATAATGTATATTAAGGTGTGCACTAAAGAATTCAAAGTATTTACAGCTTAACAGGATTTATTTGTGTGATTGTACTTTTGTAACTGATGAACAGTGAACTCTGTTTAAGGTAAACTGTAGTTATGAAATTTTACTTGTGACTTACAGATTTTACAAGACATTTTATATATACAGTCACTGTATAGCATGCATTTATTGTTTTTATCTGTATTTAAACAAATGGCCTTATCTTTGGAGTGTACTGTAACATCCCATTAAACATTCTTTGAAAGATTCATTGACTACAAAATTGTTGTGACTTTTTTCCATTTAAAGGGGAAAAAACAGGCCTGTGAAGAGTTGTCAGAAAGGAAATTTTAATAAGTATAGGGACTCATCACATAATACATTTTCTCTTAAATACAAGACACCAGACATCACACCAAAGAGGAGCTTCAGTCTCTTTACACTCGTTCTACTTCTTTGCCCACTCCTCTTTTTCTTTCCTTTCACGAACAACCTCCTCCAGATAGGGCTCAAGGTAATGCACATCCTACAAAGAACAATATTAATTGTGAAAAACATATGAAGCAGAGGCTTAAATAGATGTAGATTAACAAACACATACGTTAACTTCATAAATAATATCTCTTGTATTTTCCAAACCCAGGTGAATAAAACACAGAAAAATGTGCAAACACACAAATTTTTCATTCAAGACACTCAACATGAATGCTTTTCTATGTTTGTACTCCATGACAAAACATAGGATTTTTTTTTTTTTCAGTCAATTGATCACTTAAAATATGAAATTCTCATAAAAAATATTTGAAGTTAAAAAAACTGGAACACTGTCTAAAAATCTTTAGGTCATACAAATATGTATTTATGCACACTACACTGAAAGAAAAAGCAGCTACATTTAGAATATATTCAGCTGACATGCTTTCTCACCTCCTCATATTTAGTCCACTGATCCTTGGGAAGAACCTGTTGTTTCATTGAAAGATCCAGAGCTCTCTTGAGACGGAACATTCTGTCGTTGTAAACTTGTTCTGGGAGCCGACGAACGGCTTCTTTCACATCACTGTCCTCATGGAGGGTATCATCTCGCATCAAGCCTATATGACATGTAATGACCCAGAAATTGGTACATTTGTAAATAGTTTTCAATGTAAATACCAGTCCATGAAGGTCACATGTTTTGTCTGCATGGCAAAGAGAAAGCACTGCTTACCAATTTTGTTGAAACCGCATGCACTGTAGTACCACTTCCTGAAGCCCACCAAGAGCCTGCTGGTTGCAGCTGCACAGGGACAGGAATATTTTACATAACATCCAAAATTAGAGATAAGTAACGAGATAAGTATTCTGAAATGTCAGTGAGCGTCAACTTAAACGTATGCTGTGGTTAACGGATCTTATGACAGGTGGGAATACGGTTATTATAGCAGAAAAATCACTGATGAACATGTCACAGCTGACATTAGATTCAGTTAACCGCCTGTACTCCCGGTTAACTGTCAATGACTGAATCAAGGAGCATTTCATTCTTCCTAATGCATCGTTTACAATAATTAGGACATAAACGGACAGTTACGAGGGGATGGAAACAGAGCATAGTCATATTTTGAGTGGTAACGTACACAGCCCGCTGGCGCAGACGAGGACACACAGTAGAGGACATCAGTGCTTTACATGACAAAACTAACAAACTCGACAATAAACGGTCATTCGAACAGCACAGAAATCAGAGAGGGGGTAAAATAACTCTTTAAAATGATGGCAACAAATTCATACACTCGCAATTTTACAAAACGCTCACACAAATAACAATATTTTACCTGGTGCCCTCGACGCCATTTCTGTTCACTGGGAAAGTCGCACAGGATTGTGGGATACGTGACGTCTCGTCCGGTGATTGCGCAATCAGCTTTTCTCAGCATGCTCGGGGTCATTGGGTTGTCACAATTTTATTTAATCTCTATTAAATATTTCCAACAGTGTCATTCATGGCTAGACTTTAGTCTTTTTTCATTGAGTCATCTTTCCACCACATAATAGAAATTACATTTTAAACACTTTTAGAGTAAAATGCCTAACCCATGAATAGATAAATACTTATCCCAAATTTTGCATAGTTTGATCAAACTACAGGTCGATTATCAATGATGCACAATAAAAATAGGATAATGACGTTTTCTTTATTTTCTTCACAATTTTCATATTTAAATACATGCATAATCTTCACTGACACTGCTGGTAACCACGTACAACTTTAGCGAGAAAATCGTCAAGTATCTTTGGTGTGGAGAATATTATCTTTCTCTCTTTAGGAAGATCACAGAGGTTAAAAAAGTACTGAGGTCTGACAGGCCCAAATTAAATTACAGTTACTTCCTATGTGTTTTTATCTGAGATTAATAACTTAACATTCACAAAAATATGCAAAAAAAAAAAGAAAAAAAAAAAAAAAAAAAAAAAGAAGAAAGAACGAGGGGGAAAAAAAAGTCTGAAATTTTGCTAAAAATTTGTGTGGCAAATTTGGTTTTAGATCTATACCTGTATAACTTGACTTACACCAAGGGTCATATTCAACCTCCTATTAAAATGGAGTATATCAACACAGGACAAAAGATCAACTGGTACTATAGCCAATTTAACTTTGCAATGTTTATTTATAAAACTTTGTTCATACAACCCAACTATTAAACATAATTCCATTTATTCTCTACATCTACAACGTTTTCTGAAATCTTTCAAAGTCTTCAAGAGTGGCTAACGCTACTTCTGAGCAGAAAACATCATCAGGCAAGAACACCAAGCGATCCAAGGAGATGTAGTTGGGTTGAGATGGTTGGTACTGAGCCTGGCCCAAGTACTCTAGAAACAAGTGTCGCTCCCGGATGCGAAGGAATTTGGCATTAAGGACCTTTGAGAAAGTAAAAAAAATAAAAAAAAAGTTAGCATATTGCACAGTACAAAGTAAACTTGCATATTACACTGCACGGAAAATTTAGAATTAACATTTAATACACCAGTTATTTCTCTTATAGAAGAGAAATACTATGCAAAGTGCCTCAGTTAAATTATTCTATCTGTACATACAATCACAACTCCAAATTTATAAATAAACTCTAAACTGCATTTGCATTCATAGGGCTTCAAACCAATGAAAGGACTAAATATGTACCTGTGGGAACTTTGCAATAAGTGACTGTGGAACATCCATGGTGTTGTGAACAAAGTCAAATATTTGGGTGAGTTTTCTTTTATTGGCTATTAGAACTTTTGGAACTGTGGTCACAATATGCTGGATTTCATTTCCACGAAATCCAAACTCCAATTCACAAACCTGGATGAGAGAAATATATGAATTCCTGTCATATTTAATACCACAATAAAAAAAATACATATATTAAAGAAAAAAACTAATCAACAAAGTGTCAGACCTTTAGATTCTCTTTAATTGGCTCTAAACTGCCACACAGTAGTTTTGGTAGACGAGTCACAACATCTCGGGTCTAAAGCAAAAATCACGACAACAACACTCATGGTAAATGTGGCTCTTCTGCAAATGCTAAAGGCCAGTATGAAAATCAGTGCAATCAAACAAACAAATAAATGTAATTCCACTCCACCTTCTCAGCACTGAGTCCCAACTGCTTCTGAAAAAATCCAAGCCGGTTGTCGAGCCTCTCAACACTGAAGTTAAGCAGGTATGGAGCTTTGCTCACCATAGCAGCCACAGACTGCTTACTGAACTTCTTTGATTTCAAGTAGGACACCCTTAAAATGAACAGACAAGAGATAAGGTAACCTTTATAAGAAAATGTCACATTACTTAAAGGATCAAAACAATACCCATGAAGAGAAGTTTCAATGCAAAGATCACATCTTTCTAAAAGTTGTCAATTAGTTTGTAAAAGTTTTACACTACAATGTATTTTTTTTTAATATATGTATATATATTCTGTTTCTGACCTTGCTTCAAGGTTGTCCAGGCTTGCTGTGAGGATGAAGGGGTTCTTGGTGAGCAGTTGACCCAGTTTAGACTCTTCAACTCCCAGATCTTTAAGGAAGAGTAGTCTGGGTGCGACATCGGCATGGAAGTCAAGTCTAACCAGCATGGAACCCACATTGGGTCTCTGTTCTAGTTTCCAGAGGTTGACACCTGGAAAATGACCAAAGGATTAGACAAATCCAGAATAATCCAACATAACTTACTTAAGATATGAAACACACCAAGCTGAACCAGTTTGCTGAGCGTTTCTGATTTATCCACATAAGGTCTGAGTGTGGAAGATTCTGGTGGAAGGGGAGAAGGTACTTGGATTTGGACTGCTTCCTCCTCGCTGATTTCCTGAAGCGGTGAAGGATGCACAGCTGCATCCAAATCTACAGAAAACAAGACAGATTGTTAGCATGACAATTCAATCAGGGATTCAGAAGCAAGCAGATATAACACATGCCTTTACTTACCTATTCGATGCACGTCAGAATTTAATGGCACAACCTCTTTCTGCGCGAGATCAATCTTATTACAGACATCTGGCGAAGCAGCTTGGTGGTCCGTGAAGTGTCTCCAGGTCTGTCTGCTGTGCCTCTGTGAGAGTGTGCGTCTGGTGCTGTGCTGCAGCAGTGTGAGATGTGAGCGCTGATGCAGTGCGCGTGGCGACTGCTGGAGAGCTGCAGATAAAGGCCTCGAGAGCAACAAACTCACACACCGCTGACAAACATGCATGACGACTCACAAGAGTTTTCCTAGGTGGAATAATATACAACAACAGTGCGTTATGATGTTCATTCTTATTATGTGTTATTGTTAAAATACATTATTTTGATTTAGTTACTATTTCTATACAAACAATGTGATTGAGAGTATTGACTCCCATTCAATGTCATTACAGCAGTAACATTATTAACGTAAATCTTCTATACAAGGCGCAAAGGGGAGGCAATATTCAGTTTGTATCACAGCGTTATCCTAGACATGAGCTGACATCTTTTAAAAATATGACATTACCTGTTTTTGGTAGTAGCATATAAACCTCCTAATGTACAAACTGCTGCCAGTTCGCGTGTAGTTTCCAGTCTTCTTCGCTGGTGATGCGCAATGCACTGGGTCTCAGCGCCCCCTAACGCACGGGTGAATAATTGCATAATCAAGTCTTCTTCTTGTATGACTTAATGGCGGTTGACAAGCCAACTTATGGTGTATTACCGCCACCAACTGGATTGGAAGGAGAGAGAGAGAAAAAAAAGATATTTAAATTCTACTTTCTAATCCTGTTATCTTCAGAAAACTAATAATTTCTCTCATAATATTTGTCTGTCCTGAGGCACAACTTAAAAGCATAATCAATTCAGTCGAGGGACAAAGGGATTTATTAATGACTTTTTATTACAAAAATTACATAACACGGCTGTATCAAGTCAGGGCTAAAGGCAAATAACGTAATGTGTAAGAACATTAATTTCAGTTGTTTTTATTCCAATATGAATAAAACGAGCAGATTGCGAGGCATTTAAATACTGCACTATAACAGATAGTGTTTAATTATTGTGATTTACAAAACATAGAGTTGTCACAGGTAACATCGAGAAAACCAAAGACCTATGGACTGTTTTAAAAAGTGCTTGCACAATTACAAAAATGATCTTTACAGCAAATGGCACAACATTATTTTAACAAATGTATATCACAGTATATAACATTTTATGTTATATGCTTGCCTGGCTGACAAGCAAAACTAAAGCTGCTTTTGGGTAAATGTTCACAACACTGAAGCTCAGGGAGAATTTAAGGAAACAGTGTTGTTACTGTAGTAGGTTTTTGAAAAAATAAAATGAAACAAAAACAACATGTGAAGTAGGCCAATACTTCATTAAATATATATATATATATTTTTAAACATACAAACTATGAAATTTTCTTCTTCTTTTTTTTTTTTTTTTTTTTATCTTTGGAGCAGCTAAAATGTTACTCTTTTATGTTTAAACAAAGAAAATACTTTCATGAAAGTAAACATGTATGTTGCATGTCAACATGTAATTCAAAGCATGCGTAACAACAGGAACCATTAAATAATGAAACAGATGCAGATGAACGTGATTAAAGAGAACAAACTGAAGGCTAAAAGCCTTTGAAAGTGAGCACAACAAACAAATGGAGTGGCAACAGCTGTGCAATTTCACTTCAATGATCGCAATTAGATTTGTACTTTCCTATGAAAACCTACCACCATTCAGACCATTTGTTTTCTAAGATAAGCATTTCTGTAATTTTGAGAACAAAACATTATATATTTAACCTCAACTAGGCCAGAACAGTTCAGAACCATTTAGTTTTTTGTCCATTGTGCATGCTTGTATTGAGAAACTGCTTAAAGAAGCACTTTTTTGACATTATAAAATTTTTTTTTTGCATGTGAGACAGAGTCCACATGGAGTATGCATGAAAATGCACATGCACAGAAATACATAACACATTATATACAAACAAAACTATTAAAAACAATAAAATCTGCCAGTGTTGACCATAAAAAGTCTATATAATGTGAAATCGGGGGCCAGGGGTGGCGATGATGTCACTGTAGGGCTCGTCCTGCCTGAGCTCCACCGCCTGCTGTTTCTTCAGCACGAGAAAGCTGTAGAACTTAGCAGCTGCTTGTTTCTTGTTGTTGCTTCTGCACAGATCCAGCAAGCTGATTGATTCTGCTCCGGTCTTAGCAATGACTCTCTGTGGAAAGTAAGAGGAAGCAGTCGAAGGTATTTATGGATAGAAAACTATTTTATGGTTAAACTGAATATGCCCTGACAGATCTCATTTATCAAGTGTATGTACAAACCTGTAAACCGTGCAGCATCTGCTGCGTCCTCTTGTTCCACCTTCTCTCCTCCTGATCCTGGTCTCCGCTTTGACCTTCCTCCTCCTTTTAAACACAAATTCAGAATGAACTGACGGGAATCAAGTGCAACCAGGGCTCAGATGGTCACATGGCTCATATGATAAATTATAATAACTGAATCCAAATGCAAATCAAAAACATACAGGAATAGCACAATTATAATTAATTATACACAAAACTGGGCATTTAAAAATTAAGTTGGGCATAAACAGCTGTACTATTATGATGCTTGGTGCTGAAAAGTTATTCTAATTTAGCTCCTTGATCCTAATTTGTGGTTGTTAAAGCCTCATCACCTCCTCCTCCTCATCATCATCCTTCTTCTCTTTGCTCTTCTCTCCTATCAGGTCGAATTCAGGGATAAACTGTGAGATGTTGGTCGGTTCCTCAGGCGGAGGAAGGTCCACCTGCTGCATGTTCACATGCTGAGTGGACACAATAGAGGAACGATCATCCTCCAGCATCTGTGAGAAAACAAGCGAGAGCACAAAATTAAAAAAGCACAAACAGTGGGGTCAAAAATACCTACACTAAAAATCTGTCATTTAAAATCTCACAGGTAAGGCAGGCTCTGTGTCCTGAGCTTTGCGCTTTTGTCCACGGGGTCCAGATGGAGGAGGCATGACTGATTCATCAAGGGTTGTGCGACTGCCCTCCATGGCTGAAGCCTGCAGAACACTGGGCTCCTCCAGGATGGTCTGGTCTGCAAAAAGCCAAACATGGGCATCCGTGACAAACTAGTGAACTACTGTTAAAAATCTTAGAGTCCTCCAATATTTATCATGCGCCTTGTGATCTAGATAGTAGTTAGCCATATGAATCAGCCTCTTTTACCAATGATGTCTCGTTGCTGAGACAGGGCCTCTTCTCGTGGTACCTCAGGGTTCTCCAGGTCTTTGAGAAACTCATCTAAGCTGTCTGCTTCTCCACCCTTTCTTCTCTTCCTCAGTTCATCGGGCACCAGAGGGGTCAGGCAGCGTGTGAACATCTGCACAGAGAGATAGAGCTGGTCTTAGGACAGATGATACTAGAGAAGATTTCTAATAAACTAAATTTATGTAGCAATTCAATGGGAAACAGCATTGTTTAATGGCAAGACTACAAAAAACTGTCAAAATAAGTTGTTTTGTTGCCCAAGAACAGCCATATCCAAGGCCACTTATGTATTTTGTTGCACTAAAGCCTGTATTAATGTCTCACAGCTTGTTCCAGAGATCTGTCCTGACCTTGAGCAGTCTGCTGTTCCAGAGGGGCTGAGCTGGCAGAGAGAAGAGCTTCTCCACTCCTCCTGTTTCCTTCCACATCATCAGCTTCTTGGTAGGGGGAGCCAGATCCAGAGTGGTGACAATGTCAGAGTAGTCGCTCAGCTGGGCACGGATGGTCTTACTGTCCAGCTCCTTCACACTGTCCACAATCAGCTTCCTCTTTCTTTTTGCTTTGGTTTCCTTCACTAATAATACATAAGAGCATGGTTTGATGACAAGATAACTAAAAATATTCATTAAACATTTTAACATTTCAAACATGTACTGTATGACTTTCTTTCTTCTGTGGAACACAAAAGAAAATATTTTGAAGAATGTTGGCAACTAAACAGTTTCAGCTCCCACTGACTTCCATTGTATATGGTAAGCAAATACCACGGAAGTCAATGGGAACCGAAACTGTTTGGTTATCAATATCCTTTAAAATATTTTCTTTTGTTCAGTAGAATAAAGAAATACATACAATTTTGGATGCCAGGAGGGTGAATAAATTATGACAAAAGTTTATGTTTTTCTTGGAAGTTTTTGAATGTAGAACATATATATATATATATTCAGATTTATACTTGTCCTGCCAATTTTTATACCTGTCCTGCCTCACCACAGATTATGGATTATGGCACATAAAAAAACAATAAATTGTTTGTTATAAGTTTCTTTTGTTAATAAACATGTACATACTTTTACATTTTACTCCATCAACATATTATGTATGCCAGAAACAGTTTTATAAACAAAAACAGAACAAAAAAAAAACAAATCTTACAAAAAATTATTTAATTGGATAATGTGCAATAACAGATGGAAATTATATGGCTATAATAACTATAAAATAACTCCATGACAGTCATCAACATTCATCAATAATTGTTGGAAAACAATGGTCATTTGTTTATCATTTTAAACATAATTAATCATAATTATAACTGTTTATATAATTAATATGATAATGAATTAATTAAAATATTTAAAAAAAATGAATATTTAGAAATTAATCATATAAAATAATGTGGTACACAATGAAATTTGTTAATTTTTTGTCAGAATGTAATTCATGACAGTCAGCTAGATTATTTTACCTTGGTGACATATTTAAAGCACAAATTATACAATTAGTCACATTAAGGCATACAGTTCTACAAACTGGCAAACCTTAACTGTATAACTGCACTATTACTACTATTTCTCTGTTCTGGCTGACCTGTAATGTCGATGGGCTCCAAAGCAAAAGCCTCCTCCTCATTATGGACTAGGGTGGTCTGTTCAGTCTGGTCTGTCATGGTGGGCAGCTGCTCCACAGGACCAGAATCAGGACTGTCTGGACCTCCTGCAGCTATTGAACAAAATGGCAAATGTTTCATTATTATGCATAGCACCAAATACATATCATGATGTTATATGCATTCTTACGTGAAAGGTTATCAAAATCATCATCATCATCTCCACCGTGGTCTTGGGGCATCATCACACCCTCAGCGATGGCTGGAGGGTCATCAAAAATACCACCTCCATCCTCGTTACTGAGCAGCTTGTCCACTGTAGGAACAGGAAGTAGCCAGCTCAGTCTCAAGATGCTTGTAAATGCAGCTTTAACTTATAAGGTGCCTGCGGATGCCTCTCTTACCCAGCATGCCTCCCTCTGTGCTCTCCATAGGGTTGTCTCCAAAGTCATCTTTGTATTGGTCATACTCTAGGTGATTGGACTTGTCAGCAATCTGTACGCTACTTGACTCTGACTCCAGCAGCAGGTTAGACGCAGACGCTCCATGGATGATGTCCACTTCAAATGCACCTTCCTCTCGCATCATCTCTCTGTCATCCATCCCGAAATCAGCTGTTGAGAAAAATGTGTTGGGTATGAACTATCTACTGTACGAGGACAATGCGATGTGTTTGCATGATCAATTTAAACAATAAAAAGAGATAAAAACAAAAAATGTTTATAAAGAGGATGTTTATATGCCATACCAAAGTCATTCTCCTGTAGCAGATTGAGGTTTCCTACTTCTTCTCGCATTGTGATCTCCTCCACACGCGACTGATTCAGGGTGAACTGTTGAGCAACGTCAATGTCGCTGCAATCCACAACACAACCAAGGGTCAACACTGACTGCATGCAAGTCTAACTACATTTAGACTTTGATATCAGTAAGTTGAAATCTGAACATACTCCAGGTCCGGAAGAGGCTGATCGAAGTCGTGAAACTCTTCGGGTAATGTGATGGCGTTGTAGGCAGCTTCACGGTTCTCCTCAGGCAGGTCGACCACACCTGTGTCACACAGTCCACAATATATTATCTCATGCAGTACAACAGGACCAACTTCTTATGTAGTCCAGCCACAACTTACCTGGGCGAAAAGCCATTTTAATCTTAATAAAAGCCTCATTGCAGTCTGCCAGCAGGTACTTGGCTTTTCTGTGGTAGATCCTCACTACGCCAAGGAGTAAGTGACCAGATGTACGGAGAGCCATTTTTACCTATCAAATTAAGCAAATATTATAAATAAATGGAGCTGCTATAGAGCTGCTCAGTCATTATGTCAATTTGAAAGCCATCCCAGAAGGAATTTCCAATGTGATTTTTATAAATGCGGTTTTTGATTTATGAGTAAAATAAGGTCTGTGACCATCACTGAAGAGATTTAAAGTAGCTATGTTTACATGCCCACAAATATAATCGGATTGATGTGTCAGATGGAAAGAAAAGCCTTTGTGTAAACATTTCAATCCATCTGATTGAGCTTGATCTGAATAAAATTTTGATTTGATTGACCAGGGTTATTAAACTAAAACTAAAACCCTATTTTTTTTTTTTTAAATAAAATAAACTTAATAATAAAATATATGTACTGTATGTGCTTTTGATGTACTAAAACAACTAATTAGAAATGAATAAAAAGGATATAGACATATTTATATATTAAAAAAATGAATAAAAAGTATATAGACATATTCAAAAATGACAAAACACAACAAAATGACCAAAACTTTAATTAAAATTGAGATGAAAACAGAAAATACAAAAATGAAAACTAAAATAATATATATATATATAAAAGTATCTCAATATTACCAAAATAGCACTAGTGTAGACCTGAAATAATCTGAACCACAGGAAAAAATTAAGCATGCTAATGTCTAAATCAGACTATTTTCTCATTTGGATTATAAAATGTAAACAAATATGTGAATCAGATTGCAATGTTCAGGGTTCATATAAACATATAAACAATAATTTGTGGACATAAACACCACTAGTCAAACCTCAAATTTGAAATCTAGGGGTTTTGGACTACAAAATGAACAGCACTGTTATTCTAAGCATTTTAAGCTCTGTCATGGCATTTAAAAACGATTAAAAAAATGGAATCCACAAGAAACATGGACAAAAATAAACCTGAACAGCATGATTTCAAGAGAATCTATTAACCTTTGGAGAGATGATGCTCTCTACACTGCTCTCCAGATTGCACTCAAACACGTGTGCTTTGGTCAGCTTCTTATCCCAGTGGGCCGCCAACCAGATTTTGGCCAGCGGCCCACGTTTGCTGAGGACAAAGTGGGCGTAGAACATCGTCCCTGCACCTTCTCACACTGAGGTGGTGGGGGACGCTGAACCTGCAAAATGAAATGGCAATGGTGTTAGGCACAATTATTTGTTATTTTTAATTAATAAACAGTTTTTTTTCTTTATGTCACACCACTTTTCTCTATACCAACTCAATACGCAGAGAAACCTTTGAAATGCCCTTGAAATGTTTCAATACTTGTGGGTCTGTATTAAAACACTGCTGTTTTTTTGAGTTTGTGGCAGGACTGTGTCAGTCCGACCAAACAATAGAAGACAGTTCAGGAATTTCATTAAAAACATTCTTTAATTTTTATGCAGGTCTTTTAAATGGTTTATTTCACAGAAATCTAAAAATATCACTCAATAACTTCTCCTTGTCATAAAACACAACCAACATTCAGTTTCTAAGGGTGTTCATTGTAATTTCATGTATCCATGTTTACTTTGTTGCAGTACCTTTAAATAAAGTAATTCTAGAACTTACTGTAGTTTGCATTTTGTCATAAAACAATATGGTATTTATTAAATCGGTTTCGGTATGTGTGTTTTTGATTAAACCGTTTCAGTCAAAAAAGTTTGGACTCAAAGGGACAATTCCTTCGTGAACTTGACGGACATCGTTAGTTGTTATTTAGGTGGCTTCTTGCCTTTTATCGGAAATGTTTAGGAATATCCGATTAGATGAAAGACATAATTTGAGCAAATCTATTTGGTTAAATAAATTATAGCTTGCCATAACATTTTAAGAATTTACTAGTAATAAGTTAATGTACTGCTTGAATGTTTGATGCAAAAACTGTACTAAGGTGAAAACGCACGCACTAAATTATAGATTTTTTTAAAATGATTTATTATTATTTTTTTTTATTAAAGTAATTATCTAGATGTAACGTTTTCCAAAATATCCCCTCAGTACATATAACGTTAGATGGGTGTGACTGTAAGTGATGGCGGGGCCTGTGTGATGCGCGCACTTGACTAATGCAGTGACCACACAGAGTCAGCGCGCCCCTGCACTTTTATTATTCCGCTTGTAATGGTGTTATTAGAATATGTATATGAAATGTATGATAATGTAATGACTGTTAATAATGAAAGAACAGACGTGTTGGAAGGCTGTAGCTAAAAGAAAAGCTAACAAGCTAACGGTCTGCTGTCGCGAGATCAACATCTGCCTGGAATTTGTACTGCGGCGCGCGCCATGTGCGGATTTTCCTCGTGCTTTGCATGCGCAAAGACGCGGAACGCATTCTGCACATAAGTCATTTTAGCGCTGATTAAGACATTTTAAGTGATAACGTAAAGAAATGATGTTACACAGCGTCTGTCATTTGTCGCTGGTGCAGAGAGGGAGAATGGCATTTTCTAGCAAGTTGCATGACAAAATCGAATGGTTATGATTCCAATGCATGCAATTCAATGCATTTTTATTGATGTTTTCGCCGACAGTACTTACGCGGAACGGTCCTATCGTAGCTTTCCGTATTTAGCAACCGTATCTAGGGTACCTTTCTCACCCTCCTCCCACTGTACAGTTTCACTAAAACAAACAAAATGGCGACGCCCCCCTCCCGCCGCGAGCTTCATTTAAAACGAGCTGGATGTTAATGAGGGAAACTGATGCTCATACTGTATGCATGACAGAAATAGGCAGTTCGTGTACATGCAAAATTGAAAGAATGAAAACAAAATGCAATTTTGATTATTACAAATCCTCATGGCTGTATTTCCAGTGAATATCGTTTTGGTTAAGCTACACAATTATTAGGCTATAGTTGAGACAAACGCACAGGCAAACATTAAAATGGGCTATATTTAGTAAGGCAGAACTTTCTCTGGAAGAACAAGTTGTTATTTTTATGTTAATAGCAGTGATTGATGAGAATGCTGATTGAGACGATCAGCGCTGCTTTTTCTTGAAACTGACATCTGGTTTAATACAACGAAAATAGTGAGCTATGTAAATGTATAAAGTAGCTATCGAAACGATTTAAGTTGATGAATAACCCTAATTTACATTGGAGCTGTCAAAGGATCAGGGAATCTTTACAATTCTCGGTCTCTTGGACTATGATTTGCTGTAAATTTACTGAAAATATAACGTTAAAAGCACAATATACAAGACGACAAATGGAAAGCCATGGAAGTTGGAGTCTTCTTCAAGTGTTTGTAATGTATAACTTATCAAATTACAAAGTTAGTTGAATTTAATGTCCAGAAGATCCCATTTCATAGCCACCAGATGGTGCTCACACTCCATCCGTAGTAATGTATTAGTTTACAGTTTAATGCTGCCTCAGACTAACTGCTGGATGGCTGAATTAAGCACTATGAATAAACATAAGCTTAATGCATCTTGATATCTGCTGTAGATCCTGAGAATTTTTATAGTTTTACTCCTTTTCTTCCAATATGGTGGTGAACAAAACTTACCATCAAGACATTAAAGCATTTCTACAGGCTTAAGAAAATTTACCACGGTTTTATTGTAGTAAAAGTGTAGTAGCCTAACCATGGTTTTTGTTATATTGATTACCATTTGTGTGACCACAGTTTTACTACAAATACCATGGTTAAACTATGGTAAGTGTAGCAAAACCACGGTTAATTTGTGGTTACCATGGTTTAGTAACCATGTTTTTTTTGGTTTAATTTGTAGTAAAACCATGGTTAATTTTCGTAAGGGTATTAAAAACAACAACAACAACACATGCCATGTGTCACTGTAAAAAATGTGAACAACCACATAACCTCTAGTTCACTTGGGTGTTTTTCACCAAAGTGTCTCAGAACAGTGCAGTTCTTGTGTCAATTATAGGTTAAACAATAAAGAACCAGGATACAGGATTTATGTTATTGTGTAAAGAATACAGAATGGCAAGGAATTAAAGGTTTATCAACTGGCAGGAGAACAGTCTCCCTTTGAAAAAATTGCAGCCTGTTATGTTCATTTAGAAATAAACTTTAAATGAAGTTCACAACGCAGGTTCAGGAGGAGCCTAATCACCCAGTCCTGCCAATCATCGTTTCGACCGTATATAAGCAGCAGTCATTGTTTCGCCATCCCTCCGCCACCCCTTCTCCTCCTTTAAATCCCTTCTCTTTCATCCACATCGTATCATCATAAGGGGGGTTTCTTACTTGGAGCTCAAGCTGAGCCTCGGGTTTCGAGCCTCCTTCACGGACAGCAAGCCAAGTTCGTTTTACCATTACCTGGCAGGGCTGAATGGGCAGGCGAACTCGTGAACTGTGTCAAGAAATGAAACCTGCTTGGCAATTTACTATTTTATAGTATTTATTTGAGAACAAACCTATTGCAATTTGAATGGAGGTTTATAGGAGGACAAATAATTTTGTGGCAGTTCTGTTTATATAGGCTAAGTTGTTTATATACGATGCTGTCTTACTGTAAACTTGGTTTTGGAATATAAAATAGTAATTGTGTTGCAAACCTAAACCTGACCTAATTTTTTTATACCCTTTCAGATGAAGAGATATGGAAATGCATGGATTATTTGCATCCGTCTAGACAAATTAACTAGCAAATAATTAGAAATTAAATATATATATATATGCAATTATGTGTTTAATGTATTTATATATCAAACACGCATATCGAGTCAACACCTTCATGTATAGAGTGAACCTAAGGTGAATGTGTTCCGCTGTTTGGTGCATATGAGCCATGCATGATGCCCTTACGTTGTCCTTTGCTTTTAATGACAATAGCACTACCTCTTAAAGTATTTTGCATAAATCACTGGTGCTTTGGGGAATGAATAGGGACAGTCATTTCCAGCATATTACCTTTAGGGTGAGGGGTTTCCTAGTCTGAAAATACGAATTTCCATTACTCCTCCATGACAACCGAATTGCTTACTTTTAATTGGAAATGATCATAACTCTCTTGTGAGCTTTACTGTGGAGGGCTTTGTCATGCATTTATTCTCATATGGTGCCCACAGTCTCGGCCCAGAATGAGACATCCATCAAGTCTCAAGGCAGGAGACACTTGTTCTTCAGCAAGTGGAAAGGAAAGTGACCTTGAGCACCAATGGAAGAGAAACTTCTTTATCTCTCCTTCACCAAGTCTCTGCCCATCCTTCATGATCATTCGTCCTGTTGAACTGTCTTTTAACTGCCCTTTTGCAGGTTATGTCCTCCACCGGGGCTGGATGGGCCTGTCATTGTCACAGCTGAGGTTCGAGCACAGTGTACTTAATCAGGCCTCTAAGAATCTCATTAGTGCACGGATGCGGGCAGATGCAGTCGAAAGACAGAAACACAGCGAAGACATCTGCACTCGCTCTCTTGAGTAACCATGAGTGCATTTGCAATCTGAATCTGCAGCCAGTGGGAAATGAGAACGACAGCATGGGATCTGCTGTAGAGGAGCAGGAATGGTGATCGCAAAGCATGCCAGAGATGGAAACTCATGACTGAGTGCTTTCCTCTACACAGCAGAGCAAGGGGAAGGTGTTAAAGGGGCAGTTCAACCCGCAAAATTCCCGACATTCAGTCTTCTGTGGAACATGAAAGGAGTATATATAAAGACGTGCAGGTCTTAATTTCTTCAGAGGAAGATTTTTAGAAAAATAATCCATCTCTGAGTCTATGTAATGGGATAGTTCTCTCAAAACTTAAAATTCCATCATCATTTGCTCACCCTCAAGTTGTTCCTCAAACCTGCATGAATTTCTTTCTGCTGCTGAACACTAGAATAGTGGTAACCAAACAGCTGATGATCCCATAAGGTCAACGTTTACTTGTTTTACCTTGTGGGGACATTTGGTCCCCTCAAGGTAGCATAAACAAGGACACACACACACACACACACACACACACACACACATTTTCACTTCACAAGACTGGGGTTGTATGTCGTGATTGCTTTGTGTGGTTTTTGAAGCACCAAATATTGGGTCACTATATTTACTTGCATTATATGGACTCCCAGAGATGGATTATTTATTTATTTATTAAAATCTTTAATTTTCATTTTTGGGAAGAGTATCTCTTTAAGAACCCAAAAGCTCTGTAAAAATATCATGTTGTTCACATGATTTGTGCACTCTATAAGACTTCTCAAGTCCTACTAGCTTTGTGTGAATAGACCCATATCAAAATCTTATGATTTAGACCTTAGTCAGGGTAGCGAATATTTAGTGAAGCAATGAAAACGAGGCTGTGAGGGATAGAGGTACAGTGCCTTCAATAGATTGTATTGTTGTTTAACAACATTGTACAGAACCGATTGTTCAGCTAAAAAATAACTTTCAGTAGACAAAACTCTATAAAGGAAATTACATGATCTAGGACCTCTATACAGTGCAAGCTATTGCAAAGTCCCTTACAGCCTCATTTCCATCCGTGTTAAATTCAGTATAGTGTCTATCCTGATTACAGTCTATTCACCGATAACAGGTATACGGAGTCAGTGCAAAGAATCAGCCCGATTAGGCTATTTGTGAACAAATCCTTCAGGGCTGAGTTTCCAGCATCGTAAGCATAAGTAGAACGTAGAAACCATTTCCTCCAGTGGTCTCTACTGTATACGATCAACAATCACAGGCTCCCAGTGCTTTTGGGAAATGCAGCCCAGACTGGTTTTGTGGCCAGGTCGAGTAATTCTATTAAAATATCTGATTCAAAAGAACAATCGGGTACAGGAATCTGCTATTTGCAGCTGCTTCTGTCACGAACAGGTCAAGGCAAAATGTGTTCTCCAGTATATGTGATAGAAAGAGTGAATGAAACGTGATTTACGGCTAAAGTAAATAAGAGCTGGAGCCTGTCTTGGTTATCACACTCACTCCTGCTCTTTGTACTCTAAGCTCTCTCTCTGCCTGTGATTCTGTTATCCCCTTCAGTGTCCGGCTTTAAAGTGGTATGCTAGGAGCACTACAAAACGCTGCTGTGTCATCTCCCAGTTCACTGTGGCAAAGGAGAACTTTTACCAGTAACCTTGATCTCACTATTGGCGTGAAATGATGCAGAAAGGGAAAAATTGCTGGTTCGTCTCAAAGAGAATTTACGCTTGAAGCTGTTGTGATATAAACGTGTCCGTGGTGAGATGAAAGGGTGGACATGAACCTTAGCTCTACTGTGACAGAAGTATAAGCATTAGACTACAGGATTATACTACTGCATCTTCGTATTCTGAAGTGGCTTTCTGTTTGGTTGGAGATTAAAATATCGCAAGTTTATACTGGAGGGTTAAACTGGGGTGTTGGAGGTGAGGGAGCACTAAAACCTGGTGGTCATCTTTTGAATTTAGCTGAAAATACCCTTTAAATTTATTAATCCAATATTTCTTTATTTCACATTCATTATCGTTACTCACTTTGATTAAAACGTCTTATATTTTAGTCAACAATTAATATTTTGGTTGATGAGAAAATGCACAATTAAACCAAAAAATGTATTGTCTTAATTTACACATATATCAAAAATTAAAACAAAAACATTTGAAAACATTTTTTTTTAAAAATGGTCATTGAGCTGCTTTATAGCTGATTCAACTTCATTTCATATTTGAAGTATTTTGCAAAATGGACTTGATCTGAATAATAACACTGAATAATAACACTGTAGAGCTTCTGTAAAGAAAATTGAACTTATTTAAAAATTGATAAACATTATAGTTATTGAACTGAACTGACTTAAGCTGAATAACAACACCACCTCTTTGTAGAGCTGGCACCAGAATTTGAATTTTTCCTTATATTTGAAGTAGTTTGCATCATTACCGTGTTTATTACAGTTAAGCTGCTTTGAAACAATATGTATTGAAGCCTATAAAAAGGTAACTTGACCATCACACATTCTATCACAAAACGTGTGTATTTTATTTTGCACCATTGTATGCCGAGGAAGTGTATGTTGTGTAATCTTGTATGTATAGAATGTGGTGGGGGATTTGATTAATTTGATTTATTTTTGGCATTTGGCTTTTTATTAAAGTAGGACAGTGTAGAGGAGTCTTAAAACTTTAGCTCTGAAAGCAGTATAATAATTATGCAATTCACTGATTGTCTCACTCCCTCAGTTGCGATGCACCTTGTTTGAATTCTAGTCATGCTGGAAGTGGCCTTACATTCGTCGCTGTGCAAGTTTCAGTATCTCAAGGTCTGTCTTGTGTCAGGAATGTACACCTTCAAGAACAGACCACTTCATGAGTTTGTTTCATCTTTTCTCTTTTATCTTCCTTTCAGACAACAGGGACAAACCTATATTCAATAATCTTACCTTGATTCATGTTTTTTTCTCTCTATACAATAATGCTGTAGTGAATTTGCAGACAAAGGGGAAAAAATTACTTTTGCATTTTTTGCATTTTCACACACAAATAACTTTTAAGCCTATGAAGCTCAACACCGACTTAGACTTAAGATTTATTTCTTCATATTGTGGCATATTACACATGCAATTCAAATTTATATTTTCAAATTCTCAAAGATGGATTTCATAGTTGATTTGACATAGTTGATTTTGTTGGAAGATGATATACTTAACCCATTATGTAGGCATAAATCATGTTTTTTCCCCCCATTGGTGGCCATTAAAAAGTAGCTGTGTTCTGCCAAAAAAAAAAAAATCTTTGCAATTAACATTCAAAAGTTTCAAAAGAAGCAAAAATGGCAGCATACTCCCTTTATTCACTCGTGGCCCACAGGAGAAGGTTTGCTGGAAGTAGCTTCTTTCTTGTGATCAGCCAAAATAGCATAAAGCAAAATTCACCACAAAGTCATACATGAACTCGGCAACATTGTCACTTGATGGATGTGTCAATCCCAGCTGTCATGGGCGGAGTTTATTCATTTACAGACTGCTACTGCAATTAAGACCGTGTCAAAGGCGAAATGAGATCGCTCCACCCTACAGGGATTTCAGCAGCTTCTAACTCCTGCACTCAATGCGTCAAATTGTGATAAAAGGTGTCAATCGAGTGGTTGCATAGCAACACAAATGTGACTGAAGCCAACAAGTGTGACATTTAAGCAGGGGGTAAACAGGAATGTTTAATTGTGAAATTCTAATCAGTCATGTTGTGTGCAGAACAATGCTCACACTGAGCTTATGAGACGGATCTGATGGATTATTTGAATAATATTAAGAGAACATGTTTTAAAACACGATGATATCTTTGGTCTGTTGATTTTGGCTTATCTTTGCAGCCCACATTTTATTATTGATCTAATTCCACAAGAAAAACCTAGAGTAAATGCTCAAATCAATGAAAAAGACAGAACACTCATTACAAAAGGAATTAGCCTTTTTAATCTTACATTGCATTGAAAATTTACATAATAGTTTCATACATTTTACAAATAATTTCTTCATAAAAATATATTTCTTTACAAAACTTTTTTTATATTCTTTTTTACCCTCTTTTTATATCTCTTTTGAATGCATTAACATGGGAGGAGTACCCAGCTGTACTGCAAATATTCATCTGTTTGATCGAAAAGTGTCCTCTTTTTTTATCAGAAATGTGTGTTTTCTTTTATTGCAGTCAGTTATAGCAAAAGCTGTTGTTGGCAAATAAGTTCAGACTGGCGAAGGTACTTAAAATGTCTCGGACGGGCAGTGGCGTTGGATAAAATTGTATTTCTGAGCCACACATTTCAAGGGCGGGGAGAAATTAAAATCCATAAACTATATGGCAGAAGGTGAGGAATGAGTAGAGGAAGTGAGGAAGCAGCAGACCTGGGTCACATGGTTTTTGGTAGGCACTGTGTAAAAATCTGCCATGTATTTAAACAAAATCCTAGAGATAAATAATAAATTCAAATAAATCAGTAATGTCAATGATGTGCAAGACTGCAAATCCCTATGGCTGAGTGCAAAAATGAATGCAAAAAATATCACAGGTTGGTTTGTTGGATTTTGGAACTCCAGGACATTGATGTCAGCATAGCCTCCTGAAGACTGCAGCGTTCACTCCTGCCGATGCACAACAGCGTACCTGGACTGTAATATCACATTCATTCTACTGACACATAATCATTTTCATTATCCTTTCATATGACCTGTTTAGGAAAATGTGGTGGTGAGTACTTTAGAAGGCACTGGAATGAATCTCACAGCTTGCAGGCCTGGAAACACATGACCAACAGTGTCTGACCCTGCGTTCTTCAGAATTTCATCTCCTATCAAACATATAGTGTGATATGTCTAGTTTCTTTGTAGTAACTTCGTTTAGGTTGACCAAACCCACTTTAGATATTTTTGAAGGTCAAATAATCAATGTTTGCTAATGATTTGGATGAACGTGTTTAGTGTAAAACACAACAAGGTCAGACATAACCGGAAAGGTGTTTGACGGGCCATATGTACACGATAGATATGATCATATTGTTGCCACCATATATCAATATACCTTAAGAAACATGCATTTGTCTGTTACCGTATGTAATCTGAGGTTTATATAAAAGTATACTGTATAAATGTCAAGTGCATTTCATTTTATACAAATTTTTTATACAATAACAGTAATAATAAGAATGGCAAGTTGTTATAATGACCAAATTATCATATCAAATTTGTTTACCAAATACAAATGGAGCTCAATGACACTTCCGCACTGAAACACCAATTAAAAATAAATAGAAAAGAAAAACTAATCTGCAGGCTTCAGGTCAAAATGCTGACATTTGTCCAACGGCCCATTCTGAAGATGGGTACTTATCAACAGACACACATACTGAATATCAAAGATCTATAACAATTATTAAAAAAAAAATCCTCAGGAGGTAACGACACCACTTTTCCAAACATTTTCTCATCACATAATGCCTCGATGTCCAATCACAGAGATGACTGGCGACATCAGGAACCGAAGCTAAAGGAATGACTGTGAATGAGCTGTAAATAAAACATTGCGTACAGTACAAAACCGTCAGAGAAATAACGTAACGGTCAATGTGAATCTCCTCATAAACTCTTGTTAGAATCGTTCTCTTTTGGCCTCTCCCATGTGGTAATATATAGCACAAAAATATAGGTGGTGAATGCTCCTCATATATATGCAAGTAGATTTACAGATCCCTTTCCCCTAAAAAAATACCCAGTCAACTGTGAAGAAGCACTCACGGAGTGTGAATAAGGTAGCAGAAGAATCTCTTCATGCTTTCCGTCATGAAGAAGCTTTTCAGAGTGAGTCTTCAAAAAAAAAATCCCCCATGACAATGTGTTTCATATTTCATACATGTCCTCTGCGGACGCACATGGTCAAAATGGTTCCTGAAGAGTGTGCTTTATATATCAGAGGAAGGGCAACAGCGTTTGTGCTAGACATCCTCTGCGAGTCTCAGACAAATCCGTCCATGACTGTAATGCGATTGTTTCCACCTCCATTTAAAAAAACAAAGCAAAAACCCTTAAATAAAAAACTCCACAGATGTTCTCGTGTCAGGCGGACCTAATTATACCATTGTGCAGACTGTGTTCAGATTGGGGTCAAATCGGACAGCTTTGCCTTCCGAGGACTTTGTGTTGGTGTTGTACATGGGGTTCTCGAAGGCGGCCTGCCCGTTGTTGTTCTCGTGAACCGAACAGCCTGTGTACTGGGTTTTTGGAGTAGTCCTGTCAGAGCGAAACAACACACACAAGACACAACATCAGAACGTCATTAGAATAAAATCTGCAGCAGCTTTGAGAGTTCGAGCGGCAGCGGGTACGTGGAATCACGCAGGGAAGAAAGCTAGCATCTAATTATGATCGCATTCAATAACCTGCAAACCAGCTAATTCTGTCTCTAAAGACGGTATCTGTCACTGTCTATTTCTTTACATCCTGCAACAAACGATGATGATTTTGTCAGAGACTAATTTCTAAATTCATTCTGATCTGTTTAGAATAACAACTCCGCAAACAAACTTTGACAGACGGCAAGACTCACCGCTGCTTGTAGAGATAAAATCCGAAGCCTGCAAATATCAGGGCGAAAAAAGGCACAAGGATTGCTATGGCCACAGAGCTACTGTTTGTACCATGTGGTGGATTTGACGAATTATTACTTTCTGACATATTCAAACCTGCAAGAGATCGAGAAACACATTCATTTTCATTTTAGCATGTATTTGTGTCTATTTAATTAACCTTTTTTGTCAAAAAATGCATTGATGAAACAGGGTGAGATCAAATATTTTACAATGACACAATGCAGCATGCAAAAAATGTCAAGATGGGCTCCCATACCTAGCCTTTGCAGGCCAAACTGGCCGTAGTCTTTACCCTGTATAAAGCCTTGAAAGACATATGTGGACCCATCTGGTTCAGGAGACACCTGACGGGAAACAATCAAACACATCAACTGCCTTGCAGACCAATGGGAATATATTATCCACTTATAATCGCCAAAATAACACTAAAGATAAATTAACACACAAATTGTCAACATGCTGGAATGTCTTATTAGCAGTTTACATTCAAATTAGCAATGCTGGACAGTACTAAAATATACTTCAGTAAATTTGAAGTTAATTTTAAGAGTATTCAAATGAACAAAATATTTTATGTTACTACATTCTAAAGCATAATATTTGATGTCACTACTGTATATTTCAGGGAAAAAAAACATGCCATTCCTTGTTATTCTGAAGTGAAGAAATCAACACCCGCTGTCAGAAGCAGAGAGTCATTTTTGATTAATAAATAAATCATTCTTTTCTGAATGAGTCGACTGGACTGGTTCACAAATCATATTTAATGATTCTTTAATTCAACTGATATGATTGCAGTTGTACGTTTACAGAAGTAGAAATCAGTGTTATTTTGAGATATTATTATATATTTTTATTAATATATTAAACCAGTTTTTATTTTTATATTTTCTGTTTTTATTTTAATTTAAGTAGTTTAATTTTAGAAATGTGTTTTTGTAATTTGTTATTGTTCTTTTTTATGTATGTCTATATAGTGTATATTATTTTAAATTCAGTTATAGTTATGAGAAATGTTGCTTTGATAACTAGCAAAATATATATATATATATAAAAAAAATTGTTTTATTTCTGTTAACATTTATGGTAACACTTTAGATTAGAGAACACTTTTCACTATTAACCTGTTGCTTATTAGCATGCATATAACTAGCACACTGGCTGTTTATTAGAACTTATAAAGCACATATTAATGCCTTTTTCTGTAGAATCATATTCTAATCTAGAGCCATTATACCTGCCCAACCATACCTGAACATAACCACTACAACAGCTATCTTTCTTACCATCAGTAGTGTTTATTGAGGAAAACCCTGAATTAATAGTCAATATGCATTCCCTAATCTAAAGTGTTACCACATTCATTTTAGTTTCATGGTTTTAAATTTAGTCTCAGTTTAGTTTACAACAATAACCCTGGTAGAAATGTAAAAGCAGTGTACTTATACTTTTACTGGAGCAATATTTCATCAAGATATCTCTATTTTAACTCAAATACAGGATGCTTGTACATCATCCATCATTGCATCACTATATTCCTCTGTACAAAATAACCTAAAAAGATAACATCCACATACAAATCCATCCAGGGTCCACTGGTCTTCTTTGATCTTGCTGAGTGTGGTGGATGAGGACGCTTTCACATGATACACCAGCAGCATCAGACGTGCTTCCTGGCTCTTATAGACACCTACGACAGAGAACAGAGAGCACACAGCTGTCTCCATGTTCTGCGTACATGTGTTTCATCCTCTTCTTGCTCTCTTCTCGTCTCGGTCACTCTCTCTAACTGCTGAACAGAATTGCACGCACACACACTCTCTAGTCTGACCACAAAATAAAAGTATTGACAAGTCCCGCATTACCTAAGACACAGCTCTTTGTCTACAAGCTCTCCTTCTGACCTAACTGCCCACTTTCTGAACTACAAACAAGAAGCTAATTGAGAACAAGCAGACATGGCTAATGGCACTCCAGCATTTTGGGCATTTCATTGCCCTCCAACTGGCTGATGACTAATCAGTTGATGGTTCGCTGTTATGATCATATTACCATTCCGACAAGTCCATTTTTCACTTGAGTGACTGGTGGTTTATTCACCTTTATTCGCCAATAGGAGTGTGTAAGATTAATTAGATGATGTAAAGCATATGTCAGCTTTATAAAGACCCAGTGAGTCTAATACAGTCAGTCTAATGATCTAACTCGTTAACGGTCTAGTTTAATTTGACTCTGATGGGCTGAATCAGATTCTGTGATGGTAAGAACACGTTTGTAAGCCTGTATTATAACGTGTTCTGTCAGCTCAGTAAATCTGCAGAGTTTAACAACAAACCAACCTGAAAGCAGTAGTTCCATGTTGCTGCTTGTTAATGTGACGTTAACTCTACCCGTGGTTGTATTAAAGCTTGTGATACTCAAAGTCATTGGTTGTTTTCTTCCTTTGTAGTTATATGAGCCCTTCCAGATGTAGTTAGGGGCAAATACATCATCAGGAACTGTAAACAAATAAACAAAGGAAAGACACGTTCAATATTATTCATAATACAATTAAAATAGTATTTTTCAATATTAGTCATATCAATCCATGGACATATCATATTATAAAACATTACGCTCACATATACACATCTGAATATTTTCCATATATATTAAATTCCTGATATTTCTCTTATGATATACATTAACATGCAAATAAAGTCTTTCTTAGACACCTAATCACTAATAGATTTATCTTCTATTGCCAAAACAGAGTACAATATATATATATATATATATATATATATATATATATATATATATATATTTCTGTATACAGAACTATATTTTGTTTTATCTATTTTATTAAATCTAGTTGACGTTATAAACTGGATATTTCTAAATAAATAAATACATTAATAAATATTTATATGTTACACCTAATTATATATTAATATATTTATATACAGTAATATAGCCTCTTATATCTAACTGCTTAAGCATGATTAAGTCAAACTTAGCCATAATTCAGCGTATAATTCAACAAAGTATTCAGTTATTCAGTTAAGATATTTATAATAGAGCCAGATAAGAAATAATGTGTTGGCCGGAGTTTTCAGATAACACGCTCTGAGTCTTCTCAAAGGCAGTCAATTTTCCTGTAATCTACCGTTTCAGAACCCGGTAGCTCCAAGGGTTCTCCATGTCTTACTGATCCTAGGATCCATCAGTTTCTAGAAACACATTGGATATCCGGTTTGTCCTTTCTGTCACGGACTCAGTGACTCAGAGGAGTCATATTTGCTGTAGGTGTTCCCGCTTGGAGGAGCTTCATCATTGCATGCTTAAAGCTTTGCAGGACACCAGCTTGTCTCCTACTTAATCCTGCTCTCTAAGTATATAAATGTAAGATACGCAATATGCTCTACGAAAGACTGGCAAAGTTCAGTAGGATTATCTTGTGATTCCAGTCGAGTTTCTTGCGGCTGCCAGACTACTTTACTGTCAAACTAACTGGAACTCGTTTTCTCCTCATTAGTCCCCTCCTCCTGGGGCTGTGGTCTGGAATACATCACAGATAGTGACTGTTTAAAGGTACCATTGCACTCTGTGGCCAGATAAAGGAGATGTTCAGCCAAAATTATGCATCCTAAATGAGGTGCACTTAACACTCATAAGTGGTCTTTCAAATGAAACCCCATTTCGTAATAACAGTGAACCCACCATTTAGCTTTGGACTTGGTGTCCCTGGGACAGGTTTAATAGGCTTTTCGGAGAGTTTGGAGCCCGCTGGGAAAGAAAGAGCAAAAATGAATAAGGCATTTATATTAAAAAAGATTGACAGATCAAATTGGCATCACTTTTATCATTTCATGCGTACAGTAACATCCCCAGGCAATAGTGTTCCTCCTTTCTTCCCTTTCACAAAGAAAAATCAGGTGACTGCAGACAGCAGGGGGGGGGGGGGGGGGTCACATGGTCAACATATCAAGCATCAGCTGAACATTCAAAAGGAGGCTGTTTAGGACAAGCGCAGAAAAATGAGGGAGAAATACAGCCCCATCACAGTTTGGAGAAGCTCCGTGTCGACCGCTCGGGAATTTTTTTTTTTATAGACAATCACATCTGTTTATGTGCAGTAATTACTGGAAAGCCTGAAGTGTACAGCTGTGTGTGCGTACGGCGGCGTGTGCTGGCTGCTGTGGCAGCGCTCGGAGCTGCAGGATGAAGATGAGGAAGATAAAATCACAGCACTGCAGCATGCTGGCCACACGCTAGCGCTCCGGCACCCCACCTGAGCACACGCTCACTTGGGCTGGAAGTGCAAAGTCACAGTTATCAGAAAGGAGAAATGTTGTCTGGTTTAGCAAAATGTGTCATAATAGAGAATAGAGAGAAATCAATTACATTTAATTCTAAAATTTTAAAGTAAATAGGGAAAAGGCTATGAAATCAGGGATATCATGCACCTTATTTTTTGAGGGGGGCTCTTGGTGGTGACTGTGAAATAAAACATGACTGAAAAGACAAAAAAACAAAACAAAAAAAACCCACTGAATTTATTCTAAACAATTCAGTACGTTTAGGGGTTGGCGATATACTGATAGACCCGATTAACTGGTAGAGATCTAAACACACGTAAAAATGCCCATCTTTGCAAGTATCCTCATAAACACAGTTATTTAGGTCTTAAAGGTGCTGTATGTAGGATTTTGACTCTACTAAAGCATAAAAATACCATAAAATGTTTGCAGATATTTAAGAAACAGGCTACATACTTGTTTATCTGAAAAACAATTCTACAGTCAGTTATTCTCCTTTGAAAATGTGCATTCCGGCCCGGAATGTCTGTGTTTGTTATGGTTTGTGAAACCCACCCACTGCCAGTTTGCCCAATTGTACCCTGGGTTGCCAGTTTGCGGAAAACACAGCGTATTGAATTTCATTCATCGGTATGTGCACTCGTTTCTGTTGGTGTCGTTAATCTGGCAACCTGCGTGTGCTCAAGTCTGAGGAGGAGGGGCCGGGTGAAAAAAAATGTCTACTATATTTTGAATTTGGACTGCAATACCTAGTTCAACCACTAGGTGTCAATCCTACATACAGCACCTTTAAGTGAAAGCAAATAGCTGAGAAAGAAAACACCAAACAGTCTATTCAATCCAGGCAGTTCTTAAAGTGACAGCTAAATCACTTTTGTAACTTCAAAAAGAAGAAGAAAATTTTATATATATCTTATATATATATCTTATATATATATATCAGATATATATATATATATATCTGATATATATATATATATATATATATATATATATATATTACATTAGTGCTGTCAAAATTAGCGTTAACACAGGCGATTAATTTTTTCAGTTTAACGCGTTAAAATTATTTAATGCCGTTAACGCAGGTGCGGAGCCTAGGGTTGGCCACCCCACTTATAACTGCTGTTTCTGTCTGTTTTTTCTTGACAAGAAGTGCATTTATTCAGTCGCAGAACATCTTTACGATCACATCAATCCGGAGACGTTTCAGACGCGCGCTCCAGCTTCACTTCAGCGCCAGGCGCGAGTCAAACAAGTGCGGAAACCGGCATGCGCTGTAGCCTGTATAAATTCATATGAAATAAACTGTACGTGCATGCAATGTTGTGGTCAGTTAAGGCATGAAGTTACCAAAAAGGCGATTAAAGCTGCCTTAAAACTGTGCGTGCATGTAATATGTTATATGAGTTACATTAAGAAATGGTTTTCAAAACTGTCCTGGAGCAGCCCAGCACTGTCTCCCTCATCTAACACACTCGATTCAACTCCTCAGCTCATTAGTAGAGACTGAAATGGATCCGAAAAGGTGATGAGAGTTGAGAGAATATATGATACGTTTCAGATCCGCGTCACGTTCAGCAGCGACATCTCTTAAAGTAATTGCAGCCAAAGCAACCTAATAACCAGCTGCTGTGATGTCTGTTCATCAAGAATAAAAGAAAAAAAGAGGAAATCAATAACTTTTATATAGCTGTAAGTATTCATCTGTTTTTAGTTTAGAATTTAGTGTTTGATAACTTTATTCAATTTCTGTATATTTCTGCTGAAGGGCACAGCTAGCCTAGCTAAATATAACATTTATTATAATGGGTTTATGTGAAGATTGTTTTAAGTTCACTTAAATTAGAAGTTATTTTTAAAGTCTAATAAATGTTAAAATTGATAGCTTTTAATTATAATGTAATGTTTAATGGCTATAGTCAATGGTTAAATATTAGGGGAAATTTTTTATACGGAAATCAGTATTAATTGGTATCAGTGATACTGGCCTTCAGTCATAAAAAAAGATGCCATTAAACAAATATTGAAAATATGTTGTTTGTACATTAATTTGAAGATTGGATGTGAAATTATTGCAATATAAAAGTATATTTAAAAACTTTAATGTTAGGCAGGATTAATCGCGATTAATTTCAGAAAAAATGTGTGATTAATTCGTTAATTTTTTTAATCAACTGACAGCACTAATATATATATATATATATATATATATATATATATATATATATATTTACACTGAAAAATGTGCACTGTTTTTATGTATTAAGATTACTTTATACAATGCAGCATTTCTTATTTATTTGTTCTACTGTAATTTTTTGTCCTATTGCTTGTAATTAGTTTCTTATTTAATTGCTGACTGTTTACTTCTTATTTACTGTTATTAAGTTGTTTTTGTCTATGGTTTTAAAAAATTCTGATATCATAAAGACCTTATTTAAAGCAAAAATAACTATATTGCGGAATATACTGTGAAATAAAAATGACTCATATTGTGATATAAGATTTTGGTCATATAGTATATTTATAAAAATGTAAGATGTGCTCAACAAGGCTGCATTAATTTTAACTTGAAAAATACAGTAAAACTAAAAGAATATTTTGAAATAACACAATTTAAAATAACTATTTGAAAAATATTGTAAAATGTAATTTATTTCTGTAATGGCAATTTTTTGTGTTCAAGAAACAATTACTATTATTAAAATTGTTGAAATCACATGTTCAATTTGTTTTCAGGATTCTTTGAATAATAAGTTAAAAAGATTTACTTTTAAAAAGAAATATATTGTAACATTTTAAATGTCTTTAGGGTCCATTTAATGTATCCTTGCGGAATAAAAGTATTAATTAAAAAAACACAAATCTTACTGACCCCTAACTTTTCAATAGTATATTAATAGACCAAGCAAAATTGCAATCGAACAGCCACTTTTTGATGGTACACTATGTCTCATTGATCATGTTTTATAAAATTAATCAAAAGTCGTAAAGTAAAAAAAAATTAAAATTAAAATTAATAATAAAAAAAAACTCCAATCAGTAAAATCTGAGGGGACACGATTGAATGTTTCTGATGGGAATATTCTGTATGCATGATATATGTTAAAAGTGCTGGCAGAGAATGTGAAATGATACCTCGACACACAGGCATCTTCCCAGTCCAGGTTCCATCAGACTTGCAGACCCGGTGCTCAGAGCCACCAGATAAAAAGAAGCCAGTCTGGCAAGTGTAGATGAGCGTGTAACCATAGGAGGGTAGATCCATACCCACGACATCCACATGAGGAGGACTCTCTGGCTGTTTACAACTGTGGGCTACAAAGGGAACAAAAGTAATTTAAAAAGAGAAACAAAAGAAATGAAAGCACTATCTAGCAAACAGTCTCGATCCCCATATAATCAGACTTCAGTGGGCAAAATCAAAATGAAGTTTGAACTTTAAAGACAACATAGCATGTTTCTTTAGAGAGGACCTATGCTCTCTCCCTCAGTAGCTGACACTGCCTCGTTCCTGTGCCTACAAAAGCTGGCTGAGAACCTTGAGTGTGGCAGACGTTGATGCATGCTGGCAGACGGCACTTAAAGGGAGCGCACCTTTACCTGTCACACCAGCAGATCAAACGCAAGCCAATGCTCACTCAGTCATTCCAACAGCTCCACCATCACTACGACTTTGATCAAAAGTAGCCGGATTGAGGTTTTGGCTCGGTGCACTGGACCTAGTTCTTTTATCCAAGACTTTGATAAGGGTTTCTATCCATGATCACTACATCAACAGTACAGCCACAAAAGAAAAGAATGTAACCAGGCAAAGAAACTATTACGGTTTCCAGTTACATTGCTGCGCAATATGGGAGCGCAATAATTTTGCAATAAATTCTGCTCATTTATTGAGAAAATGTAAATCAAAATGTGCTTTGAACATCTTTGACATTAAATTCATATTGTTATTCATGCTCTTTCCTAATATTAAGAGAGATATAAAGGAGATATAAAGGAGAGATCAGAGTTTAAAATAATTTATGATTTGATGCAAAATATTTTTTCCCCCCAAATTGTCCAAAACCAAATATGATCACAATTATCCCTTCTTTTCGCATTTCTTTTTGCATGTCAAAACCTCCCTTTGCTATAAATGATATGATTCAGTCCACTTGAAGTAAATAAATATATTCTCTGGACAGAGCAAGGCACAAGAAAAAAAGAGAAAAGAAACATTATTTCTTTGGAGACGAATCTAGTGGAACGCTAATGGAAAGGACAGCCAGCCATTATCCAATTCTGTGTAAAATAAAAGAGGGGAATGAGAAAGATGATTTAGCACTCAGCCTGACTCTGTGAGTAGCCAACTGCTCTGTGTAAACAAAATTACAGTGCGTAATTACGGAATGATCTCGATTATTCTTGGGGAAAAAAATGGTGTGATTAGGTGCAAGCACACAAAAGCTGTTTTATCACAGATTTACAATTAAGCGAGGGGAAGCGCTGTGTCTTCCTAGCCATCTCCTTCTTTAATTTCCTAATTTTTGCAAAACAATGACAGAACTTTGGGGCAGTGGCATGATGCAAAATGTAATTAGCTTTTGAAATGCTTCAACTGAATGGCAATCTGTCTTGTGAAATTGGAGGCCAGCTGTTTTCTCATACTTGAGCCTGCTTTAACGCTGTTGATTTTGGAGCTTCTGTTGGTAAATGGACATAATCCAATCACAAGCCTCGTAGCCCACCATGATAACCCACCAGACCTGAGTGAATCATCTTCATCCATTTGCGATTTAAATACACTGAGGTGATGTCAGGGGCATTTTACATTAGAAAGGCTTACAGGGAACGGATTTGAAATTGAACTCAACTGACATATATGAAAATACAAGCACTTGCTGTGTATGTATATCAAATGCACTGAGATAAAAAGAGCAACCTGTCGGAATTGTAACTAAAGAAACTAAGCTTTTTATTTTTATCCAAGAAATTAAAATAGATTATTTTAGGAGTTAGTCTGCTTTAACCCTCTAAGAGCACAGACGGACCTTTATCACTATGAGATCAGCGATTTATCAATTGATGAACCAGGGGAGTGTAGTCAGGGTATCACAACTCACATTTATCACCCACATAATTCAGAAGCAATTCAACTCAAGTGGCCGTTGTGTGAGAAACATTAATCTTCCCCCTTGCAGATAATGAGACATTTTCTAAGTGATTCTCTTTTAGTATGGTTGAGTATGTGCATCATCTGTTCAAATGAACCTCAGAGAAGCAATACGTTGGTCAGATCATTACAGTAGTCTCAGAGTCACCCAAAGGTCTGTTCCACACTGCTAGTTTTAGCTGTGAGTAATATTCACAGTGCAACCCACATGGTGTCTTCACACTGCTGTGTAAACGAACTGCAGCTTGATACAGAAAATAAAATGATTTCTGAGTTATTATGTGGACTATTTCCTTTAATAACAATCATAAAGTATAAAATGGTTATCAGGAGTGTGCCACTGAGAATTATGACATCATTTGATGGTAGTGAAATCTAATTTATATGAGGAGGGAGAGCACATTTACATCCAAATGGCAGTCAATCTAACAGAAACTATTGCTATAAACATCTATATTCAGTCTGACGAAAAAAAAAGTAGCTTCTATCAAGCCCAGATATTTTTTTCCAAACAATAGATGAGTGGTTTACGCTAGTACTTTACATTGCATCATAAAAGCCTACATTGCAAAAGACTGTTCATAAATACGTTTCTAGTGCATTTTCCACTGTATTTTCTGATGTTAATATAAGAACAGAAATAAACATGTCCTACTCTCTTCAGAGGAATGAATACTTTAGATCAGCGTTTCCCAATCCCAGTCCTTGTGCCCCCCCCGCTCTGCATATTCCATAGGCGTCTCTTATCTCGTACGACGTTTGTTCTATTCAACTGTAAGTGCCTTACGAAGTGGACATCACAGGATATTTTGCCAAGATTCCAGTTTCGAAAAGAGTGTATGTGTTCCATTCAAAGTGTGTGAGATGTGAACTTCAATTGTATTTATTTACAGAGGTATATGATGTCCACTCGTCTGTGTTTGAAGACGCTGCAGGCAGTGGCGTAGCGCAAATCCATGAGTGAATGTTCCGAAGTGAAGTAAACTTCAACGGATTTCTCCTGCTCAGGGAGTAGGGAGCAATGAACACTGTGTAGGGAGCATGTCGATCAGAACACAGTTTATGCATGTAGCTCTCTTCTAACGAGCTGTTTATCTGATTCAGGTGTGTTAACTAAGAGACACATGCAAAATATGCAGAGGGGGTGCAAGGACTGGGAACCACTGCTTTAGATTTAGTAGCATGTTGACGGATGTTGTGAAATGAACAATCATTATGAATATGAACTATTAGCTAGCAGAGCGAAAACACAAAACTGGTCATACAGTGTCTAAAATGCAAATTAATTGATGTTAACCTTTTGTTTGTAGAACACTTGGCATTTAATAGTTAATTCAAGTTGAACTGGACAGTGTTGTAGTCGAGACCAGTTCAAGACCAGGATCCAGTTGCATAAACTTAGACATCATGTTAAGACTGTGTCTTAAGAACTAGTTTGACCAACTAGCAGTTGCCAAGGGGTAGTCAGTCTAACTTTTCCAATACAAATAAGACCAATTTACCTTTTCATAACTGAATTAAAAAAAAATTGATGATGACTTTAAGTGCTTTCACACCGCGTAGTTCTAAGAACTCAGTTCTAGTAGGAACTAGCCAGCATGGTGGTTCCTAGAGAACCAATTTCTCCCTCGGGCCGTTTTACTGGTTGCATTCGCATCGGCAGCAGGAACTCTGAAGCGGCCGACAGCAATGTCTTTATTCACGGCATTTACAAACGTCAACAACCGGTGAATGGAGGATGCCATGATTGGAGCTGTATTTGTTGTGTGCTTTGTGATAACAGTGATGGAAAGTAAATGCACAATTTATGTGATTAAAAAAGCACGAAAATCTGACTAAATCTCCTAAGGCAACTCGCAGTGTTACATATTATCGAGGCTGAGAAAAGAACACACGCTGCAGACAAAAGGTAGTTATCGCTGTTTTCCATGTTCTTTTTAAATATGCCGGGTAGCCGGTGTTTCGTATGCGTTTGGCTAATCAGCACACACTTACATCACTGGTAGTTCCAATAGAACTGTTTTAGACCCTACTCTCAAGTAGGAGCTAATTTAGCTCCCCCAAATGGAGTTCCTAGAACTAAATACAAACACACCAAAAAGCAGGAATGTCCGCCAATAGTTCTAGGAACTATAAAAATGTTCCTCCGGTGCAAAAGCCCCTTTTGTCTTAAGATGAACTCAGCTCTCTTCTGGTCTCAGTTTTGACTTGGACTCGAACGAGCTATGCTTGACTACAACACTAGTGGACCCATTTCTCTGTAGCTTAATTATACTAATACATTTAGCATTGACCTTTATAAATAAGAAACTTTACCCACAAATATAAACTGGTATTTTAACAGATTCCCATGGATGCGTTATGAGAACTTACGGATGCACTCTGGCTGGGTCCCACTCCAGGTTAGGTCGGCCTGACAGAGTCGTGTGGTAGAGCCCTGCAGCAGGTGACCAGGCTGACACTGGAAAGACGCCATACTCCCAACCTACACAAAACACATACACACACATCCCCTCAGACACTGTGCTCCCATAACTCTCTTCTGGCGGCAGATTAAACACAATATTAAACACCTAATACTTCCAGCTTTTGAATGACAGAGTTTCACTCCTGAGGACAGATGCTACAAAAGACTGCGACTACAAAGGTGTCGCTCAGAGTTTCACATCTTTCAGGTTCCTTCTGCATCGTCGTACACCATTTGCTTCTCGGACTCACTCTCTTAAAAGCTCAAATGGATGTGTGCTAACGTCGGGAGGATATTCTCATATATGGTACTAACCTACTTTACCAACAGCTAATGTAATCATCAGAACATGCACTTAGGAAGCCATTTTGACCTTCTTTCTGGACCACTAGTGATGTAAAGTGGCACTTATTTCCATAATATATGGTATGGCTCCTCATGTGAATGTGGCTACTGTATGCTATAATCAGCAAGGTCATGGGACAAAAAAAGTGTTGCATATATGCCTATACGAGTGGGTTGTACTTTAGTATGCATCTGAGGGAAGTAAAATATTAACGCGTCACTGAGTGGCATGTGGGCTTAGCACATTAATTGATTAACATGTCCCTGCTCACTGTGAACACGGTTGACGAGCCATAGACACTGGCGCTTATCTGGGGTCCGCGATATCTCCTCTCACTGACTCCAACATCATTAAGTCCCAGAAAGCAAAAGAGCTTGACTGGCTCCTTTTTCTCAAGGCCAGACAAATGATTTACGAATATAGAAAGGATGATATTTAGCCGTTTCATGAAGCCTCTGCAGGGCTTGACCTCTGATACTGTAACGACTTGAATTCTTAATGCCAGCACATCTTGGTGATGAATACTATTCCTCAGCAGACTCAGAGTTTCTGTTTTTCTCTCCTCACATCTCCCTCAGTTCACCCCTCTGTCCTGCTCCCCTGACAAAACATAATCAGATTCATTTGCACTACTGAGAAGTTGATTTTTTTGCTCTTTTCGAGTGGTTCTGTGGTGGTTATTACACCCATGCATACATTTCACCGCTCCTCAAGTGGAAAAGTCTTGAGAGGTCTTAATAATATTTTGTAGTGGATGGGAGGGAATGGAGGGCCTACACCAAGTAGTTTGTCTGAAGTGTGTTTGAGAAAAGCCATGAATCATTCTTTGAAAATCATCAAAATCACTTTCATGAAAGAATGAGAGAAGATATGAAATTTTTAACCATTAATTTGAAGACGAAAGAAACAGCTCACCTAAAAATGACACTGTTATTCCAACTGCTGTATTAATTTCTATATTTAGTGAAACCGAACAGGATCTTTGACACTGATTATAGTGAAAAAAATGGTTTGCGACTGTGAAAAAGTGTTGTGAAAGTGGTCCATACAATTCATGCCATGTAGTTTCAGGTTGGAATGACATAAGGGATAATATCTGAATAATATCTGATAACAAAATGTTTCATTTTTGATTAACTTTCCTTTAAAAAGCAGTGATTCTCAACGAAGTGGTCGGGGCCAAGATGACTTAAAATTCTTTAAAATAAAGACAAAACAAGCATTAAAGGGGTCATCGGAAGCCCATTTTCCACAAGTTGATATGATTCTTTAGGGTCTTAATGAAAAGCCTATAACATACTTTGGTTAAAATTTCTCAATGGTAGTGTAAAAAACACCTTTTTACCCTGTCAAAATCAGCTCTGTTTTTAGCAAGCCATTTTAGTCCATGTTGCTTTAAATGCTAATGAGCACTGCTGATCCCGCCCCTCTCTTCCAGCAGTACTGTTTACTTTAGTCTCAAAACTGGCTAATTAGCACCTTATTAGGAAAGGTGATTTGCTTATACTCACTTCTGTAGATGAAGCTGGATCACGAATGATTCGCGTAAACATAGATGCATTTAGGCAGATCGGGGATCATTGCATTCCTTTCAAAAACGAAAGTAACGTTAATCCTCTGCGTCTTCAGCAGCTCAGATGTCGGGAGTAAATGATGACTGCTATATTCATTATTACATCCAACAACAAAACGCCTCTATCGCTTAATTGGAGAAATTCTTGTCTTCCCCTGCACCGGAGTTGACACAATGGCAGACTGATGACAGCTCACTCAGGGCGGGTCTAAGGTAAGACAGCTTGTCAATAAACTATCGTGGGAAAGGTCTGTGCAGAACAGCCTGATTTGAGAAAGGGGATTTTAAAATAGGGATTTAAATTATAGGATGGATGTGTACACACACTTCCAACACACATTTATGTTCAACCATCTTGTTAAGTGAATTTTGCATCCGATGACCCTTTTAAAATAAGCCAAAACAATTTATTATTTGACTCCAAAACCCTCAATAATTGTTATTTTTATTTGAAGAAATATAGAAGTGTGATTTCTAGACCTGAAAAAGTAATAAATTAATATAATCTTACCTTAACTCTTTGGGGCACTTTCAAAGTTTTTATAAACATAATTTTCTAGCATCTTTTTTTTTTTTGGCAAAAAATATTTTACATTAGTCCTTTTCAGTATATCCCAAACATCTAGAAAAAGTTGTTTTGGACAATGGTGGGTTGGGAACCACTGCTTTCAGAAAAAAAGGTCCTTTAAAATAATATAATATATTAATATATGTGCATGAGTATATAATATATGAGTGTAAAAAATATGTATAATATATGAGTGAAAGTTTTTTTGTTTTTTTTGAAAAATTATTATTACTTTTTATATTTAATGATGCATTTCAGAGTACATGGTTTATATCAGTGCTTATTTCTTAGAATTTTAGTTTGCCCCTCTTAGGCTTTAATGAGCGCAGCACTCAAACTGACATGAACTCCACATGTTTTTAATTATATATGTAGTTATCCTGCTACCTTAAAGCCAAAGGTCCTGTTAAGAGAGCCATAACGGGGCGTCCCAGGGTTCTCACAGGTGGTACGAGTTGGCTCTGAGAAAAGAAAGGAAGAAGAAAGACAAAACAAATGAATATCCAGTCACATCCTTCTTCTCAGTATCTTCTTATCTGTCACAACTGAGGCAGTTTCTTTTTCACCACCATGAGAGCATAACAGCATTTCAACTCTCATAAATACGTGCTACATCTCCCTTCATGATCCCAAACACATCTCTCAAAGCAGCGCTAAGACTCGGCTTATAGTGATGGTTATGGGGCCTGTGTGTTTATGTAAGTGCTGCAGCAGTGTCGTAACTGTTGTTTTTTTATGGTGGGCTGATGGAGACGCAGCAGGGGGCAGTGTTGCTGCAGCAGTGCATCTGCTACGACACAGCTGTGCTGTTCTGTAATTGGGATGTAGAGCACATTTTTGAGCTGACGCAGAGACCCTTGATTCAATGCAGGCGTGCAAATGACAGGACAACCTGCAAGGCTTACACAACCAACCCCTTTTCCATGCCGTTTTTTAACCGTGGAGCTTCTAATACTGAGTCAGCACACAGAAAATATATGACTGCATTGCCATATTGAGAAGAGAGTTGCAGACAGTGTTCGTGTTGCTTTGATTTTGAAGAAGGAGCCCACTAGGAGGCCAAATAGTATCAAGTAGAAACTAGAACATCTGATTCACTGACTCGCATCCTTTTGTTTTATAACAAGTATTAAAAATCAGGTTGTCACCACCAGAAGATACACTTTTATAAACAGAAATATTTATACACAGATGAAAAACATAGTATAATATAATAAAACTTGCATATGCCCAACAATATTGGTTGCATAGTAAAATGAATAATTTTGGTTTCTAAATGTTTCTGATTGTTTCATGTTCTTGGTTGCTAATAATGCATTGCACAAAACACACTAAGGACAGCATAAACTTGTCCTCGCACAAGTGATCTGTGTTTATTGATGCTTGGGTCACATTTCTTGTACCCTGCATAGTTTAGTTCAAATTTTTTCATGTCACACAACCTGTTTATGTTGCAATCTACCTAATTTGTCAGCTTTTACCAACTGACAGATGAATTTGCAACTGAATGCACTTTTTTGTATAGATCAACAACAAAAGATAACTTTTAAAAATCTCTGATTTTGCTACACCTAACTATGCACAATTTTAAGGTTAGCTGAATTTAATTATGTGCATCTGTGCCACTGAACTAGACTGCACAGTCAGTGAGAACAGCCTACAGGATTCATTCTATAAGAATTGTTATGTATAGTAGTTGCTTTTTTAGAGCACTTAATTTCCACCCCCCAACACCCTATAATTCTTTTTCATGGTGTCTTTGAGGGTGTAACATGAGGCCTTAATAATACTCCTTTGAAAGAGCTAAATGATTACACCTGCTTTGGGGCCATGTCTGACATCTTCCGTTGGCACAATACACTAAATGCTTAAAAACGCCAATCAGAGCTCATCCAAATCTCCCGCTGGCTGTTCACGGCTCCTCAATAATGGCCTCACAGAGTTGGGACCATTTATTCAATTACTTGCTCAATTAAAAACAATTATCGATGTATTTATTGACGTTAGGAGAAGGACTCCCTCATGGATATATAAACTGAGGGGTTTAATAAACACTGTACTTAGGGGGACAGTGAGAAGAGTCTTTGTTAATGAGACACGGAGAAATGGATGAAGATAATACAGCCATAAGGCCAGTTCAAACACAAAGAATAAATAAAAGTGAAAAGAAATAAGGTATATATGCATAAATAAATAAACAGAAATACTGTTAGAACTAATTCACAGAACTCTATATTTTAAAAGACAGAAACAATTCTTTGTGAATAATAACTTTGATTTAGTTCACATCAGTCTCTTTGGTCTCTCTCATGATTCAGCAGCACCCTAAAGCAGCTTTACAGAGATCAGTGCCTTAATACCCTCCAGTAAGGGAACCTGGGGTGAAAGTAACAAGGGAAAAATCTGTTGGGGTAGAATGCGAAATAAACCCCAGAAGGAACAAAGACTCAAAACTTGAAGCTTAAGTTTCAAACTCAAGATTTCACATAGTTTAACTATAGTCAAGAAACCAAAAAATAGTTATCTATAATTCAAAAAGTCAGAAACAGAAAATAGTTAACAAAATAGCATTGACAATTACCGTTTTTGACACTCATTTTTGCACTAATAACAGAACCTGCATGTCATTTTTCAAAACTCTAGACACATAATTCACAACCGATGATGAAAATGCACATTTTTCAAAACACTTAACACTTTTTCCAAATGCTTGGATACAATACATATGAGTCAAAGATCTTTTGTTCATTGAACTAAAATCACCTGTTCAAAATGACACAACCTTGCCAAGAGATGGAGGAGAGGTTGAGAGCCCAGCGGTTGAGAGGGGCCCAGAACGATGTTCGCTGGGGGGCCTGACCACCCATTTTCAAATGTTTAATGATTCCACTGTCTGTACTTTTCTCTCTATTCTATTACAATGACGAATTTGTAGAATCACAATGAAAGCTGCATCATGTGTTTTGAACAACTATATTTAATGATTGTACTAACAACTACACAGTGCAACTATGGGTATATTGTGTGTGGGTGATCTACAGTAATGTTCCTATGATATTTCATAATAAATGAGTTTTTTGAACCAATGCTTCTGCAAATGCAAGGCTTCTTTAAAGATATGAATGCAATATGCAAAGTTTTGAACATTCGGACAGCCTGTGTTACAAATAATGACAGTTTTGAGTTTTGTGTGACAAGAAGGTTCTATTATTAGTGCAAAAATGATTGTAAAAAACTGTAAAAGAGATCATATCATCATATCTTCAGAATATCAGACAGTAATATATAATCCTGCAAATCAGAGAATTTATATTATGCAAACAGTACAAAGATCTATATAAACAGTATGTATCTTATACAATATACAATACATGCAGCAATAAAAAATACTTAAGTTGAAAAAAGTGATAAGAGCATTTAAATAAAACTGAACTAAAAAGAGCAGTGAGTTACAATGATGAATGTGTTACACTTCACAACAAGGTTTGATTAGTTAACATTGTTAGTTCATTATACCTAATGCATTAACTAATGAATAACTTTTTTTTTTTTTTTTACAAGATTTATTAATCTAGGTTCATGTTAATTTGAATATACTGTTATTCACTGTTAATTCATGCCTTTTCAGAATATATTAATGCTAATTTATACAACTTGAAAGGCTAAAATGTATTTGTACAATGTAAAAGTTAACATGAACCAAGATTAATAAATGCTGTAAAAGTATTGTTCACTGCGAGTTCACGATACCTAATACATTAACTAGTGATGATGAATTGAACCTAAATTGTAAAGTGTAGCTGATGAATAATTTGATTGGTGAATTATAGAACTTCAGTCAGGTCACAGGTGCATGCCTCAGTGCACCTGTGCTTGAGGAGGTCATGGGAACCGAGCCGAGAAGCAGAGGACAATAACTTCACAACAGCTGCCACTGCCAGCCGTCAAGAAGTGAGTTCGTCAAGTTGAAGTTTCTCATGCAATTTCGTTTTCCCAGGCCTCCGTTCCACACTTCATACTTGTCTACTCGTCTGCCAACTGTTCCCACTTCCCTTGTTCTGTGGTCACTAAAAGGAGTGGCTTTGTTCTTTCCCACCATAATTGTGTCAATACAACATCAGGCCCGACTGGAGCAGCACTGGCCTGGGCTGCTAGGGCTGTGGGAGGGCATCGATTTCTTTGGAGTTGTTGTTGCTAAATACTTTTGAGCTTGTTTGTGCATTGGGCGACAAATACTACCAAAAGGGCTTGTTGTTGTGGGCGGTAATAATAAGACTACTGGAAAGCATTATTTGAGGCAAAACTTGAAATTCTAACCACCTAGCTTCTGCTGAACCGAACCATGAAACCATAAAGAGATGAATGACTTAAGTGAGTGTAATTGCTTCTCGCTTAGCAGAGTTGGACGCAGTGGTCAGTTTCAGTTGGCTGATTATTTGGTTTTAGCATTATGAGGTTTTGATATACAGTACATACTTATAACAATTATTATGGCAGTCTGTTTCACTGGGAATTTAACATATGGTTTAAACATGCAAAGTGTGTCAGCATAATTGATTTACCTATACAGCGAGGCTGGGATCCACTCCAGGTGCCATCAGCCTGGCAAATGCGTGTAGTACTGCCTACTGGGATGTAGGGAGCCATGCAGTTAAATGACACCTCGGACTGGAAGATGAAGCTGCGGCCTTCCCTTGAGCCAAAAGCAGGGATTCCCGGATCTCCACAGAACTTAGCTATAATCACAGTGATCACAAAGGAATACTTTTAGCTAAATTATTCTCAAATGGTTAGTCATGAATGATGCTGAAAGCTTTGTCGTTATAAAATAGGATGAATGCTTTATGATGTTACCCTTAATATTTAACACTTCTCAGAAAGAGAGAAAAAGTGATGCAAATATTGAAATTGTGAATACAGCAATGTGAGGAATATTCCAAAATCTGAAATATACACTGTCTATGGTTCATTCATCACACTAGAAAAGGAAGGTCAAAACTAGCAGATTGCATTGTGGGATGTAGTATCACGCTGTGTGCTCTGATGTATGTATACTGCACATTTTGGCAAATGTAGCTGGTCATCCAGTATTTTTTGAGGCTCTTATTCTCACCAAGGCCGCATGATGAAAAATACTGTAAAAAACTTAATATTGTGAAATATTATCACAATTTAAAATAACCTTTTTCTATTTTAATATATTTTAAAATGTAATATTTTAAAATGTCCTGTGCTCAGGAATAAGTGTCACAGTGTCTTCAGTGTTACACGATCCTTCAGAAATCATTCTAGTGTGCTGATGGTGCTGAAGAAACCTTTCTTAATATCACTGCTGAAAACAGTTATGTTTTTTTTTTAACTGTATCTAATCTTCAGTAACATGATGTCTTTAATGTCACTTTTGATCAATTCCATGCATCCTTGCTGAATAGAAGTATTCACTTCTTTAAAAAAAAGCATACTGACCCCAAACTTTTACACATTATATATTGCAGGAAAAGTAAGAATAGTAGAATAGTATCTATTATGCTATTCTGAACATAGCCATAACAGTGGGGGAAGTCCCAAGCCCTGTGGTAAACGTTATCCATTGGCCTGCCACTGTCAGGCAAACAATAGGTCTCTGGAGGGAAAATCAATCACATGGTTGACGTCACCAGCTGACTGATCCATCATAAATATGCTGGTCAGACTACTGTGCCTGAGATCTAGCACTACAAACTTGACTTTTCTTGATGAATTATAGATATGCTGTCAAGATATAAAATAAAAGTGGAAAAGAAAGAAGGAAAAAAATCAGTACCCTGACAAGTTTTTCGAACAAAAGATTTTTTTTTTTTTCCATTGCCTGCTTTTATTTTATGTGAGGGCTAAAGCAAGGGAACCTTTGTGATAACTAGGCTTTTTATTAAACTTTAAATTCTCATACCATGTCTGGAGGGTATTCATCTTAGACATCATACAGCATTGTGCTGAAACAGACTGATATCCCACCATGCTAAGCCCACCTTGTCTGGTGTCCTAAACAAATATTACTACCTAATCCAGCCAGGCCTGTAGCCAGCTATGAGGTCATTTTCATGTTCAAAAATAAAATTTGTTCTCTGAATGACTAATTTGCTGTTAAACTCCTCATATGAATGTCTGCATGACATGTATAATACAGTTCAGACAGTTTGCAAGAATTTTTAGCATCTGTGGTATGAAAATGATCGCTGTGAGATGCTGCCGGTGTGGACGAGTTGTGAGTGAAGGCGCGGGCACAGCCTCCATGTTGCCAGATCCACATATTATAAGCGTTTTTGGACTTGTCTTTTCCACTTAATTTAACACTTTAGGTCAGCGATATCTTTATCTTATCTTATTTGTAGGTGTGTCCCCGACTAAGGATTTTCGTAGTCGAATCGGAATTTTCGAATATTGTCGATAGTCGACTGATAGTCGAATCATATGTTTGGGGGCGGGGCAAAAATACATTACATTCCACAGTCATAAATACTGACGTTAACACACAGGGAAAAGGTGTAACGGACGCTTCGCAGATAATGCTTTATGTTTTGATTAAAAGATTTTTAACATTAAATGAAATCGAAACCCTAAGAATTCACAAAATTTTTTACAATAGCCAAGTGCTCTCATTATAACGTTATGTAAATGACAGTAGTTATTAATCTTCTGCATTTCTGTTTTGAGCTGCGCACGCTGACCAGTAGAATGAAGCATTTGATAACAGGTTTTTAATCAATGGGATTTAACTTATCTCATATAGAATACGCTTCGTTATTTATACATCATAACGTTAATATTACGACTTATAGGCTATTTGCACAAAATCCCCCAAATGCAGAAGTGAACGTGTCTGCTCGACTCTGAATTAATTCATTTTATGGACGCGTTCTTCTCACAACAACGTGCAGAAACAGGCAACTAAACTCTAAAAATTCGCAGCGTTTTATGATATTAGTGTTCTCATTATAATGTTATGTATATGACAGTCCCAGTCATAGTTATTAATATTATGCATTGTTGTAGTGCTCGCACTGCGCACTGAAGAGATAATCACTGTATAGTAGGCTACAAGCGCTGCAGCGCAACTCAACCAAATGCATCTTATACGACATAAATAATATATACAAATGTTTCTGATGTGTCTGCAATCACTTGTACCCTAACGTTACCTGATCGAAAAAATCCAGTCTAGGATTTGAGTCCCTGCTCAAACTTTAAATCCCTGCCGCCAAGATGCTCCTCTGTCGGTCATGGGTTATGGAAAGTGAAACTTAAATCTATAGGGGTGATTGGATTTATTCACGCAAGTTAAAATATTTATTGAAAGCTACCTTCTTTTTAGATTCTTATTTACAGCATTATCTTAATAGGCTGTATATTAACTTATTGGGAGAAAACCGGTAGTTCTATGTGAAATCAGACATTGAGCACCCCCATATAGCCAAAATGGCATGATCATAACACCCCGTGAATATTCGACTGTGAGATTGGGAGTCGAATCAGGCTCCTCCTATCGAAGCATCGAATCGCCGACTATTCGGGGTCACCCCTACTTATTTGTAAAAGATATTTTTATTTTGTAATTGTTTTTCGTTTTTTGTTTGTTTTACAAGTAATATCTGGCAACACTGCATTGCCGACACTTAAACTGACAATAACAAAAAAGCCCACGGACAGGTTATAGCTGAATACCCTAACTATATTAGTATTAACAAATTTTGATGCAATAAATATGATTTAAAAATGATCTTTCACAAACATCTACATATCTGTCTCTTTTAAACTGTTTATAGTGTATATAATGAGCTGTATTTGTAGGGGTTATTATAGCACAATTCTTTAACACCAACATCCCCCCGGACCTCGCTAATTTTCAAAGCCTGGCTACAGCCATGAATCCAGCAGATCTAATTGATATCAAGACCTATATGTTCACATTCAGTGATGATAAAAATCAATCAATGTCTGATCATGACTTCCTCGCCAACAGCAAGTATATAAGTTGCAGACATAAGGCAAGGTATGAACTTTCTGCTGCTTTTTTGGGAAATGTCGGTTGCAAACACCCACAGGGATGAAGCCGTCAGATTGATTAATATTGATAGAGTAGTACAGTACTCACGCAAGCACTGGGGCACCTCACCACTCCATGTACCATTGCCCACACAGGTGAGAATGGCAGGGAAAGAGAGCTCATATCCTGGGGAGCAGCTGTAACTCACGCTGGTGCCCCACTCAAAGTCACGTCCCTCCAGGAGGCCGTTAGAGATGGGTGGAGGAGCTGTGCAGGTAACGGCTAAAGGAACAAGTTAAACAGAGGAGAGTTAAGCTCATACTTAGAATGACATGCCTGATACAATTAGAATGTAACCAATATAATAGTACATTTGTCTTGATTTCTAGTAAAAATGTATAAACACCCTTAAAATAATACAAATTACACATTCCAGGGCTTTTTTCCTTTTAAACAAATGATCAGTGAAAAGAGGTGCTTAACCTTCAGAAAATGCTGATTGTTAGCCTCAGGAGGGCAAAGTAAATATAAAATGAGCAGCTTAATTTTCTATTCATTTTGTATGCGGTTTGCAATTCATGCAAATTTGTTAACAAAATTTGAGAAATAAATACAGTTTAAACCCCTATTTGATGTGATTCACTTCTAGCAATAAACATTAAATAAACATAAATCTCCATAGGAGGTAGTTAGTTTGGAATCAAATGTGGTTTGTAGTTAACTACATTTCCAAAAAATGAAAGAAAAACTTTTGTTTGAATACAACAGCTCGGGTAACATGGTTACACGTTTCCAGTCTTCTTTATGAAACAGTCTATATGATGTTACATGTTAGATATCAGACACAAGAACATTGCCATTTGTAAACATCTACATTTATTATGAATAATCTTAGTTAATATATTAGCTGTTAAAATATTATTAATATATAAGACAACATGTGTAAAAAAAAAAAATGTAGTGTTAAGTGTAGCAGTAACTGTAACAGGACTAGCAGTTTAAGTTAGGTAGAGAGATTAATTGCTTCTGCTAACACCGCTGAAGTCACTGAATGCTATATCTGTCTTAGAGGCCCCATCTTTTCCAATAACTGCCCACACAACTCTGTGAGGTAAGTCCTCTTTCCCGGTTATCAGTCCTCAGGTACCACATGAGCCCTTAAAATCAATCACACTCTACCAGACAGGAAGCCAATGCCTTGCTCAAACAGGCACTCATGATGACACATGCCCCCACTTATGGTGCAACACCCCAGTATGATGCTCTCACACACACACACACACACACACACACACACACACACACACAATCTTTATACCATGGTAAAGTTCTAGCCACAAGGTTATTACTGCCTGCAAAAACTATGCTTCGACTGCTTCTTTATGAGCTGATCGTGTTGCCTTTGCTTCACTCATGTTGATAGAACCAATAAACTTCTAACAAAGCCCATTGTTGTATTATTAATCAGAATCAGTGTTGGCATCCTTTAAAGAGGCCTGGACCAGATTGGAGCTCCTAAGCTAATGAATATTTCATGAAAACCATCGAGAACTGCAGGAAAGAGACAGAAGGGACACACACATACTCAATGTCAGGATGCTCCACACACCTGAAGCATTTGACAGAGGTGGGAGTGGTTCTTTTTTGAGTCGACTCACTTTAGCATGCATATTAACGGCTCTGTGAGACAGAATATCAGTTCAGACCGAGGATATGAAGTTCAAGGCTCTTCAGATATGTATGCACAACATGTCCTTTAAGAGACAGGAGGAGGCCGCTGCCTTCAGGAATAAATGAGACATCTGTGTCTATCTAAATGAGCTTTGCAAAATGGCATTCGATGCCAGGGCACTGGTGAGGATCACAAATGCATCGTCCAAACCTGGAATTCAATTTCATATCACTTTATATATTCCGTACCAGTTCATCTCCTGGCAGTAGGAGGATGACAGGAGTCATTTGTGAAATTAATTACGAGAAATGCAAGGGCTCATAGGTCAAAGCTGATTATAATAATGGGGACAACACAGCCCTTAAGGGGTGAACGCTCAGTCTACAAATGTGTTTGTGTTCCCGTTGTACGACTGTCATTTGTCAAACAGCATGATCGGTTGATAAAACATGAATGTTTACCGTTCATTGTAGCGCAATCGCACAAGAAAAGATGACCTACAAGGGTGGATAAACATTCCTCCCCTTTTTAGCTCTACATTTCAAACAAGACATCCATCACAATGGGTGAAGACACAAAGCTGGAAGACCTCAACCCACTCTGGGTGAAGCATCTGTGCATCTAACACTTGGGGCGGTTGGGGCCAGCTGTGCAGATATATCAGTGAGTGAATAATCTTAGGCCTTGCCTTGTGAACAATAAAGCTCTTTGACTTTACTAGGCAGAGAAAATGTTAGAGTAATGTGTTAATCTTGGGATGATGAAGCCTGTGGGAATAATGGGAAATTAAGTAAGACTTATAATAAGGTTTAATCTGTCATATTAATTGACACATTAAATATCATTATCCTAAATTAATAAATACTATAAATGTTAATTTGATAATATATCTCATTATTCGAAGTTAATACATATTTGGTCATAGTCCATTAACAAATGTTCATATACTCAGTTTAAAATGCTAAATAAATAACAAGTGGTTCTCAACCAGGGGGCCTCTGGATGAAACTAAATTTAAGTGCTGAACACACCCACAGACACACACACAAAAATCTACTTATGAACTGAAATCACATTCATTTGTTCTCCTCAGTAACTTTTTTTATTGAAGAACACACGAAATTGGAACCTTGTATTTCCTGGAATCACAAAATGAATAATGTTTTTTTATTTTTAATAGATCAACACTTCCAGTTTCTGCTTAACATAATATGTTAAGCTGTCTTAATTACAGCAAAAAATACCAGAGGAAATACTTTAGGATATTATGTTTGACAACTATGGTCTTTCAAGTCAAAAAAGGTTGAGAATCACGTTAGTAAAATTATTGTCCATTGTTATTTCATGATACTTAACACTCTAACTAATGTAAACAAATTGAACCTTATCGTCAAATGTTACCACAATTTATTACACCTGTTACTGTTATAATGTTAAAGGATGTTTAAATTAAGTTTTACCTTTACAGAAAGGCACAGGGGCATTCCAGGTACCATTTCCGGTACAAGTGATGGTGGAGAAACTCTCGGTTTCCATTGTGTAGCCAGGTTGGCACATGAAAGTGATGTTTTGTCCAATGGTGAAGTCTTCACCGTATCTCAGGCCATTGGCTGGCACTCCTGGGTCTCCACAGTTGATCACTGAAAAGTAAAGATCACAGCTATGATGTTTATAGGCCAAAATGAACTACTGTGTTGAGTACAATGCGCTAATAGTCTCTATTTGAGCTAAAAGTCTGGGCAATTTACAATCTGCCAAACAACAGCAGTGCAGATCTTTATTCAATATCTAATACAACTCATCAGATGGCAATCATAGCTTTTTGTGGCAATGTGATTGAAGCTATCGAAACAAACCTTGGGGTGTCACATTCACAAATCATCTTTAACAACTCATTTACGCTACAGCAATCTTTAGGACCCCTGGCTTTTTATTTGAAATGATAGATCTTGTTATTATGTAAAGAAATCAATAGTAGCACGCAAGCACGGCTCCCGTCCCACCGGCGTCCCCGAGGTGCAACTTCGAATCAATCCCACAGATCTTTTACAATTATCATTCCTTCCAATGGATAAATAAGAGGTCGGATTGGAATAATGTGAGAAAGAATACGGTGCCACTGGAATTCAGATGAAACAAATTTGTAGTTTTGCACTCTGCTGTGGCTGACAAAACCTCGCTCGATCAGTGCATTTATTTAATTATTTCCCAGATGCAACATCTTAATTTCCTCTATTGATTTATGGTGGACCATTACTTATTTGTCACCCTTGAGTTGCCATACGTTTTGTGTCTTTTGGAAAAGGACGGAAAATGATGTTTTGTAAAATCCATCAGCGGCCTTGCACATAAACATGTCAGCTGATGGTGAGAAATGGCTAACGCTAAATGCTAATGTGACTCCTCCCTTGGACACAACCATGTATCACCGCTTTTGCACCACTCAATAAACACATGTAGTGCTGCATCAATCAGAGCTGGTTTGGTGCACCGCCCATATAATACCAGTCAACAGTACGCAGGGAATACGCCCACGTTTAAGGGTGAACGTTTGAGAGCATTAAGGGAAGTGATTATGGATGATAATGCCAACTTAGCTAGACACATTACGCATGCTTAGCTGTTTTATTGTGTTGTGAGACTCTTCATCATTACTCAAACAACTACTACTGCGAGAGTTTTTAATCAACTAGATATGTGAGTGTTCCATCACTCACAAAATTGAACTGAAATAGATACAAATGATAAAAAGTGTGATCCATATGCTAACCGTGAGCAAAAAACAATGCTGGAGCAAATAGCTATTTGGCTACTGGTTAACATCATCAAACAGTCCATTTGACCTACGAGACACTGATGCTTTTAAATGAAATATTACTAAGACACACATTTGTTCTTGGAATATTATGCACCTATTATAGATTCATGGACTAGACTGTAAAATAAGTAAAATGCTACAGTAAAACATTCTAATTGGTAAGTTACTCACCATATACATAAATCGGTATGGACAGGCCATTTATGAAGAACACTGATTCATTATGTGGTTTTCTATTGTACCATCTGTTTTATTATGGTGGTTGTCAGAACATTTTAAGGTTACAAAAAAAGCAGAATTTGGACGTTTATACGGTTAGAAGTTGTAAAATATACAGATACCATTGTGTCCATGGCAGGGCTATGAAATAACTGATTAATGTATCTAACAGAGCAAAAGTGGAACTATCCTGACCTTTACATCTTCCTCCCTTTGACAAAAGAACATCTTGGAGCTACCTTGGAGAAACCTGATCCTGCAATCCCACTAATTCTGACCCAATTCTTCTAGAAAATGCACTGAAAACTTTCTAAGCTTCTCTATTCAAAGGAACACCGGTTACTCTCATGGTGATGCCTGAATTAAACTTCCATAAAGTTGGTCCCCTGAACTCTCCATAAGAGGACTTCTCTCTATCAGTCAAGGTCTGTTACCATGACAATACATTTTTAGTACAGCTTTACACAAATGAATCCCTCAAGCACATCCGTCATATCACCTCATTACAACCTATAATGAAGCACTACTGAGGCCATTTTGGTTTATTCGAAAACAAACAAGCCTTCATTTCTATTTCAAGTTCAACAAATCCCCTGCCGTATCTCACTTGTTTCACACTTACAGGTGCAGTTGGGTGCAGTGCCAGACCAGGTGCCGTTAGCTTGGCATTGCCGTGTGGTGGAACCACTTAGCAGGTAACCATCCATACAGGAATAGATGACTGAATGTGAGAAGGTGGTGCCGTCCAGTCGATATACCCGTCCATTACTGGGAGTCCCAGGGTTACCACACTGCACCGCTGTAGTATTTTAAAAACAAACAAAAATAAAAATGTATGAAAAGTTATCACTTAACATTCTTGAGTGAAATAACATGTCACATTATTTAGTAATTTCATTAGGGACCACAGGGGATAGCTAGGGGGTGTCAGTGTTTCTTTTGTCTGCTTTTATTTTGTATCTCAAGGTTTCGTGTTGTCTCTCGTCTCAACTTGTTCCAGCTGTTCACGCATGTACCTCATTTCCTTATTTTCCCTTGTGTACTATATCGTGACATGTTCCATCATTTTGAGTCACTTTGACCTAGAAACACAAACATTTTTATGTACGGAAGGAAAAAGCAAAGTCTCAGATTTCTGATTATATTATTATGTTTTTGAGATATATTCATTTAAATGATGGCTGTAATAAAACCCTGTTTTTAAGAAAATAATCTACAAAGAATCTAAACAGAAATCATAGACATTTTCAAAATGTTACACATTATCTGACAGAATCAGGAGATTCTACTATAGTTTGAGGTCAGTAAGATTTTTATTCAGCAAGGATGCCATAAAGTGACCAAAACTGGAAATAAAAACTTATGTTTTAAAGATTTCGATTTCAAATAAATGCTGTTCTTTTCTGAAAAAAAAAAAAAAAAATTCAGCTTTGCCATCACATTAATAAATTAGATTTTAAAATCTATTGATATAGAAAACAACTATTTTAAATTGTAATAATATTTCCCAATTTGTCCCAGGAACTTTTTTTTTTTTTTTTTACCCCAGACCTGTTGCTGTCTGCGTTTCCATCTGGTGACATAGGTCTGCGCGAGTCTCTCAATACGAAGCACGCAAATTTTGGACTTGTGTCCTCCTCGGTAGTTCTGACTTCGCGAGTTCGACTGGACAGGACGACGCGACCGGACAGGACGACGCAAGTCCGGTAATTCTGCAAAGAGCAGCGTACTTGATAACATCAGTCAGCTCGCCTCGGCTGCTGCAATCTTCCCCACTGTATTTACAATAGGATGAAATATGATATCAAACACCACTGCCTCTTTTCGTTTTCATTTAAACATATTAATATAGCCTCGGAAATGAAGTTCAGGGAATGTACATTACAATGAAACGAAATATAATATCAAACAGCATTGCCTCTTTTCATTTTCATTTTAACATATTAATAGATTAATAGAATAATAGAATAAAGACCAAATCTACCTGTTAGATTTACCCAAAGCAAATTATATCACTATACCAGCGAATTATACCACTACAGAGACATCAGAGCCAGCGGCAAATGTCAGAAGGACTAGCCGAGGTTATGCTCCTCTCAGAGGGATACATGAGGCCCGGTGATTGCCTGGAGCTCGCATCTCCGAAATTTTCAAATAGGCGCTGTCTTCATAAATAAACCGCAGATTTGAGTTTTAAACAACTAAATTCTCACCTGAAATACTTTAAAAACTACATTTCATAACAGTTATATTTTAAAAAATGATGCGAATATGGTGGTTGAAATACAGTGCTGCGTGAACTCAACCAATCAGCATGCTCAGCGCCCAAGTCCCGCCCCTGAAAGTTCCAAACGTTTGAAAAAGTACTACCCCGTGAGCAGGGACTTTCTGGGGGGCAAATTTGTACCTGGAACTTTATTTAGATCCTGGTTCCTGCGGTGGAAACACACCGAGTACCGGCCCAAAGTCCCTAGTTCCTGGGTAAAGTTCCTGCGGTGGAAAAGGGGCTATAGTTCTACTTAAACAGCTTTGGCGATTTAAAATGATCACATATATATACCCCCCTAGTGTCTTGTCCAGCCTTGTATCTTTGTCATGTTCCTTAGTCTCAGATGGCACACACAGTCTGTTCGCTGACCATCCAAAGTATATTGCTCACAAAAAAGTAGGTGGTTCTTGGCAAGAATAAGTGGCAGTGTGGACAAGACCATATGCTGTTCAGTCAAAGGTCTGACTACATGAGACTTTGTGCTTTTTAATTAGCAATATAAATACTCTGCCATGAAGCACTTACTAATTGAACTGGATTACAATTTTTCAGAAGTAGTCCGTTATCTGTGCAACTGTATATTTCATTTATTAAGTAGCTTCCCCCAAACTGTATTTGATATATCTTAAGATTATCTGGACATCTGATGGGAAGAAAGTGATGGTCTAAAGGAACAGATATCATTAGAGAGACGTCTTTGACTATGTAATGACTATGACATGGCACAGTGGCTATAACAGAATGAGGAATTAGCGTCTGTAAGGCTTAAATGAGCGGGGATGAAGTTTGAAGATATGGTATGACAGGCCCGTAGATCATACCCGGAGCATGGCACCGAGACCGAGGAAATGAAAGGACAAAAAAAGAGAGCTCTTTATTTCCGCAGAGATGCTGGTTGAGTGAATTAACTGGCTGAAAACCTATTAATCCGCCAAGCCAAAGTGCTTTCTTAGTTGACTGCAATGGAAGAACTCAGGCTTCCTTTCAGGATGGAATCATCTCTCTGCGCAGCTGTTAAAAAGACAGTGCTCACGGTACACCTCCATGACGGCAAACTCGAGCACTCTCTTTGTCTTGCGATGACAGGCTGACCATTGTGATTCCCATAGGGCTTGTCATTTTGCAGCATGGGAGACAGATTATAGCGCAATGCCTTCCCCCTCAATTAGTCACTGTTGCTGTATCCCTGTGCCAATTGCCGTCTCTCAAAAATGATTCCAACACAATGGCTTAGGTCATGTCAACTATATGTTCTGTGGGAGGTGGGAGCCCTGGGAGAAACACCATTAGTCAGGTCTCAGAGCAGGAAAACAAGATGGTGCATCATGTTTCCGCAGAAAACACTGCCTGCTTGAGTCGGGAAGTGGCTAGTCATCTTTCATTTGTGCTGTAGACTTTACAGCCTCGGGGAAAATGCGGGTTTATTACGTGATGTGGGACTCTGACAACTGTACAACTGTAACGGCAGGCCCAAATAAAACATCAGGTAACAATGTGGTGGATGGTGATATATTATTTAGCGGGTAGTTGATTTTATTGTTTGTCACTGATAAATGACTTTTGGGACTATTTTATGGTATAATAAAGACAACACTTGCTTCCAGGGAGTTGGATGCAAGATCATTATTAAAATGAACAGGAAGGTCTTCTGTTCAGCACTTAGTAGTGCTACTAAAGAAATAACAAGGCAATGCTTGTTAAAAGGTTCAAAATAAGTTCCACTGTTAGACCAACAATGAGAAGAGGGAAAATTCTCAGTTTTCCACTCTCTACTTCTAAACCAACTCTTAGTTGCTGATGAGAAAGTATTTTGGTATTTTTATTATGCTTACATCTTTACCATATAAACCATTTTCAACCATAATTCTTGAGAGATGTAATCTGTTTTTTCTCTTTTAAAAAAGCATTTATATGAAATAAAAATAAATATACATAAATTTGAACAATTTAATGCATTCTTGTTGAATAAAAGTCTAAAATCTAGCCTTAGCTCAGCCGATGACTTGTTAAAACAAACTCCTGACTAAGTAGCTTAGAGCTGAGATGTCTTACTTCTGAATTCACCTAACCAAGTGAAAGAGAATATGTGCAATGTGAAGAGAGAGTGGGAGTTGGGCAGTTTTAGAGATGCTGGATCATGTCAGCTGCTGCAGGCGCTTACGTTTGCAGGAGGGCTGAGTACCGGACCATGTGCCATTGGGGAAGCACATCCTTTCTGCAGAGCCAAAAAGCTCGTATCCCACCGAGCAGCTGAAGTGCACTTTACTACGTATCCGAAAGTCACTCTCATCTCTACTGCCATGGGATGGTGTGCCTGGGTCACCGCATGTCCCTGATGAATCACCTTGAGAAACAGAGAAAGGAATAAAAAAGACAATAGAGGTTGAAAAGAGGTGAGGGTCATTCCAACTATATCGTACATTTTCATGTCCCCATTGTATGTGTCTTAATATATTGGATAAAATATTAAACTCATCTTTTTATAAATGGACATTAGATTAGTTGGTATTCTTAATATCTCTATCAAGTGAACAAATGGGCTGAATTTTAAATAGTTTTACTGCTTTCTTTATGCAGAAAAAACCTGCTAATTTATTATTCCAGGTGTTTCTAATTTCTGTTTCCTTTCTCTAATCAAAAGCGTTTTTGGGAATATATATATATATTTTTTAATTACCCTGTGTCCTCAATTTTACTTTCCTTCCTGTTAGTCTTTTATAAGTCGTTTAACAATTCATGAATGACATCATTCTCCTGGAAATAACAGTTTTGGTGGGAAAACAACAGCACAAACATTTTTTAAGTAATGGAGTTGATGAATTTTATGCATTAGTTGGCTTATTTCACTCAAAAACATTCAATCTTGTTTGATACAATTACGGGAAAAAAATGAAATGAAGCATTTTTATTTCTATCGTGTTCATTTCTTGTCATTGTGTATATAAAAAGTTCAAATTTAAGCGCCTGAGGCTAATTAGCATATTTTTAAAAGTCTCCTTTATAGAAATACCTTCTTAAACACACAAGCGTATTCATCTTACTGTAGAAACATGGGGAAGAAAAAAAAAGAAACCAAGTGTGAAGAAACATACTATTTTAACCTATTCTACTGCCAAACGAATAAAAAAGGATGACTAGTCCCGCGCCTGTTTTCCAGCCCCTCTCAGGATGTAATCTTGGAGGAGGACATCTTTTTTTCCATGCACTCAAGGCTTTGCTACAGCTCTCTGGAAATTGATATTCCTGATTGATTCCTGCTGCTTCCATATATCTGAGCTCAGGGCCCTGCAGCCTTGCACCTCACCTGAACCTGAGCTCCATTCATCATCAGCACACTAACGCACACAATCACACAGAAACACACACCTGCACACGCACATTTATGCTCACAGGGTTTATGAATAATCTCGGCACACCAAAAAATATAGAAAGTGATCGGTTGTGATTGTGTCACGTCGGATAGAAGTTTCACATTCAGTGTGCACAGACAAATCGCCTGCTGCTGGAAACCTGGTTAGGACACAGTGTTAGAAACCATGACTTATTGCTCAAACCCTGGACAAGAGAGCTAAAATAGATCAGTGGCTGGTTGCGCCAGCTGTGTGCAAGTTATAACTTAGTGCCGATTTGCAACAGAACTATAGGGTTTTAAGTTACAATTTACGCATTATTGTATTGCACAATTATACTTAGTTGAAGTATAGGGACCAATTCTCACTATTAACCAGCTGCTGATTAGCATGCCTATTATTAACATATTGGCTGTTTATTAGTGCTTATAAAGCACATATTCTGCATGACTGTTGTCATGAATCCGGGTGCACGATGCTTCCTCTCACCACCAGAGGTCACTGTCTCCCGGATTCAATTCCCCAAACTCCACTCACCTCATTATTGTTTAATTTGCCCCAGCTGTGTTCCTGATTGCCGTCCCTACTTAAAGGAACACTCCACTTTTTTGGAAATAGGCTCATTCTCCAACTCCCCCAGAGTTAATAAGTTGAGTTTTACCGTTTTTGAATCCATTCAGCTGATCTCTGGATCTGGCGATAGCACTTTTAGCATAGCTTAGCATAGATCATTGAATCCGATTAGACCAGTAGCATCGCGTTCAAAAATGACCAAAGAATTTCGATAGTTTTCCTATTTAAAACTTGACTCTTCTGTAGTTATATCGTGTACTAAGTCCGGCAGAAAATGAAAAGCTGCGATTTTCTAGTCCGATTTGGCTAGGAACTATACTCTCATTCCGGCGTAATAATCAAGGAACTTTGCTGCCGTACCGTGGCCGCGGCAGGCGCAGTGATATTACGTAGAGCCTGAAAGTAGTCCCCAGCTAGATAACTAGTTATAATATAGCCGGGGACTACTTTCTGGCGCTGCGTAATATCACTGCGCCTGCTGCCGCAGCAAAGTTCCTTGATTATTACGCCGGACTGGGAGTATAGTTCCTAATCATATCGGCCTAGAAAATCGCAACTTTTCATTTTCTGCCGGGCTTAGTACACGATATAATGACAGAAGTGTCAAGTTTTAAATAAGAAAACTATCGAAACTCTTTGGTCATTTTTGAACGCGATGCTACTGGTCTAATCGGATTCAATGATCTATGCTAAGCTATGCTAAAAGTGCTATCGCCAGATCCGGAGATCGGCTGAATGTATTCCAAAACGGTAAAACTCAACTTATTAACTCTGGGGGGAGTTGGAGAATGAGCCTATTTCCAAAAAAAGTGGAGTGTTCCTTTAAGCTCCCTGTGTTTTCTGTTCTGCTCTCGTTTGTCTCACTTTTGTGCCAGGTATGGCTGTGACTTATGTCTGCCCTGTACCTTGTATATGTCTTGTTTTCAGTGCTTGTGTTTACTCTGGCTTTTTCCCCTTCGGGGTGGTTTCAGTTTTGTTTTTTGTTTATTTTGTAATTTGTTAATAAAGAAGATTCCTTTTGCCAGCAATTGAGTCTTCGTTCCTCCCCACCCGTGACAGTACAAACGAGACAGTTGAAGACTCAGCGGCAATGGGAATCTTCTTGTACCCAGCTCCTGGTCGACAGAGGAACCAAGCCCCAGCCAGTGGGCCGCATCCCTGCCCACAAGACAATCGCCCCTTTGGGGTGTACGCCGAAGAACTCGTCAAGGCAGGCCAGGAGCTGGGGATTGGAGGGAGCACCCTCATCCACCTATTTTTAGCGGGCCTGGATGAGCCTGTCAATCGGGAGGAGCTGGGGGACTTAGATACGTGGTCCTATTGGGAGATGATCGACCACGTCATCGATTTGAAGGAGGTGGAGCTGCGGGAGGGTGCCCCCCTCCCAGTCTGCGCTGTTGCTCCAGAACCTCCTCGGATCGTGCCTGCCACTTCCAGAATCTCGGGGTCTTTCTTTGGGCGCCCCGGGCTGAGACGCAGCGTGGAGGATTCTCCGCTGATGTCGGTGAGGGGAGCGGCGGTTCCCGCTCATGAAGTTCCCGAAGCAGGGATATCCGCTGAGCTTTTCTCTGAGGGGGCAGCGCTCATCTCAGGCCTTCTCGAGGCGGCGGCGCCCGCTCACAAGGCTTCCGAGGCAGTGGTGCCCTCTTACGATCGTCCCGAAGCGGCGGTAGCCGTTCACGATCGTTCAGAAGCGACGGTGCCCGCTCACGATCGTCTCGAAGCGGCGGTGCCCGCTTGCGATCGTCCGGTAGCGGCGGTGCCCGCTCACGATCGTCCCGAAGCGGCGGTGGCCGTTCTCGATCGTCCCGAAGCGGCGGTGCCCGCTCACGATCCTCCCGAAGCGGCGGTACCCGCTCACAATCGTCCCGAAGCGGCGGTGGCCGCTCACGAGGTTCTCGAAGGGGCGGTGGCCGTTCGCGGCCCTAGCGAGGCGACGGTGCCCGCTCACATTCCTCGGGAGGCGGCGTCGTCCGCTCACGAATCTCCCGAAGCGGCGGTGGCTGCTCACAAGGTTCCTGAGGCGGCGGTGTCCGCTCACGTTCCTCGGGAGGCGGCGGCGTCCGCTCACGAATCTCCCGAAGCGGCGGTAGCCGTTCACGATTGTCCTGAGGCGGCGGTAGCCGTTCACGATCATGCCGAAACGGCAGTGTCCGCACACAAGGATCCCGAGGCGGTGGCCGCTCACAGGGTTCCCGAGGCGGCGGTGTCCGCACACAGGGTTCCCAAGGCGGCGGTAGCCGTTCACGATCGTTCCGAAGCGGCGGTGGCCGCTCACGATCCTCACAGGATCCCCGAGGCGGCGGTGTCCGCACACAAGGTTCCTGAGGCGGCGGTGTCCACTCACAAGGTTCCCGAGGGGGCGGTGGCCGTTCACGATCGTCCCGAAACGGCGGTGGCCGCTCACAAGGTTCCCGAGGCGGCGGTGGCCGCTCACGATCCTCACAGGATCCCCGAAGCGGCGGTGTCCGCACACAAGGTTCCCGAGGCGGCGGTGGCCGCTCACGATCCTCACAGGATCCCTGAAGCGGCGGTGTCCGCACACAAGGTTCCTGAGGCAGCGATGTCCGCACACAAGGTTCCCGAGGCGGCAGTGTCCGCTCACAAGGTTCCCGAGGCGGCGGTGTCCGTTGGGTTTGTCTCCGAGGGTGCGGTGCTCGTCTCAGGCCTTCCCGAGGCGGCGGTTTCCGCTTCCGGTCCTTCCGAGGCGGTGGTGCCCGCTCACAAGGCTCCCAAGGAGGTGGAGCCAGCCATTGCCCACTACGGGGTGGCAGCTCTACACACACCGCTGGTGTGGCCGCGGGTTCTGCCCTGGGTCCCCATCCCGCCGGCGCTGCCTCAGTCCCCAGGTCCCCCTCCAGCGCACGGACCTGGCCCTTCGTTCCTCCCCACCCGTGACAGACTGTATTCTACATCCCTACCCAATACCTAAACTTAACTACCTTACTAACTACTAATAAGCAGCAAATTAGGAGTTTATTGAGGCCAAAAATCGTAGTTAATGGTTTGTTAATGGCGAGAATTGGACTTTTGAAATAAAGTGTGACCATTAAATTATATGAAAATACTTAATGTTTTACCTTACAATGTTGTTAAAATTTTACTAATTCACATGATTTTAACATTATGTAAATATCTGTCTTCATAGCAAAACTATTTATGCATGCTAAGTTTTAGAAATTAAAATGTAAAATTTGTATACATTTTTAGATACAGTTGCATATTTTTTTTATTTTTATTTTTTAAATATTTTTTACTTTTTAAAGTTATGCTTTCACAAACATATTGTGCAGCACAACTATTTTCAACATTGAAAATAATAAGAAATGTTTCTTGAGGACCAAATCAGCATATTAGAATGATTTCTGAATGATCACGTGACACAGAAGACTGGAGTAATGGCTTCTGAAAATTCAGCTTTGCCATCACAAAAATAAATTACATTTTAAACTATATTCAAATAGAAAACAGCTTATTTAATATTTCACACCCTCACTGTTTTTACTCTAAAGCTTCTTAATGGTTCAATAAACATACACATCATATTTGACTACACAATACTTTACAGAAGGCTTACAACCTGGGCTAACTTTTGCCTTAGGACAAAATTGTGCTATTAAATTATGCACAGACTTTGTTTCAAACTAACTAGTATTCACTACATGTGAACTTCATGTCTCCAAGACCTTATGAACACTTCTTGCAACTGCAACCCTACCCAGCATCCTAAAGGTAAAAACTGCCATCTCATATCAGGCCAGCCAACATCCAAACCCAGCCTATGTCAACGAAACCAGCCAGCTCCATAAACAAGTAATGATTTATTTAAGAACAGGCAGTTGTATGAAAAGAAAAAAAAATCTCCTGATCTAATACATCAGCGTGGCTGGAGAGTTCGGTAGGCAGGGCTAGTGGCGGGCGGCCCAGGGGACAGATTAAAATGGCTGTTATTAAAGGACTGTGGGCTGTTCCTCTTACTTATTAATACGTCAGTGGGCTGCTTGAACAGGCTCTTCTGCTGAAGGGCCAGTTGTTGACCCTTGCATGACTGGCAAGTTTTTATCCTGCAGACTTTGTTGCACTGTAAATCGCATACGTGTGCCATACATTACACAGCGGGGACTCGTGCACCAGACGGACAAGATGCATGTTGACGTGAACTTGAAGTTAAGTGAGGAGGATGAATTTCCTCTCAGAGAACAAGCACACAGAGGGATCTGTTTCTCAGGTTGTGGTGTGATGAAGAAACAGGCACCCTACCGGTCATGCTAAGATAAAATAGCGCACATTTCTTAGAGTACCGCCACGTGCACAGATGCATTGTGACAGCGACATGTACTTTTCTTGGGGCGTAATATAGCAAGGCGCCTCGTATTGGTATACTCTTTCCGGGGCAGAGCGAGTAGTAAATTTCCTGGGAGGTCTATGCGTGTTTGTATGTCACTGCAGAACAAGGTGTGTGTTTTTATGTCATGTTCCATCTTTGTCTTTCTTGCTGGTGGCAGAGGACGAGAGGAGCGAGAGCCGGTAGGTGTGGGTGTTTGGACTCCCAAGAGCGTGTTCTGTCAGGGAGAGAGTGCTGACCAAGCATAACACTTCAAGGGCAGACGGAGGGGACTGCTGTATTAGCCGTCCCGCTGGAACTCTTCCACTTATCTGCAATGGCAGCCCTGAGACCACCGTAGACGCGGGAGGAGAGGGTATATGTCCATTTGCATGTCACAAATTGATGTACAGCCACTTCTGATCAAAAAAGTCACCGCAAACATGCAGTTCACACTCTGAGGCAACACTGCTGACAGGATTACGTCAGATAAAAACTGACACAATATTAAATGTCAACTTTCTGCAACCACACAAAACTTGAGTGGAAGAGAAGTGGGGCACTAAACATGGATTATTGATCAGTGGCATCTTTGGTGGCTTTTTGACACTCAGGCTGATTTTTCACTTCGGGTCAAATATGCTTTTGGACAACAGATATGGGTCAGATACAAAATATCTGAATTGATGGAGATTTAGCATAGCATTTAAAGAGATAGATCACCCAACAATGAAATTCTGTTGTTATTTACTCACCACCATGTCGTTCCAATCCGTATGACTTACTTTCTTCTGTGGAACATAAAAAAATGATATACTAAGAAACATGTTTTTTTTTGTCCATACAATGGCAGTCAATGTGGTCCAGTGTTTTTTTTTTTTAAACATCATTAACCTTCACTGTATGTATAAAAATTATTGAATTGGCATTCAAAATGTCTTCTTTTGTATTCTGCAAAAGCAAGTAAGCCATACAGGTCGAGTAAATGAAGACAGAATGTTCATTTTTGGGAGAAATATCCCTTTTAAAAACACATACTTCACAATCATGCAGGACACACAGATCCAACATCCCATTCCTCCTACTCAGTTTCACTGGAAAGGCATGCTTTTACCTATGTTTCTGCAAAACTCAAAAAATGCACCTATATGACTCCCTGCAGTTTCCAGTTGAAATGAACACTAGAGGCAGTAAAACTCTGACAACTTGCATTCGTTTTCACGCAAATTATGATTTACAGGGCCAGAATTTCGAAGCTTAATTTTCACACAATTTCTTGCACAATATTATGTTATGACCTCAAAACAATTTTAATATGCTGCAAAGTTGAAAACTGACACTTTTAAACATTAGCATTACATATACAGCTTCATGTGTATGGGTTTTCTAATGCGGTAGGTTTGCTTGGTAGCTCACACGATATGGCATTGCAGCTCTTCGGTACGTAGTGAATGTGCGTTTTAGTGCCACTGACTAGACATTTCAATTTGAAACTGCTGCGAAACGTGCAATAAGCACATATTTTCAATGAGCTTGGGTTGTACAATTTCACATTAAAAAAGGCAAAAGCTCCCTTTGGAAAATGGAATTGATTGATAGCACCCACGCACCCCCAAGTCACTTCAGTTCTACTGCATAGTCAACTTAAGTAGGCCACTTTTCTACTCTTAAAATGTTTTATTAGGGGGAAAAGGCACCTATTTTACCTGTCAGTTTTCTTATTCTTCTTCTTCCACTCTGGAACTCTATGGCAGCCCATAGAAACGCTTGCGGAAAAGTTATGAAATTTGGCCACACAGATAGAGGACAGTCTCAATATTAACCATAGCAAATTTGGAGTCTCTATCTCAAACTTTCTAGTGCCACCAATAGGCCAAATTTGCACTCATATTTCTGCAAAATTTTGAACCATAATGTCTAGAAGCCCAATTCGGCGGCTCAGCGCCACCTACTGGTCAAAATATATTAAAAATTTATATTTCTGCTCAAAACTTCTGACCAGCTTCACCAAAAATCATAAAATTGACCATGACAGATTTGGAATGGCACACCAAATCAAACAATACCTAATTTACCTTTGCCATCCTTTTTGGGCATCGACCATTTTGAGTTTTGCAGTAATATGCTTTATCAACAAATGTCTTTAACAGGAGTCTCCACCCCTGCTCCTGGAGAGCATCCATACTGCAGAGTTCAGCTTCAACCCTAATCACATACAACTGAACCAGCTAATCAAGGTGTTCAGGGCTACTTAATTACAGACAGGTGTGTTGAAGATGCTTGGAACTTAAGTCTGCACAAAGGTGCAAGGTTGGAGACCCTCCAGAGAAGTAATTCAAGACAGCTCCTTAGCTCTTTATTTTGCCTTTGTTGTGCTTGGCCTCTTAATTGCTGCTTGTAGCTAAATTTTAATTTGCTCTTATCATAGTTTTAAATGTACTTTTTGCACTAGCTGGAATAGCAATAGTCTTGAACTGTTCCTGACACAAAGTGTGAATGCAGCACAAGCAGTAGTTTTTTAGTTACCAATGCTATTATGAATGCGTACAAATGCTCTATTTGCAGCGAGCAATTATTTCTTTACTATATGAACAAAAGTGTTTTCAATTGACAGGGGGGTGATATAAAATGGGGTCACAAAAAATTCAAATAGTTCAATGTTGTGCAAAATTCAAATGACATTTTCTTTTCTAGCCTCACAGAGCAAGACTAGCAGCTTGTACAAACCACGAGCAGAAGGAGAAGTAGAAGAACTGATTGGAAGCAATTTCATTTTTTTGCAATTTTTTTTTTGTTTGGGTTCCTTAGGGACATAGGAGTGACACACTTCACCTTTAAGAAAAGCAGAATCCCTGCGGTCTAAGCTAGCAGCTGCTCTGTCTCAATCAGTGTGCAGTCAGCTCACTCTATCTGCAGTCAAGCAGTGCCAGAAAGCTCAAGCAGAGCTGGGAAGTTAAGTCTTGAGAGAGGCTCACTGCTAGAGGCTGCTCCTTTAGCTGCAGCCCTCACATACTTACAGCCGCTCTAATTGGACCACAGCAAGTTCAGGTGTGAGCAGGGAGAGAACAGAAGATCTTCCCACCAGGTGGACACTAAAACCCTCGCTGATGCAGCCCAGTATATGTGCTAATTGGGTACCAGGCTGTTTCGGGGGCAAAGAGTAAATGATTGTTTGTTGATTTTAAGAGGGTCGGATCATGTTATAACTTCGTAAGGCTTTACCTCAGAGACTTCTCTCTGGAAACAGGCAATTAGAAGAGGCCGGCAACAAGGTCAAAAGGCTTGTAATAGCTTCGGTTTGGACTCTTATTAAAACAAAAGGTTGTAAAACAGCACGGGACATCACTAACTGATCTCAAGAGCTGCTCGTGCAACAGATGCACACAAAAAATATCAACTCAGTCCTCTCTAGAAGTCTGCAGTCCCTGCGTGAGCGCATGTTTGTGTGTATAAACGCCTTCAGCACAGCACACAGGAAAAAGGATGAAGTTGTGCTGCTATGATTTTGTGCCATGAAACCCAGAAAACCCTGGAGGCAGATGAACAGTACCAGGAAGGAGAATAAAGCCTCCTAGGACCAAGAGGAAGAGAGATTTCGCTTTCTGTCTAGCTGTTGTTCTCTCTCTGCCTCCTCCTTTCTGGGTCATGGATCTCTGTAGAGGATTGGAGCATATACAGTGGGATTGGAAAGAGACAATGTCTGTACTCACGCTTTATGGGTCACAGACACTTAATGCAGGTTTAATGGATAAACAGTGGGTGTTTAAAAATATGCAAAGTGCATTTGAGAGTCACATTTATGCAAAGGCTGTCTGGAAGTTTTCAGCAACATGTCATTTTTCTAGGTACATTCACACTGACGGTGAGCGAGCAGAAGTGATTTGTTTTCAATGAGAGTTGGTGATCAGAGGCAACATGCACTCAAAAAATGGATTTTTCCTGCTTCTGCAATTTGGTTAATTAAAGTGAGCTAATGCAACACAACTCTTGAACATTTTGTCACAGCTTAATTTCATTGTGAGCAATCAATTTAAATGTGTCAAATGGAAGTTTACTTAATCCATTTGTGTTGGGACTACATGAGGCATGTTGGACATTACTGTGAACACTATTTTTTTCAAATCTGTTCTTTAATTCACTTAGTTCTATACCAAATTACATCAAGGTTATTTCAGTCTTTCTTGTTACATGCTATACAGAAACAAGTAAATAGGCAATCTTTAGAACAAATCGAATGTAAAATTAAACAAAGGTAATATAGTAGCAACAGACTGTAGTAATATTTTTATTATTAAACATTATTTCATCAATTTAAAAGTATTAAGTAATAGTACCATAAGTAAGCTATACAATAACGCTGAGCAGAGTTTGACTTGCGTCACTGTACCTTCTGTCCTCATTTAAAAAAATGTTCTGTGATATGACTAAATCACAATTTGATGTTTAATCTACACTGCCGCTTAGGGTTGGTAAGATTTTTAATATTTAAAAAAAAGAGAAAAGAAATATCACCAAGGCTGCATTCATCACAGTAAAACAATAAAATTAAAAAAGTTATTACAATTGATAAAAATGTATTTTTTTTATCATTATTATAAAGATTATATAAATGGCAAAGCTGAAATGTCAGGAGCCATTACGTTCGCCAGCGTCACTTCAGAAATCATTCAATTATGCTGATTTGCTGAAGAAACATTTCTTCTTATTATAAAAGTTCAAAAACAGGCTTAGTATTTTTGTGGACACTGTTATACTTTTTTTCAGGATTCTTTGTTGAATTGAAAGACATCTAAGTGCAAAATGACAACAACAGAGATCCAGTGACCAGCAATATCAATTGTTGAAAAACTGAAGTCGTTACAGTTAGCACATGTTTCTAACCGTAACAACAGCAGAAGCATCATGGGAATGAGGCGTGACATTGCTGATTACAAAAGTAGAGCAGCTTAGCCTAACAAATGCTCAGTCTGAACGGTCACAGACAGTATTTTAGTCATTTTACCCACACATATCACTGCAAGCCATTTGTGGTCATTCTTTAAACAATCTCAAATACAATGGACTAATTTATAACTTGAAAAAAATTGCACATCAAGTGTTTACCATGAACAATGATTCTGATGGCTGGCATAAAAACACAAGGACACTACAATCAACCAAACCAATCAAAGTTCAGTCTACAGGCTTATACAAAAAGCAGCACAACCTTCAGCACAATTTCTAATAATTCAAGAGCTCCAAACAGAGATTCAAGAGCATACAAACATGCAACATTTTCTTTTAAGAGGGAGAATGGAGTCCTCCACTACCAAGTCAGTGGTTCGGTGCACAAAATCTTTTTTTAAAGGGCACAACAGACTATTCTAGGCAATGGGAGGGACTTGTTGAGCTCAGTGAACCAGAGTATGTAGTATAAAACCATTCAAAATGCCAGTGACTGAGCAATTCTCTCACTATACGCCTTTCCTGCATGTTTATATTTAATTCCCTTTAAAGTCTCCAAGGACAATGTGACAGTGTGGCAGAATAAGAGTTAGGTGAGGCATTGGACACAGTGGTCCTTGATTCGCAATAATTCTATGTGACAAAGGCTCAGCTGCCGCTAGCGCACCGAGTTCAGAACTATTTGAAGTGGCCTTGCAGAGCATTTTGTGCACGGATGGCATATGGCTCATGTAAAATTTCTCTAAGCCATATTTGGTGCTCAGCAAAACTCGTGCTGTACGTGTGGGTGTAGGAACCCACACGTAGAGCACTTTGAGGTTCCCCTCTGGATTTTTCCCAGTTAATACACGCCTTTCCATTACATTTACAGAATGAACAATGGAAGTGAGACGGTGGGGTATTGTGTTGTGTTTGTTATGAAATGTGCATGTTCGGTCTGGGCTCCACAGCTCGTCTTGATTCTGCGAGTCCCCTGTTCCTGTTGGAAAGACTACACAACATAAACAGACATGGACTCCTGCAGTTGCATCTGTATTTGTCCATGCCCAAAGCCATCTGCATGTAATCTCAATAAAAAGCAGAGAAAATGTATAAAAAAACAGCACTGCAAACCCACAGATTAATTATACACCTCACAGATGTCGGATGCAGGCTTAAGGCGGCGCCCCACCAGCCGATTTTTCAGCCGTAAACTTCATTTACATAGTCATCGGACAGTCAGAGGGAGTCCTGGCCGCGTCTCTCAGTGGGAGAGTGTTAACAGCCCCAGCGACTCAAACCTCTGCTGAGTTAATGGTGCTGCCACTGGGGCGGATTCTCACGGCCTTGCTGGGCGTCCAATGAGTTTTTTCTCACACGGAAGAACTGACGAGCTTTATTTGAAGACATTTTGTTGCTTGGAAGTCATCCAAACTTATATCCCACGAATTGTTAACTGTGATTCTGCAACTGAGCTATTTTCTAAGGTTCTCCTACAATTAAATGACTAATAAAATGAGTAATTAAATAAAAAGAAGAGGCAGAACAGACTGTGTTTATAGAAAGTAAATCTATTTCTAACTCAAGCTGTGCATAAACATATACTCTCAATGGCAAGCCCTGAAGGAATAAATACACCCATGCATTCAGAGAGAAAAGATACTAAACAAATTGCATGCTAATTCAGTCTATTACAAGTCTGTCTGTGCGGTATTCCTGTTTAGCAAGCTACACATGACGGGGAATTGGAATAGGGCCTCCTTGAAAACGAGATGGTGCATCTCAAGGGGTTTATCCTCAAGAATATATTTGTTGCAACTGGAAAGAAATGTCATAGGCTTTAGTCTGTGACCACTCTTCAATTTAGAACCAGTCATTTTGACAGAATGTGGCCAGATTTCAGCAAAAACAGTCAGTAGGTATAATACCTTAGACCAAAATTGAGTTGCTTTGACTCTAGATTGTCCAATAAGCAAAAAGTTAATACATAGATAACCAAACTAAAGTTTTAATAATAATTCTGATTCTATGAGAATAGGTAAGTCCACATCACAACTATAATGATAACGACACCTAAAGGAACGCTACAGTTGGAATCACTTCATATTGACAGTTCTTCTTTTTTCAACTTCATTTTTGCTCCAACTACAAGAACTGTTTCAAATTTAACTGACACGTGTCTCACAGCAGTGGTGTTTTATTTCCTGTATGAATCTGTATTTTTTTAGACTGATTAAACTTACTAGCATATCAATATATAACATACAGAAAGAGTTGCTGAAAAATTCCCACCACTAAAACATAGACTGACATTCTGGAACAAAGACAAAAGCAGAGTGTTACACTAACAACTCCTAGAGTTGGACTGTATATCAAGACTTTTGGAACAACGCACAGCCAATCAAACTGGCTGAGGGCTAAAACAGAACTAGAAATAACTGTAGTAAAATATCAAGTAAATTACATTCCAAACACAACACTGACAACTATGTCGCTGATTTTTTTTTGCTCTGCCAGAGAAAATATTTACAAAAGAAGCCAAAGCAGGAAGTATTGTGAAAACAGGCAACGGACTGATCCAACTGTTTTATGAAAAATCAGCAATTTTGGAATATCGCCTGCCCAATCAAATTAGTTGACTGCAAATAACTGTTGCATAGTGATATATTACTTTTGCAACCAACAAAGGAAAGGAAAAACAAGATTGCTTTGTGGAGGCAGCTAGGTTTATGAGCACATGCTGTTTATATACTTAACCTAAGTGCAAGTTCTGCTTTAGCCAGACAGAGTTGCCCGATGATGTCATTGCTATAGGTAAACGGCCTAGTTAGGGTTAAGAGGATGCTCATATCTGTCCACAAACACAGAACCTGACGGCTTCTGCATCTGTGTGATGTCAACAAGAGAGATGTTTATGCAGGGGTACAATGGAACTCAGCCAATCATCTCTGCATATAAAATGACAATGACAAAAACAAAACACTTAATGAAGCTAACAATATCCAAAATCTCTTCTAAGGCAGCATGTAATGGCTCTTCGCATCTTTAATTGTGCAGATAGCATTGATGGATGTGTGTGCCCGTCCTACCTGAGCAAAAGGGCATGGGAGCGCTCCAGTGGCCGTTGAGCTGGCAGGTTCGTGAGGACTCGCCCTTCAGTTGCCGGCCACCCATGCAGCTGTAGCGCACCGTGGCGCCAAAGGTGAATTTGTCCCCGCTCAGCACTCCATTGGGAGGAGATCCAGGATGTCCGCAGTCTACCACTATTCAATACACATGCAGATGCAGAAAAGTGCGAACATGGTTAGTGGAACGGCAAACACTCCTTCGGTACACATTCACATATGATTATACGAAAACATAATAGACTTGAAACAAAGCTGCTTTTTACTTTTAATTACACAATCATTCCGGTTGATCCCAATGATAACGGTGCTAATTCAGCTTCCTGCAGGAGCACTAAGATCAGCACTTTCTGAAAGTTTGCTCCTTTCCTTAGCTCAGACCTCACCGCTTGTGCACACCACTACTAAAATTAGAATTAGAAATTTAATTTAAATATAATAATTTAATGTAATAGTAAAATTATTTAATAATTTAATATAATTTATTTGAATTTAATTAAAATGGTGCGTGGAAACCTCATTGAGCTAACATAAAAAATTTAAAAAATTATATATAATGTAATTTGAATGGATACAGTCTTTATGTTTAGATGTAAAACAACATAAAAAAATTGAAATGAAAAGTAAAAAAAAAAATCTCATTCATTATTAGCTGAATATGTATTTGTATGTCAGCAGAAAAGGTGTTCACAAGCAGGTGTGAGCACAAATAAATATAAATAAAGCATTGAGTAAAGTGTGCCAATCTCATAACCACTTGAGAAACAATAAACACCTTTCATACAGACCTAGACTGCAAGCAAACATAAGCATTTTTATGTAGAATTTTATTGTAGGGTCACTTTGGTATTCAAAGAGCCCAGCAACTAGTGTTAGGATCAAACATGTAAAACTACAGGGAAGATTATGCAGACACACAAAGCAGAAGTGACGACTGGGCAAAAGGGCATCTCTGACAGCAGGGAGTCTTGTCAGGGCAAAATGTAAGCTCAGGCCCCGTCGACTTCGCAGCTGCTGCAGAACGTGTCTTACTGAGCTGTACACAGGCTGAGGATGTGCTGCGTTTCAACTTTCACATATTAAAACAGGGATCAGATAAAAAAAAAAAAAAAAAAAAAAAAACTGACATTGCTAATTAATCTGCCACGGAAATCTGTGTTCCACCTGTCCCTCAATTACAAGCACTGATCTTAAACAGCGGGAAGAGGGTCGTGCAAATAATTCCCCTCAATTACAGGAATGAATAGGTAATTAGCACCACAATGCCACTGCCAGATTTTCATTGAAAGATGCCAGAAACATACCGATACACTCGGGCAGCGGTTTGTCCCACTGACCCGTGGGCTGGCATGTGAGGACAGGAGAGCCAAACAGGTAATAGCCGGGGTTGCAGTCGTAGAATACCACCGTGCCAAAGGTGAAGTTTCCATGCTCAATCTTACTCTGCCTGATAGAGTTGGCTGGAATCCCAGGATCAGAGCAATTGACAACTGAAAACAGAGAAGAAAGGAAGAGGACAGAAACAGAGACATGTGTTATTTGGCAGAAGCACTAAGCAAGTGACTTCGGAGGAAACAAGTAGGTCAGATGCTCTATGCCTGCAATGCATGCAGAATGAGAATTTGCCATTTGTAGTACGTGTCACAGACATCCACATCCAAACATACTGTTAGGACACAATAAAAATATCTGAATCTTTGTTAAAAAGTGACATAGGACTAATCTAGAATGTAATGATTAAAGGGTTAGTGCGCCCATTTAAGACATGAAGTTGTATGCAATCCTTACCAGCACTATAGTGCATACACACTGACCCACCCTTTAGTCACCTCCCTGGTCAGAGTTCTGGCCGCTGGAAGTTTTTCAAGATAGTACTCCCGGTTAGTTTCCGGGGCCTCAAAACTGTGCGTTTTTACGAGAAAAAAGTATTTGCGTTTCAAAGCTTGAATAATTTACATCACAAAAAACACGCCTGACAAAATTCATACCTCAGTTTTAATCGGCACTATTTTCTTTCCATTTCTATCAATCCGCGCTGCTGTCAACGTCAACAGTGCGCACGTTCAGATCAGCTGTTGATAGCGCAACTCGCTGACAACATGTCTGACTACGAAACTTCTGATGACGAAACCAATTTTAGCACAATGTCAGACGGAACAGATGATGATGAAAGTAATTTTAGCACAACGCCAAAGGGATACCTTTATGAACTGGAGTATACCGATGCCGAAGTTCAGCAGATAGAGATAGAACGGGAAGAGAGAGAGTGAGAGGACAGAGATGCAGTTGTCCAAGTTGATGCTGATGTGTGTTCAATCAAATAGTTTTCTCACCAAATTGTACATATATCCCTATATACGGTTTTTATATTAGACTTCTTTTCACGTGATTTCCACTGGAGTCTAAACATCAGCTTGTTTACCGTACAGTTTAGACATTGGATCATAAAAGTTAGTAAATAGAGCTTACCCGTGGTACTGGTACAGCAAAACTCTTTAAAATCATTTTTTTTCTTTTTCCTCCTTGGTTGGGGATGTAATCGTCTTCGCTGAAGTGAGCACTGCACACACGGAAATCCTTGATTCTCGATATTTTAGCTCCCGCAGAGTAGCCGATGGCAACCAGCCAAAGCTGTCTCGTAGCTATATCCGAAACTGGAAAACGATGGAATATAAACGGTGATCCCGGCACATTCTTGTGGTCACAGCCTGGGAATTTACAAGTTCGCACCATTGTTCATTTTCTACTTTTTATGTCGTTGTCATTCGATTGTGTAAACACTATGGAACAGCTGATCTGAACGTGCGCACTGTTGACGTTGACAGCAGCGCGGATTGATAGAAATGGAAAGAAAATAGTGCCGATTAAAACTGAGGTATGAATTTTGTCAGGCGTGTTTTTTGTGATGTAAATTAATCAAGCTTTGAAACGCAAATAATTTTTTCACGTAAAAACGCACAGTTTTGAGGCCCCGGAAACTAACCGGGAGTACTATCTTGAAAAACTTCCAGCGGCCAGAACTCTGACCAGGGAGGTGACTAAAGGGTGGGTCAGTGTGTATGCACTATAGTGCTGGTAAGGATTGCATACAACTTCATGTCTTAAATGGGCGAACTAACCCTTTAAATTTGAATAAAAACATTTTTAAATGTAATACTGAAATGTACAGTATATCTTACATAAATATTATGATTTAATTTAAATTATGAAAATAATATTATAAATAAATACATTTTTAATACAATTTTAGTCAAACTGTGTTAGCATCATGTATCATACAGTTACATGCCATATTAAGTGAATGCACACATGCAGAATGAATTATCACAGAACATGCAATCTATTTTTGTGTAAAAACAGTATAACATCATCTTTCCTTGCCAGGCAATTTTTGTTAGTGTACTTTCAGCCACCAAACCCCACAACTGGCAGCCACTTAGCAACATCGCAACAGCCGCTACCCCCTTCCTTACCCACAGAGTGCACTGCGGTGCTTTAATTTTGTCAGGCGGTGGATCAGGCAAAGCTCCGTGTGAATAAAAGACTTAACTTTTCTCCCCACCTTTACATGTTGGTGGTGGCTGGCTCCACTGTCGGTTGGCCTGACACTGGGCCCGAGAAGGGCCCTCCATCACGTATCCCATGTTGCAGGAGAAGCTCACCACATCATTCAGGTTGAAGCCATTGCCTACGGTACGCCCATAGATGGGACTCCCTGGATGCCCACAGCTGATGGCTGGAGATGACAAGAGTGAGATGTTTTAATATGGCATAAGCACCATGTTAAATAATAAATTGAGTGTAGCGCTGTGGGATGAGTTCTTTTCGGAAGCTGTTTTCTCACAACAGGTACATATTAAATGACGGAAACATTTTTAGAGCGTGATTAAATTATGGAAGAAAATAGATGTGCCCTTTATATTGATTGGTCACTGCGGGAAATTAGTTCATTTTTCCCTCTGTAATTTCTAATCATTTATTTGGTAAGTTGCCAACTCAAATGCAATAAATCAGATTCGAGTTCTCCTTGATAAAAAGGCAATTCAAAACCAGAACTATAGTCTAAATATCAATGAATAGAAACAAAGGCAGGTTTTGTGAGGCAGGTCATTTTAAGTGGGACACAATCACATGTACACATTTATCTGGACCTCTCCTGCTAAACAACAACAGTTCTTTAAATGTAGGGCTCAATGATAAAGATGGCCAAGGACAAGTCAGTGTGAGCGTTTTGGGCCAGTTACTAAAAATGTTACATATAATGATCAACGTATATACATTTTTAATGTACATTTTACATTTTAGCATCGTAAGAATGTGTTAAAATAAAAAGCAGTAATGTTTTGCGTCTTATGCCATCATTTTACAGCAAAAGTTTTTCGAATTTATGGACTTAAAATTAGCTGTATAATTTATAGCTATAAAAAAAAATTAAACAAAAATAAATAAATTACAGATTTTCTAAAGAAATTTCTTCATTTATTGAAAACCTTTTTTTATTAAATAATTTATTTATTTTATTTTAAAAGCTCAAAATGCATTGGTCTCGTTATTGTTCAAAATCAGCAAGACGTTTTGGTAACACTTTACAATAAGGTGTCATTTGTTAACATTAGTTAATGTATTAACTAACATGAACAAATAATGAACAATACATTTATTACAGTATTTATTTATCTTTGTTAACGTTAGTTAATAACAATACAATCATTCATTGTTAGTTCATGTTAGCTCACAGCGCATTAACTAATGTTAACAAACACAATTTATGATTTTAATAATACATTAGTAAATGCTGAAATTAGCATTAAAGGTGCCATAGGTGATTGTCTTCAGAAACATTTTTTGTTATTCTGGTTGAAAGTCTCTTCACATCCCGATAGCAATCATTAAGTTAAGTGGTCTAAATGTATTTATCTGTATTTATATATTCTGTGGAAGGTGTAGGACCAAGAAATGTTCATCCAATCAAAACGCTTGGTCCGAGCGTTTTAATTGGCTTTCCTACCTGCCTGTCAACGTATGTATTTGCATACCATCATCAGCGCGTTCACGCATGCTGTGCGGACAGAGCAAGAATGGCAGGCAAACATCAACAACCCAATCTTCCTTCCTGGTACTGTAGTACTTTTACTAACTGTGCTGTAAAGTTCTCACCGGTGAATGTCACATGATGTAGCCCAGCGGTTCCCAATTTCAGTCCTCGCGCCCCCGCTCTGCATATTTTGCATGTCTCACTTAGTTAACACACTCGGTTCAGATAACCAGCTCAAAGTGAGCTCCGTGCATGAACTGTGTTCCGATTGACATGCTCTCTATACAGTGTTCATTACTCTCTACTCCCTGAGCAGGGAAATCCTTTGAAGTTTATTTCACTTTGGAACATTCACTCACGGATTTGCGCAGCACAGCGTCTTCACACACAGACGAAACTTACTAGAGAAGTGTTAAGTGTGCCATAATATACCTCTGTAAATAAATACAATTTAAATTCACATCTCGCACACTTTAATGCCCGTTGTGTGTTCAGGGGGCGTGGCTTTGGACGGCGATTGCAGGGAGGGTGGGACGTCCGCTTTAAGTGCTATCAGGCTAAAGTTATCATTTTCCGAGATCTCCCATTGCACCTGTAACTAAGATTAAAAGTGTTACCGACTTTTTTTTTTTAAATGAATATTTATGTATTAATATTGAAATGAATACATTTATTCAGCAAAGATGTATTAAATTGACCAAAAGCGACATTGAAGACTTACATAGTTACAAAAAATTAAATCTTTTTTAAATAAATACTGCTCTTTTAACTTTATATTTAGTAATAAAGAACCCTGAAAAAAAAAAATTAAGTATTAAGCAGCACAACTGTTTGCAACATTAATTAATTTTCTGAGCACCAAATCAATATATTAGAATAGTTTTTGAAGAGCCATGTAACACTGGAGTAATTTCATAAACATGAAAAATCTTACAGACTCTAAAGTTTTGAATGGTAGAGTATATATAGCATGACATTTTGTCTGGAAGTGTGTCATCTAATAGCTCTGTAACTGTCTATGTGTGAAGGGAACATTAGTCCAATGAATGAAATCCCGCTGTTCTAATAGCAATGGGCAACACGGTACCATTTGTGCTCAACTGCAGGCATTTGCTGGCTGAACGAAGCGGTACATGCTGTAAACAGAAGATTCACACTCAATGCCTTCGGGTGAGAGCTGTCACTCTGATGTTCAGTTTAGACGTTAAAATTCTATCGTTTATCAGAGTACATACAGACAGCAATGTAAATCAATCTAACAACAGCATACTGCCTTTTAATTACATGCCAGGTTGAGTTTACTTCATTTATATGGAGAAAGTATTAGACCTAAACTGTCAATCAGTATCAGATATGGAGCCGATGTTAGAAGTGCAAGTTGTTGTTATCTACTGTGTATTGTGACAACACTTGTAAGCCGAAAATGACAGGCCAATCCTCACGTGTCTCACCGTAGGTCTCCACAATGAGTGCTGATTAACTCCAGAGTCTAATTCATACACTGTGCTCCAGAAGGGCTCTTATTTAATTAAAGTGAAATTTCTTTCGCTGATATGACACATTTAGAGGTATATTTGCTTTTGTAATAGCTCTTCCAGGCTACAGTATATTTTGTTCCTCACCATGCGTCTTTTCTGCACTCATAAAAAGCCACAGTTCATTTGCATAATCACAGTTGTAATTTGTTTCTCTTTGCACGGAGGCAATTTCCCTTTCATTTAAAGACTCTCCGTAGCCCAAATTTCCAACCAAATCACTGTATACTAAAATAGCTGAAAATGTACCCACACATTTTCCTCTTTTTTGTATACTACAAGCTGTGATTTTAGCTTGTAGTGCAAAGCTTGTGAAATGCAGATAGCATAGATGTGACAAAAACTTTTATGCTTAAAGACCCCCTGAAATCTCTTGATGAGCATGGTTTTCTTTCCTGTATTGACATATTTCCTACTAAAATAAGAAGTGAGGGCCTTTAAATAGCCTTTAATTTACATCACAGTCGAGAACAATGACTTACTACTTGTAAACTGCTAATCAAAGGTAGGTGGTTTTAGTTGAGTCCACAAAATTGTGGATACGCTTGAGTGCAGGATCAATCACTATTTTTGCTCAGTCACCCCCCCCCCCCCCGCAAGCAATGTATTTCACAAAATACATTTTAAGCATCTATATATGCTTAAAAATGAATTTTGTGAAAACTGATTGCAAACTTTGAGGAGTACACCAGCAAATAGACCCCCAAACTAAAAGAACTGCAAAAAAGTCCAATATTTATTCATTTCATGGGGTGTTTAAATTGAGTAAACGATTAATACATCAAGTATGTCAGCTGCTATTGGTTAGATCCATTGAGGACTCACAAAGTCTGGTGCAACTTGTCTGGCATTAAAATTGGCTTTCTTCTCTTTTGCTTTATTCCACTTCAGAAAGTGAGAGATGATTTGTAGATGCAAAACAGCTCTGTGATTGTTTCAGACACCGTGTTAAAGTAATGTATTGGAGAGACAACAATCACCATTATCAAAAGAGACATCTCAATAGCCCAGTTTTCATTGTAATTGACTGCTATTCTCTGAAAGATCATGCAGGAGATGCCACATGAATGAACGCTGAATCAAATTAAATGACAGTCAGATATTACCAAATTTGAGAAGTAGTTCTCAAACATTTTTGCTGAGGTCCCAGATTTGATCTTAAGCAAACTAGACCTATAACCCATTTTAGGTTACAACCCACCTCTTGAAAAATACCAACTGTATAAGTACATAATGATACAGTATCACACAGCTTTCAAGACAATAAAATGTAGGATCAGTCCTGACAATTCGTCATCACTCGTGTCCCTTAAAGGTATAGTTCATCCAAAAATGCAAATGACAGAATTTGCATTTTCGGGTGAACTATCTCTTTAATAAACTGGAAGATGATGTGGATAAATCCTGCAGCCTCAGATACTGCAGTTACTTCACTCCTTTCCCTGCAGCTCCTTTTTATCAGCTCATTTAATCTAAATGTTCTTCAAACAAATAAACGCCCCCATTGAAGTGAGGCAGACTTGCTGCAGTGCGTGTCTGATAAATGCAGGCTGTGAGCGTGGACCCAGTGTGTCATTGTGCAGTGGGAGATGACAGTGACGGCACATTTTTTTAATATAAATAGCTCCCTAAATACAGAGGGCTCTTAAGGTGGATTCTTTAAATGCCAGTGCCATTTAAGAAAGAGAAACAGAGCTCTGAGGAGTGTCTGTGCCATGATGTCATGTCCCCTTATGCTTGTTTGCAACAGAGTTACTCTCTGTGTCCCAGATATAGTAGTAGTTCAAAACTGCAACAGTAGGATGAGCTAAAATTAGGGCTGTCGATTGATTCAAAGCTTTCACTGAATTAATTCCATGTTAAGTTTATTGACTATACCCCATATGAGGATATTATTGTGGCGGAACTGAATATATTATTATTAGTGCTGTCAAACGATTAATCACATCCAAAATAAAAGTTTTTATTTTTACATAATATACGTGTGTATACTGTGTATATTTATTATGTATATATAAATACAAATACATGCATATGCATATGTATAGATTTAAGGAAAATATGTTGTGTTTATATATTAAATGTATTTATATATAATATAAAATAAGAATATAAATGTACATACATGTAAATATTTTAAAAATATATACTGTATGTGTGTGCATTTATATAATAAATATACACAGTACACGTACATACAGTGCCCAAAATTGCTCTGTTGGCTGTGGAGTCAAGACATTTGCAAATATGAGTAAAAGATGAATATGAGACAAAACTACAGAATGTCACATTTTATTATTAGCTGTATCAACACATACACGTTTTACCAAATAAAAAGAACAGCACTTTTAGAGTTCATCCCACTCATTGATGTGAGCATAAGTATTGGGACAGTTATAAGGCAGATATAAAAGATTAAAAGCTATTGTTTAGTTGCAGATCCCTTGTGCGCAATCACAGCAGTGAGTCTGTGACCCATAGACATCACCAGACTCTTGGTCTCATCCTTTGAAATGCTTTTCCTAGCCATTAATGCAGCCAGTTCCAATTGTTGCTTGTTTTGGGGAGTTTCTGCCTTTACTCCCCTCTTCAGCTGATGAAATTCATGTTCAATCGGATTTAAATCTGGAGATTGACTTGGGCAATCTAAGACTTTCCATTTCTTTGCCCTTATAAATTCCTTGACTGAACTGGAAGGGTGTTTTGGGTCATTGTTCTGATGCAATATGAAGGATTTCCCAATGAATTTGGTGGCATTTTCTTGAATATTGGTAAGCAAGATGGTTTTGTACCCTTCCAAATTCATTCTGCTACTGTCATCATACATTAAGTCATCAGTAAAGTTGAGAGGGCCTGTTCCAGAGGCAGCCGTGCATGCCCATGCCATGACACCACCTCCACCGTGCTTTACAGATGAGGCTGTATGCTTGGGATCATTGCTGTTCCCTTTTTTTCTCCACAATTTTTGCTTTCCCTTCACTTAGATAAAGGTTCATCTTTGTCTCATCGGTCCATAAACACAGTTCCAAAACTCTTCAGGCTCACCTTTGTGCTTTTTTGCAAACTCTAATCTTGCCTTTCTATTTTTGGTGCTGGTCAGAGGTTTGTATCTTGCTGTGTAGCATCTGTAATTCTGTGTCAAAGTCTCCTGAGGACAGTAGATTGTCAGAGCATCACCCCAGCTTTCTGGAAGTTGTTGGTGATTTTACAGACACGTCTTTTAGGGTTAATTTTCACAGCTTTTATGATTTGTCTGTCATCAACTACTGTTGTTTTCTCAGCCGATCAGGTCATTGTTGGTTGCTGGTGGTTTCCAAACTCTTGATTTCTCCATGCCCTTTGTTTTTGCTAGAGCTCTAACTAACTTCCTCTTTTCTTTTAGCATCCAAATTGTTTGCTTTTCTCTCAAAGTCAGCTCCCTCGTCTTCTGGTTTGTGTGTGTCATCATCAAATGCAAGATTCAGAATGCAGAAGTAATGGATATAACTGATACGACACATTCCCTGCTTTTAATATCTGAAGAATTAATGCAACAGGACACAGCTGATCACTTAGAAAGACCTGTGAGGCAACTGTTCCAATACTTATGCTCACACCAGATAGAGGGATGAAACGCTAAAAGTGCTGAACTTCTTAGCTGGTAAAACATGTATGTGTTGAATCACCCAATAATAAAATGTGACATTCTGTAGTTTTGTCTCATATTCATCTTTTAATCATATTTTTAAATGTCTTGACTTCACAGCCAACAGAGCAATTTTGTCTTTACTGTTCCAATACTTTTGGAGGGCACTGTATATTATGTAAACAAAATGTTTTATTTTGGATGCGATTAATCGCGATTAATCATTTGAAAGCACTAATTATTATATGTTATTTCCATATTATTAAACATAGAGGCCAGATACACATTGGCACATTTTTTAATTAATTTGACTAATTTATTGTTTTTAACTGACATCTGTAGCTAAAATATATATGATTGTGTCTGCCTATTTCTTAACCCAGTGTTTGGTGCTATAGGCCCTCTGTCTGATTTAATCTATTCATGGATTCAGTAATTTTCCACAGCTTGTCTGAGAGAGAAAAGCACGAGTCCCAAACTCACGGACGCAGATGGGCAGCTGTCCGGACCAGTTGTGGTCTTGTTGGCAGATGCGCACAGAGGAGCCGATGAGGCGGAAGCCGGAGACGCACTGGTACACTACCGTGTCTCTGTAGCCGAAGTTCTCCCCGATCACCTGACCGTTGACGATCTGCTCGGGTAAACCACAGTGGCCAGCTGAAAGGAGAGGAAAGAGAACAGAGAGTGATTAAAGTGAGAGGTCTGAGTAGCAGCTACATTACACTGTAAAATATTAACATCCAAATGCTTTTAGAGAGTAGAACTGCTTCATGTAATTAAGTGTTTAGTGGAGTGCATGTAAATTCAAAAAAGTGAGACCTTCAGTGGAGCAGGAGAAAGAAACATGATTGAGGTCAAATGCACTTCAAGCACTTAGACACTACAGTATGTTTGTGTATTGCCGTTTAAGTCTGGGGTCAGTAAGATTTATTTTAAAAGAAATGAATACTGTTATTCAAGCAAGGATTGCTGATCTTTTGAACCTTCTATTCATAAAAGAATTCTGAAAAAATGAATCATGGTTTCCACAAAAAACAAAATAATCAGCACAACTGTCTGAAGCATTGATGATAATAGCATACAGAATCGTGCATATATATATATATATATATATATATATATATATATATATATATAATAGATAGATATATATAGTGTATACATTCACACTTCCTTTTATGTTATTTTATAGTGAAGGCATTAATTACAAAATGTGGTACAGTAATAATAAACAAAACTTCTGGTTACTACTAGAAACTAGGATGATGACGATTCTGTCACACTTAACAAGGTTTAAAAATCAAGTTGGACCACTGCCAGGCAAACATGCCTGAAACAGCAGATGTGAACAGCAGCAGTGAATGTACACCACATTACCCAAGCAGCGCGTCTCTGTTCCACTCCACAGACCAGAAGATAGACACTCTCTCACAGTAGATCCCACCAGCATATACCCATTGTCACATGTAAATATGGCTGTGGCCCCAAAGGAGGTCTGAGTTCCAATTTTCTTGCCACTGGGAGGCGTGGCCAGATCCCCACATGAGATGACTGCGGAGGGAAGAGAGAGGGTAACACAAACAAGGACAATCTGGAAATCTTAAACATTTGACTAACGGAGCCAAACAGCTGTTGGATTGAAGTTGAATTACACACTTACTTTGGCAATGGGGCCTTTCGTTCTTCCAGCTCCACACACCATTGGCCATGCACTGAATGTGGGCGGGGCCTAAGCGGTAATAGCCAGGATCACAGGTGAAGATGATTTTGGTCCTGTACTCATAATGCGAACCGTTAACGATCCGCCATCTTCCATGTTCCAGAGAGAAAGATCCGATACTTGGGCAAACCACAACTGTGCAGCAAATACACCAAAATCAATATTCAGAATCCTATGGCCACTCATTAGTACGGTGTCAATATTTTTTTAATGATTCTGTTTCAAAATTTATTGAGCTGCCATGCTATTTTCATAGGTATCTGCCTTCTAAGGCAGCATGATAACTGGAACGGTAGCAACTCCATGTTTTGAACAGCATTATTCACAGTTTTCACAGTTCATATCACTAAGCTAACTGTGATACTCCAATTAGCATAAATAAAAAGCGCACACACAAATACAGGGTAAGAATTAACTTTCATCAAACTTGAGTATATTTACTATTTGAATATTATATCTTAATCCTAATGTATTAAGGGATTGCTTTCACCACAAAGGATAATTGCTTTAGATTTTTTTTTTTTTTTTAAATAGAAGGCAAATACAAATCTTAGAAGGCAAAGCCTTTAGAAACAGGCTTTGTGTTGAGGTTGATGCTTAAAGGGGTCATACGATTTCAAGTTTTCCTTTCTCTTTGGAGTGTTACAAGCTGTTTGTGCATAGATAAGATCCCTGAAGTTGCAAAGACTAAAGTCTCAAAACCAAAGAGATATTCTTTATAAAAGCTAAGACTCGACCACGCCCCCCTAAAACGGCTCATTCAAACACGCCCCCACATGTCTACATCACGGTGTGGGGAGATTTGCAAAACACCGCCCAAACATATACGCAATGAAAGAAGGCGGGACTTTTATTCTTGCTGTAGTATTGTTGCCGCCGCCGGCGCCATGTCCTGGAGACGCTGTGTTTCGTTGTGAAAGCGAAACTACTTTGTTTGGGCTTCCAAGAGTGAACACAACTAGAAGTTGTTAAGTTGCATTTACAACACTGTTCCAGAACATTTCAACCCAAATATTCGAGTGTGTGCAGCACATTTTATGGAGGACTATTTCCTGAACCTGGTAGTAGCCTGCCAGCTATGCTCAAAGGCTGTTTCTATAAAGTGGGGTACTTCCAACTTTGCAAGGACAGTCTTTAATTTTCATATTTAAAGAATTTGCCACTGATTATTCAAATGCGAGTTTTCAGCTGTGTAGAGTAACGTTAGTGCTTGTTGTTTGTTGTTTCTCCGATCACAAATGCAGACATGGTAATGTTTATGCGATGCGATGCAACGCGTCGCGTAAAAAGACAGTATAAGTCATTATAATCAGTAATTATGTCCCCACTGGATGCAACAAATGCCTCGTTTATAATGGGTTTTATTGTTTTTGTGTCATAATGAGTTTCGTAAAAATCGGTACATTTCAGAAAGGCAGAGCATAGAGGAGCAACAATAATGTACAGTATGTGGAAAATAATGTGTTTTTTGAACCTTAAACCGCATAAACATTGCATTACACCAAATAATGTAATTTTTGCTTTTTAGCAACGTCATATGACCCCTTTAAAATGCAGCCTAAGTAGGCAGCTTTTTGAAACAGAGGCATCATTTTGGCAGATATAATTGGCTCATTAATAAATGACGATTAAAGCTGAAGCAAAGAGATCTCTCAAAGTCCCTTTAAGGCAAGTTGATTCACTCAGCGGCCATCTAGTTATGCCCCAGGCAGCTATTTTCTATTTAGCCAATAGGGATACAAGCACAGCTCCTGTCTACTTGAATGGAAAAACACTGAAATTTCCAAAGCTGTTTGTCTAAATTATGTTTTAATAACACATTCCAAATCAGCAATAAAATCTGACAACAGTATCATAAGATTTGCTTTACTTGCTCAAATAATGCTAAAAAGTCTTTTATTTTCCAGGCTGGACCAATTAATTCACAACCTAGAGTAAACATCCTCTATTAAAACGGGATTATTTATGTGTACAAGTCTATCTCATTCCTCTCATACTGTCTCTTGATCTCTTTATCTGCTGTAAAATTCATGCTGAAGGGCTTCTGCATCTCTATGAGGGAGCTGGCCTGTACCTGAGCAGCGAGGGACTTTGTTGTGGTTGCTCCAGGTGCCGTCAGGTTGGCACACAGCACTGGTCAACTCTTTGGAGGACAGCCGGTAGCCATCGTTGCAGAAGTAGGTCACACGTGTACCCACTGAGTAGTCCATGGCAAGCACTCCTCCGTTCACAGGAGCCTTGGGCACCCCACAGGAGACAGCTTATGGGTGTGAAAATGAGATAGACATATGGAATGTTAAGTAATAAGTTGAAAATATAATTATGAGAAGATAATTAAAAAAAACCTCTCATCATTGCTTATTACCCCATTAGAATATTTCACCATCAGAGCAATGAAAATTGGCTATTCGATTGGCTGGTTTTACAAGATGTAATTCGACCTGCTTTTCAGGTGCTTATGAACACGTAGCGGCTTTATTAAAGGTCAATACTACGTTTATGAGCAAAAAAGTCATTTTGGCCAAAAGGAAGTGGTCTGTGCACATGAGCATTTCATTTTAGGGATGCATGATATATTTGTACCATATCGGTTACCAGCTGAGAGAGAAGACATTTATCTTTATAATATTTATATTTAATAACACTGCGAAATGTAATTTTGTAGCAAATCTCAAATGAATATCCATTTTCCGTGCTGTACATTATAATGTGTTGCCTAGATTCAACGGTTTTTAACATCAGCACATTCATATTTAATAAGAATTATAAGAATAATAAGAAGAATGGCACACGACCATCTCCAAACTGAAGTTGCCAACAAAATTGAAAGCACAGAATACTTTAAAATGTCACTGTATGGATTTACATTAAGAACTGGAATTAAGGAGTCTAGTCAAATCATTAACAAGTTTAAGTCACTCAAGTTTAAACCGAACACTTTTTTTTAAAGGTAAATACTGTATTAAAAGTATTCAATGAAAAGTCAGAGAAGGGCAAAAGAAAAATGACTCTATGATTTCAGACAATCAAAGTCAAGGTTCGCCTGTATGTAAAAGCATATTTTTTTCATAAACAATGAAATAGCACTCAAGGAGTTGAACTATTCCTCTATAACTATGCTTGTCATCAGTGTGGCAAACCAGCCAATGGAACATTCCATCTCGCTTCTTGTTCTCCTTCTCCCTTATGCAAGCAGCACTGGAACATATTATTTATCAAGGCACAGTACTTTAAGATGACACTAAGTATGAATCATTGCTGTGCAAATGCCCTCTAGATTTATTGAGCAGCAAAAACACTGGTACATTTGAGAAACAAAGCTACAGCCCTAACCATCCGACTGTCAGTGCTCAGCCATTAGAAGCCGAACAATAACCTCCCAGTAATTAAAGAGCACATATCAAGAATAAAGCCGTTTCTCACCAAGAGTGGCCTTTGAGAGTGATGCAAGATAACTCTTGTTGCTTTGCTTTAGGATAACAAAAAAAAAAAAAAAGTGCCCAGATCGCTTTTGGAAGTTTACAGAGTCATTTAAGTGTCACTCGATGTTAGAGGCACCAGAGCCTGTGGCCCTTAGAGGGAGTAGGGGCCCATTCTGTCACATTAATGTAGGAGCAGAGGCCCTGCATGAATGCGCCGCCTCAGAAACTATTTAGTCAGGCTCATCTACTCTACTGTGAAGCTGCGTCTGGGAGGATAGGTGGAGCAGGATAAACGACACAGATGGATAAAGAGAGCTCTGAAGATTAGTCATTAATGTGACAAATGAAACAGATCATGAATAAACAGTATCAGTGAGAGGAGCGGCGACAGTAATTACTGCGTCTCCATCACTGACCGTAAAAGCTTGTTAGAGATGCGTCAGGAAAATTACTGATCATATCTGCAAGCACTGAATTACTACCTGCTGACTTTAAAAAAGGTCTGTTCGGCGTTTTAGTCAACAAAATACAAGTTCAGTGCAAGTTTAATACTCGATTGACAGCATTTGTGGCACAATGTTGATTTTGACTTGCCCAAATAAAAAATAAAAAGGCAAAAATCTAGGTCACAGTGAGGCACTAACAATGAAAGTGAATAGTGGCAATCTGTAACTGTTAAAATATTCTCTGTTTGAATAGTAGAGTCACAAAACATAAACAATATAAGTGTTCACATTATTTTAGTTAGATAAAAGCCTTTTCTTTGCAAAGGTTTATTCAATTTTAAAAACTTTTTTGCCAGGAAATCGTAAAGCCTAAAACTCTAAAATTACTGCAAAAATTACAGGAATGTTACATCTTTTTAAAAATAAAATTATTAGCTTCATGTATAAGTTTTAAAATTCTGCAGAAACCGGTCCCTTCACTTCTATTGTAAATGCCACACCGTATCCTTTGATTAATTAATCAAAATGTTTTGTTTAATCAATGTCATGCTTTGAAATATTTTAATAAAGTTTGAAATATTTGAAAATATTGAATCCAGAAAACGAATGCTTTCCCATATCCCAGCTGAATATGAAGGACAAAAAAAAAAAAAAAAAAAAACGGTTTGAAAATGGTCATTGTTTTTACAAATCAGAAAAAGTTGGCGCTGGTAAATAACATCAATGTCGATGCCGGTTAAATGGCTAATGATCATAAAGTATTGAACCGTTAACGTACTTTGGTTATCAGCACATTCAACCCAAAACTGACTAGTAAACACCTTGGCAAGCAGGAACCGGGGCGTCCCAGGCAAAGTAGCCGAAGGGGGTCTTCTTGCAAACGGCGGTGCTCTTCCCAATAAGCCGGTATCCACGATCACAGGCCCAGCGTACCAGGCTGTTTAGGTGTCCTCCGGTCTGGCTGCTTATGGATCCATGGAGAGGAGAGTCCGGGGTGCTGCAGTACAGAGCTGTTCAAACAGACAGACAGACAGACAGACAGACAGATAGAAACCAAACCCCATCAGTTCCTTAATCACCACCCTGAGACACAGGGCTCATTCACTCATTCAGGCACATAGAAGTTATGCTTATAAAGGGGGTTCAATACTTTCTGAAGGCACTTAGAAAAGCCTTTCTGCTTTAATAACATACCGTAAAACTCCTATGTGCCTTATTCAACATGCCTCAGCCTGGTGTTTTGGAGACATTTGGAGACACAGGCTGCACATGAATATTTTATCATTTGTGAAAAGGTCACATTATCTGGTTTATTACTCTTTTCGCCCACTGAAATTTAGCACTGGAATTTGTATTACAGAAGATAATTCTGTAAAGAAAGAATTCTTTTTTAACTGCAGCAAAATACTTCTTGTTCTTTTAGCTTTTCAAAGACACAGTTTAAAAAATGCATGAATTTAATTGCATCTGCCAAAATTATGACCTTTCCTCAAAACTGACTTAAAATGTTTCAGTCACTTATGCAATTTAACCAGCTGTTCCTGTTATATAAAAAACCTGTTATTATTCAAAAACCAAACAACACCACCACGCATATTTTAATGGTTTAATAATTTAAATTCATTTTTGAAAAAATACTTTGCCAAGTATTGTTTTAAGCTCAGTCTCGCATAAGCATGCCATGCATAAACAGTGCATTCAGAATGTATAAAAGTATTTTTTTTGCTATTATGTGGCAAGTCAAATGAATCGATTTTAAATAGGATTATTTCTTCTCACTTCCTCACAATTCTCTAAAATAAAATGAAAAATAATTGCTATAAAGAAAAGATTGATGGACCCAAATGAATGAATATCTACTTCAGTTAGAGATCTGCAATTTGGGCTAAGACAATTTAGCAGGACAAATGAACCAAAGATTGTGGCAAATACTACAAAAGAAGGTCTTGAACAGAAAGTGAGTATTCTGGAATGGCCTTCCTGGAGTATGGATTACTCTGCAAATACTACATGATACATGTAATGAACAGTTAAACATATTGTGTTCTAAAATATGTTTTACAATCTGATGGTGTAAGGGATCAGAATGTGAGAAGATTCAAGGGGATGAATACTTTCTGAAGGCACAGTAGTCACACACTCAGCTTGAAACCAAACATAAACACATCAATAACCATGTCAATCAAACTCAGTGAGAGACCTTGACAGCAACAGAGAGCTCCACAGACAGAAAGAAGCTTTCATAACGTTAGACTTGGCTCTAGCCAAGTTTCACAGCAGACTGTGAGTGAATTCAAACTGATTCTCAGCCTTTGAACTGAAACAAAGTATTAACATGTTGATGTGGAAATTTTCATATCCTAACGACGGAAATGAACAAGCCATTCATCATTGATTTCACAAGCCGAAAACAACTGACAGGAGGCTAAAGCCTGAAAAGCACTTCGAACGTGGGTTGTCAGTTTGCATTTCATCTGAGTTCAAAGATACTCCGAAATGCACGGCCTTACATGACTTTCTTCTGCACCTGCAACAATCACAGAAGTGTGAAGAGGATGTAGGTACGAGGCCTATTTATATCTCAAACTGGCAGGATAGAGGAAGTGTAAGCATCTGACCTCCATTCGCACGGGCACCTCATTCGGTTAAATTCACTCCAGGCTTGAGTTTAATAGAAGTTCAGCCAGGATGTGCGGCCATAACAACAGTTAAATCTGAGTTCAGAACATCCAACTGTGATGGAAAACAAAAGTGAGGTGAGCACTGCTGGCACCCTCCAGCAGAAATGGCCTTCCTGAAAGGAATCAAGCCCTTTTGATGGAAAGTCAGTGAGGAAATATTGCTAAGTGAAAATATGTAGCTCACTGCAAAGAGCAAGAGCAAGTGAAGAAAAGTTATTGACTCGTGAGGTAGGGTGGATTTTATAACACTCCAAAGCACTTAGAAACTAAAATCGACAAATGCAGTGTTGATATGAGAATAAATTTCAGCACCTGCCACTGCAGCAATGTGATATGCACATTACCACTCAATAAAGTACACAATAAAGTCTTTATTTGCCATATGACCATGTGAATTAATAGAGTTATAGGAACAGTCCCCCGGAGCAACCCGAGGTTAAGTGCCTTGCTCAAGGGCACAATGGTCATAGCTCAAGGATTGCCCCGGGATCGCCCCTTGCTCGGGTTTGAACCTTTTGGTTACCAGCCCAGATTATAGAATGAATAATGATGTTATATAGTAAAGGTCTCAGTATTTATTTTCTTGAAAATTGCAGATAATAAAAATTACAAATAACAACAATAATATGGATTTTTCATCTGCAACATTTTACATTGTAATTTATATAGAGCAGTGTCTAAAAGTATGAGACTGTATTTAAAATCTAGGATTCAAAATCTAATTTAAATCTGGGATAGAATTTTAAGGTTTTTAAAAAAAAAGCAATGCTATAATACAATAATACAAATTAAAATAAAATCACATTGATTTTTCTCCATCAAGATTTTACACTACATCTTATAAACAGTGGTGTCTAAAATAATGAAAAAAAAAAAAAGATAAAATAATGGTCAAATGTTCTTGTTTCCTTTGAAGCACGGGATGCTCTTTAAATCATTCTCAAATCATCCTGAATTACACGATCATGAGGTTTAACAAACTTTGCTATTACACAGACTTAAGAGGTGGTCATGGCCATGAGAATAGTGCATTTCCCATGTCTGTAAAAAGTCTTTTTTGTGGAAAAAACACTAGGGAAACTATTCGCTTTAAGTGACCACAGAAAGCCCTTATACTGTAGATTTGTCTGTCCCTATTCAGTCCGCTCTACTACATTTGAGCACACACACTCAAGCTTGAGGAATTGAAAGGTAAGGTGTGGTTAAAAAAAAAAAAAAGAAAGAAAAAGAGTGCAATATGTGTACTTGGAGTCCCCAGGTCTTTGGTTGACATCCACAACGGCAAGTGTAGCATTCACTTAACCACAGTGCACTATGGGGCCAATAGGTCTCAGCCCTTTCTTGTTCTGTCAGTATGACTTTTTCAGAAAAAACTGTAAAGTGCATGACCTAAACGGCAAAAGACATTTGTCAAACATATATGAGCTGAAATAAGGTAGTGTGTACCTCTCTCTTGGGCAACAAAGACAAAATAAATCCATTAAAGCACCTAACAGACAAAGTCACCTCTACAAAAAAATGTTATCAGCAGGTACATGTCCATCTATGTACACACAAATATACACTAACATATACATGCGCATGCACTCACACTCATTCGATTCAGACAGACATTAGTAGTTGACACATAACATGCAATAACTTTTTTCCCCATCAGTATGCAGATTTTAGGTTTATATTAATAATAAAATATATAAAGAAGAAATGCAGGGTCAAGTAAATGAAGACAATTTTGATTTATTGATTTTATGATTAATTGTGATCTATTTCTTTAAATTGTCCTGTAGTTTGAAAAAGTTTTAAATAGGGATGCATCAATTTTAAAAGTCTGGCCAATACCAATAAGTCAATAAATACAATATTTTTATGTTATGGCTGACAACCAATAAATGGCTAATGTTGAAATTCTACAGTATTTTGTCCAAATAAATGAAAAATAAAATACTACATACAATCAAACATTATACCGCACAGTATAAAACATGGACATTCATTTTGAGACTTGCTACAGATTAATATTGACAGTGTTAATAAATTATTAGTGTTTTTAAAGTTTGTATTAGACAAGGAAATCTAAATGCAAAAATAGGAGATATTATGTATTATTTTTAATTAAGAGTATAATAAGTTACACTGCAGGTCATCTACCCCAGATTATTTCATGTCAACTACCCAAACACACTTCCTCAGCTCAAAGTATACATGCTCATTCAAATTCAAGACCAGAGACGGAAAACGTGCAAGCAATAAAGAGATTTAAATGGATACATACTTTGATACTCACCGACATAGCGGATGCGGAACCCCCTCTTATTGGTGCCGTGGTCAGCTGACCAGCGCAGAAGAAGCTGGTGGCCAGTGGTGGTGATATTGAAGGGTGTGGGGAGGTCACCACTCAATGTAGCCAGTGTCTGACTATGAATTGTGGGTCCTTTAAAAGAAATAGAAGAGAAAGACAATTTGCAGGAGGACTGTTACACCAAATTACACCTGTCAAAAAAGATGAAACTCATAAAAGAACCTAATGCTTAGGTGAAACACATTTGACTAAGGCTTTTGAAATTACTTTTTGAAAAAATATCTCGGAAATGGGAAAAGCAGACAAAGTGTAGATAATAACAGCCTTGGCTACAAATGGTGACTAACCTGTGAAAGGCATAGTCACACTTTTATTAGACTAATATCAATTCAAGATTCACTTTTCATTTAAAAAAAAATAGACAGTGAAAAGAAAAACAAATTGTATCATTTTGTGGATCGTGTGAACTCAGTGTTGCACATGTTGCAGAAAAATCTATAAATCAAACACTTTTACAATAACAGCCTAGTTTAAGTGGAAAAAAAAGTCTACCATCAAAGACTTCCAGAATGTCGTATTCTTTCTCTGTCTGGAAAAACTCAAAATACAGGGTGATGTTGTAGCCCTTCTCCACGTTGATGCTCCAAGAACACATCTGTAGGTTGGGGTAACTGTCTGGATACCCAGGGCTCAAAATCACCCCAGATGAGTCAAATCGGACATCATGAGCAGGACATTGCACTGTGGGGGGAAAAGACACATTTTTTTTTTTTTTTAGTTATTGATTTTGTACAAAGCAGATAATTATAGGGTGTGTATATCAATAAGATGGGCATATTTTATATGGTACTATTCTACTTCATATTTCATATGTTACTCAACAAAGTTACTCTGTTCAGTTCAGTTCAGTTCAGCTAAACTAAAAAAAACAGCGGAACCAATTTAAACTCAGCTCAGAGAGATTAAACTAGAATAGACAAAATCCTTAATTTAACAAGCCTAAACTTGATTAGGCTAGACTAAATTAACCTAACCAAATTTGATGAAACTAAATTGAAAAAACAGATCTAGATAAGACAAAACTCCACTCGACTCAACAAACCTAGACCTGACAAAACTAAACTAACTCATCTAAATTTAACTGATATCAACTCCACTCAACACAACACATCTAAACTCGACTAGATTAGACTAAATGAACCTAACCAAACTAAATAAAACTAGACTAAACCAGACAACACAAGACAAGACTACATTTGACTCAGTCCTAGACAAGACTAGGATGGCTCAGAGTAATGAAACTAAAGAGGACTACACTTGACTTAACAAAATTAAATTAATTAACCAAACCAAATTCAACAAAAATAAAGCTAAATTCAACTAAACTAAACTAAACTAAACTAAACTAAACTAAACTAAACTAAACTAAACTAAACTAAACTAAACTAAACTAAACTAAACTAAACTAAACTAAACTAAACTAAACTAAACTCCAAGACTGAAGTTGTAGAACAATAAACCAACTGAATTACTTTAGTTCAACTGTTAATGCAATCAGGCCTGGGGTGTATTCCAGAAAGCAGGGTTGTATTCCCAAAAGCAGGTTATGTGACATACCCGGGTATGTTTGAGGATAAGTGAGAGGATAACCTCAGCTTTCAGTTCCAAAATCGAAGGTTACTTTCAGGGTATGTAAGTAACCATAGCAACTTGCTCTCTGAAGATAACCTGCTCCGGAGCAGGTTATGTTCCAGGGTTAGTTCACTTCAGCGCTATCAGAGCATGTATGGTCTACTGACGAGCCTCAGTGGGCATGACAGATAGCGCACAATATTATATATTATTACAATACAATTATGTATATAGCCTATATATATAGTTCTATGCTATTTTAATGATAAAGCGCTAATAAATAAGGTTAGCCTATATATTGCTCTAATATGGTTATTATATTTTATTGGCATATATAACAGTTATCTGTATAAATTATAAAACACTATTATGACAAGGTAATGTTTAATTTATTATATTAGCCTATATATATATTTATTACATTTTATATTATCATCTCACACATGGATTGGCATTTTCTATAATGTATTTCTATAATAAAAATACATATCTGATATGACTTAATATATAATTAGCATCAAACAAACAATATAATTCTTATTCTCAAGGATTAAAGATTAAACAGAAAAAAATAAAAATGATTTCAAAACCATCAATTAGGCGGCGATATGCACTAAGCATAAGACCTACATGACCTTTGAACAGAAGAAGAAAGAAACGCAATGGCGCGCTTTTTCTTAGCGTCCGTTTCCATAGTGACTCGTCGATTCGTCGCTCTGTTGAGAATGTCTTGAGTCTTAACCAGGAACATACTCTGGGTTGAATGAATTTACTCCTGGACGCGTTTTTGGAACCACATACCTCGAGTAAGCAAGGTTTGGGGTTAATCAACCCAAGGTTCAGGGTTTAGCTGAAGGCAAGTTAACCATGCTTTCTGGAATACAGCCCTGGTATCTATTGTTCTTATTAATTCCTTAGTTTTAAAGCAGCAAATCATTTTCCTGGGACCATATTTCCTCAGAAAATGTAGATGGTGGCCATCGTCTGTCATCTTGGAAAAAAAAAGAAGCCACAATTTTTCATCAAGTCAGCCTGAAATGTTACATACTCTGCAAAACACTTCATGAGCTCTCCTGCTCCATGGCTCACTTTGTTTATCCCGCTCCGAAACTGCTTTAATGTGCATGACAAATGATTGAACTACCGTTTCCAGGCACTTTCCTGAATCTAAGCATAGGACAAATTCTAACAAAGTGAGTGCTCTCTCGTGGGGATGCAGGGAGAAGGATGGAGCCATTGAAAGATTAATGGCAGCAGCTGTTTGAGCCACTAAACTCCAAGAGCTGCATCACTCATCAACAGCGAATGTGAGGGAAGGAGCAGTGACAGGGAATGACTGAGCTCTTCATGGACTATCAGCAATACCGCCTCTGATCACATTTTACCCTCCATTACATGTATGATGCTCGTCTGAGTGATTTGAGCTTATAGTCTAGCCATCCCAATATCCTGCCATTTACTTGTGGTCGGAGGTTGGACGTTTCCATGGCAACACGCTCTAACACGCTGAAACCTTTAACCCCAGTTCTGCGCTGGTTCCACTGTCTAAACGAGGACGCATTAGACACGTAATCCTAGTAAATGGAAGCTGGTGGGTCTGTGTCATTTAAGGGGCTTTGTTCTTGAAGAGCATGCCCACCTTGGCAGGAAGGAGGGTGTCCGTCCATCTGTAGCCGTTCTCCCAGCCTGCATGTCAAAATCTCGCTCCCCACCAGGGTGAATCCGGGGTGACAGCGATAGCGGATAATATCACCTGAGATGCAAAGAGAGAAAGAGAGTCGCAATGATTAAGTGTCCGTTTAATTAGGTGGGACAGCGAACCTCCTTGGTTTTAATGGAGATAGATGCCCCAGATATGGGCAAGATGTATATATTTTAATGTTAAACTTGAAGAGGTTGATAATTGAGCTGTAAAACAGCAGCGTTTGCAGCCCTGTTTAATGAATTGCTTGTATTGGCTTTGCATGACAACCCCGCCACCGTCGCCTATCTAAAAATAATCACGCGTAAGCACCTGGAAAACATCAAACGTATGACGCACTGAAGCGTTCCTATGCGGAGAGGCATTCCTATGCACTGCCAGTGTCTAGGCAACAGGGCAAAGTGAATCTCGTTTACAGTATTGGCCTAATTTCTATAGCACTAGAAAAGCCAGGTTTGATCATTCGTGCCAACATGCCTGTGGGTGAAACGCTTGTGTTACAAACGGGTCTTGTTTAGGGTACTATTTTAGTAGTCACTTTGGCACTGAGGCAAGATGACAGCTGGCTGGAATGAATTGAGACTCCTGTAACAGGTGGAGTGGAAATGTATGACATTTTTTGCAAGGCACATAAATTGCATAAAAATACCAGTGCCTGATCTGATTGTAAAAACTCTTAATGGAGAATTTCCCCCAAAAATGAAAATTCTGTCATGATTCATGTGCCCTCATGTTGTTCCAGACATTAGATTTTCCTATTTGGAACACAAAAGATGATGTTCAGAAGAACTGTTTTTGTCTATACAAAGAAAGTCGGTTGGGGTCCATAACAACACTATACCCTATTCATTTTCTTTGTATAGACATAAAAAGAGATCTTTCAAATGGCTTCTTTTGTGTTCAGCTGAAGAAAGTAAGTCACATGTTTAGAACAACACGAGGTTACGTAAATCATGACAGAGTTTTTATATTTAGGGGAACAGTTCTCAACGAAAATCGCAACGGGTGACGGCGCCGATAGCCTCGTGGGCAGCGAGTCGATATGTAGCGTCGTTGCGCTTCGGGCATCCCGTGTTCGAGTCCCATCTTGCGGACCTTTCCTCTCTCCAACTTTTTTCCTGTCTAACTACTGTCCTATCAAACAAAAGATAAAAACGTCAAAAATAAATCTTTAATAAAAAGGATCGTAAAGCAAACAAACAGAGTAATGATATTAAAGTGCCATGGTATTTATACTCTTCAGGAGCCAATCTACAAATGGCTTACTTTATATAAAACGGGATAGGAGAACATTGGGAAAAAAATAATAATAATAAATAAATAAATAAATAAATAAATAAATAAATAAATAAATAATCACTCCTGGATCTCAAGCCAACCTGAACAGAATCAGAACCACTTTTATTAACAATAGAAAATACATGCGTTCATACCTATCTCCAACTCATTATCCTCCATCAGGATGTCTGCGTTTGCCACTTCCGATGGAGGCTGGCAGACTCGTAACTGGTAGGCTGCAAAAGAAGAGAACGAAAGACGTGGTTACACAGACTTGAGGAGTTATGTAACAAAAAGTATATATAAAAGCAACAAATATATATATATATATATATATATATATATATATATATATATATATATATATATATATATATATATATATATATATATATATATATATACACAGGTGCTGGTCATATAATTAGAATATCATTAAAAAGTTGATTTAATTCCATTCAAAATGTGAAACTTGTATATTATATTCATTCATTACACAAAGATTGATATATTTCAAATGCTTATTTCTTTTAATTTTGATGATTATAACTGACAACTAAGGAAAATCCCAAATTCAGTATCTCAGAAAATTAGAATATTACTTAAGACCAATACAAAGAAAGGATTTTTTGAAATCTTGGCCAACTGAAAAGTATGAAAATGAAAAGTATGAGCATGTACAGCACTCAATACTTAGTTGGGGCTCCTTTTGCCTGAATTACTGCAGCAATGCGGCGTGGCATGGAGTCGATCAGTCTGTGGCACTGCTCAGGTGTTATGAGAGCCCAGGTTGCTCTGATAGTGGCCTTCAGCTCTTCTGCATTGTTGGGTCTGGCATATCGCATCTTCCTCTTCACAATACCTCATAGATTTTCTATGGGGTTAAGGTCAGGCGAGTTTGCTGGCCAATTAAGAACAGGGATACCATGGTCCTTAAACCAGATACTGGTTGCTTTGGCACTGTGTGCAGGTGCCAAGTCCTGTTGGAAAATGAAATCTCCATTTCCATAAAGTTGGTCAGCAGCAGGAAGCATGAAGTGCTCTAAAACTTCCTGGTATACGGCTGCGTTGACCTTGGACCTCAGAAAACACAGTGGACCAACACCAGCAGATGACATGGCACCCCAAACCATCACTGACTGTGGAAACTTTACACTGGACCTCAAGCAACGTGGATTGTGTGCCTCTCCTCTCTTCCTCCAGACTCTGGGACCCTGATTTCCAAAGGTAATGCAAAATTTACTTTCATCAGAGAACATAACTTTGGACCACTCAGCAGCAGTCCAGTCCTTTTTGTCTTTAGCCCAGGCGAGATGCTTCTGACGCTGTCTGTTGTTCAAGAGTGGCTTGACACAAGGAATGCGACAGCTGAAACCCATGTCTTGCATACGTCTGTGCGTAGTGGTTCTGGAAGCACTGACTCCAGCTGCAGTCCACTCTTTGTGAATCTCCCCCACATTTTTGAATGGGTTTTGTTTCACAATCCTCTCCAGGGTGCGGTTATCCCTATTGCTTACACACTTTTTTCTACCACATCTTTTCCTTCCCTTCGCCTCTCTATTAATGTGCTTGGACACAGAGCTCTGTGAACAGCCAGCCTCTTTTGCAATGACCGTTTGCGTCTTGCCCTCCTTGTGCAACGTGTCAATGGTCGTCTTTTGGACAACTGTCAAGTCAGCAGTCTTCCCCATGATTGTGTAGCCTACAGAACTAGACTGAGAGACCATTTAAAGGCCTTTGCAGGTGTTTTGAGTAAATTAGCTGAGCAGAGTGTGGCACCAGGTGTCTTCAATATTGAACCTTTTCACAATATTCTAATTATCTGAGATACTGAATTTGGGATTTTCCTTAGTTGTCAGTTATAATCATCAAAATTAAAAGAAATAAACATTTGAAATATATCAGTCTGTGTGTAATGAATGAATATAATATACAAGTTTCACTTTTTGAATGGAATTAGTGAAATAAATCAACTTTTTGATGATATTCTAATTATATGACCAGCACCTGTGTATTATATATATATATATATATATATATTAGCATTTATACATTATTAATCAATGTATTCATTTGTACAAAATTTCCCTAAAGTTCTCTTTGCCCCACCCAATGCCCCAACGTGAAAATAGTTAAAATAGTGAAAATGAATTTCATGTGAGGGCGAAAGATTTCCCCAAGCAGATTTTCGAACAGGTTCAAGCAGGTCATGCAGATTCAACAGAAAGATGCTGGATTTGAAAGAGACTTCTTTTTGAACTGTGCTTCATACATTACTATGCTGACATTTCACCAAAATTGTGACCCTGGACCACAAAACCAGTCTTAAAGGGATAGTTCACCCAAAAATGAAAATTCAGTCATCATTTACTCACCCTCAAGTAGTTCCAAACCTGTATGAATTTCTTCATTCTGCCAAACACAAAGGAAGATATTTTGAAATGAGTTTGTAACCAGGCTGTTTCAGGGCACCATTTACTTCCATAGTAGGGAAAAAAAATACTATGGAAGTCAATGGTGCCCCAGAACTGCTATGTTTCCCACATTCTTCAGAATATCTTCCTTTGTGTTCAGCAGAACAAAGACATTCATGCAGGTTTGGAACTACTTGAGGGTGAGTAAATGATGACAGAATTTTCATTTTTGGGTGAACTATCCCTTTAAGTCGCTGGGGTATATTTGTAGCAATAGCCAAAAATACATTGTATGGGTCAAAATTATCGATTTTTCTTTTATGCCAAAAATCATTTCTTACCGTAAATGTATCAAAATATGCATTGCTAAGAACTTCATTTGGACAACTTTAATATTTTCTCAATATTTAGATTTTTTTGCACCCTCAGATTCCAGATTTTCAAACAGTTGTATCCCACCAAATATTGTCCGATCCTTACAAACCATACATCAATGAAAAGCTTATTTTGAAGCTGGTTTTATCATCCAGGGTCACAATTTTGCTAATGCCACTGCATATGTTTGTACATGTGTGTGGCCAAACTTATTTTCATGTTAAACACTTTATCACATCAAGACAATGAGCCAAACGTGCCTCCACACGTGATTTTTACCCTTTATATTGACACCATTTTTTAGGAAGGAAAGGTAATTGCTGCACCCCTGGCAACGCTTTTACGCAGACAAATATTGATGTAAATAATATTTAATTTCATATTTCGTAATGCTTCTCATTTTATTTGGTAACACTTTATTTCGATAGTCCACTTTAGACATTCTACTAACAGTAAGTAACTTTGCAACTACATGTCAACTAGCAGTCATTAGAGTATTAGTAGACTGTCTGCTTAATATCTTCTAACACTTTATTTTGATGGGCCCACAACATACAACATACTGACTATGAGAAACTTTGCAAGTATGTCAACTTATTCTACTAACCCTAAACCTACCCTACTGAGAGTTAGTAGACATGTAGTTGCAAATTAATGAGAACTAGTTGATATGTAGCTGACATGTAGTTACAAAGTTACTTATAGTTAGTAGAATGTCTAAAGTGGACTATCGAAATAAAGTGTAACCTTTTATTTTGGTACAGCCCATTATTTTCCAATGAAATCTTTCACCGCCTCTGAAAAAACGCCCTGGCCCAGTGTGACGTTCGGCACAGTTGCGTTGGCATCTAGTCAGTACTAATGACAGAGGAACCTGCCGTGACAAATAACGATGTGATTAAGTAGGGTGACACTGAGGCGCATGGAAGGGTGACTATCACTGCACTATGGGCCGCTCTGCGACGTTAGCACAGAGCCTTATCAATCGTTTACATCTGACAGCGGATACACGCGCTAGCAAGTGAGCGTGTCACAGTCGTTGAAAATGCCAAGAACAAAACGACCCGCATAATGAGCAAATCACTTAAGAAGAGAAGGAATTAACCGAACATTTATCTGGCTACGGATTGCATGAGTAATGCATTTGTTGTGCGAGTATAACAGTGCTGAGGCCCTTTCCTGTGCAATGTATAGATAGCCACAAGTGTTGATGATAATTACCGAGTAGCTTTGCACAGCGTAATTTGGCGAGTTAATTATTCTGGTGTTAATGAAAACTGTGAATGAAACATGACCTTGAAGCAGTCGAGCTGATTCGAAGTTTGACATGAAGCCGTAATTGTAGCGACTTCACACTGATTTAAGATGAATATTTGCTTTGAGGACATCATGAACTGAGTCTTCCATCATGAGATGGAAGACTTTGGCTTTGTCTTCTATTGCCAAGTTGAGGTTTCAGAAGGCTGAGTTGGAAACACACTAATTAACTATTGAAGCCCACTTAGCATGTGGCTCCTTCTCAGTTTGCTTCCTGACGGGTTCCCTGTTGTGTTTTGGGGTAAGTGGCCAAAATGGAACGGCAACAAAAGGGGCAGCCTGGAGAGATGAGGGTGGACGCTCTGATCAGCAGCCATGTGGCTAAAGACACTATACTTCCCTACAAGAGGCTTTTCAAGTGGGTGTGAAAAAGGAGGGAAAAAACAACAACAGAGGGTTGTGATTTAAAACCCCCCACACACTGAATTTATTCAATTACAAACCTTCCTTGTTGTTGTCTGGAGTTTTTCTTTGATGAATCACGGACCGGGGAGGTGGAAATGGATAGTTTGTGAGTGAGTATGCTTACTTCTGAGAGCCATTAGAATGAGACTTCGGAATTAAGTCGTTAAAATGGGCTACTTGGCACTTCTCTAACTCAGAGATGCCTCTTTGATGTCCTTGGTGTCTGGACGGAATATTGAGTAAAGCCCCGCTAATAAACCTGAGTGAATTTGGAGGGCATGATCTCTGCATTTGAGAGCTCATTCCGAGCTCATAATCATATTCCATAGATTCCTGTCTAAGCTGCTTTGGCTAGATTGGCTTTAAAACACTAGAGGATGCGACATCAGAGAGCAGATTGGCAGACCCGACAGAGGCCTAATATGATTAGATAACATACTAAATACTAGATGAATATTTCAGTTTAATGGATGGTAATTTTTACTAATTCATATCAAAGCAGTTGGTGGAAATAAAGTTGTCTTTCAGGCTCGGTGTCCCATTTACTCAGAATCAAACGGAATCAAAGCTAAACTCATTATGATGGAACGGGGTATTCCCAGGGCAAATCTGAGTAAATATAGACGATCCTTTCTCTTTGTTATGTATGCACATCACAGACTAAAATATCTGCAGATGGAAAATTAGTCATCTGCAATTCAATCCACGAAAGATGGGTGAAGAAACTAAACTCATTGAGTGATAAAACAATATGGTCTGGAGCATAAAAACTCACAACAAGAGTTTTCTACTTCACATCTGACAATACACGACATTAAACATGCATAAGAATAATTCTCCAAAATTCTGCGGTCACTTACTCACCCTCTTGTCGTTCTTAACCTGAAAATTTATTTGGTGGAACAAAAAAGGTTGAGTTGCTGCTCTTTGCCATACAATGAAAGTGAATGGTGACCAGTGATTGCCAACTTAAATTTGAGACTATTCCTCACATAAATCTGGTGTCAGGACAGGATGGAAGAGTGTAGTGTGAATATTCTTCAAAACCTTTCCTTTTGTGTTCCACAGCAAAAAGAAAGTTATAAATTTTTAACATGAGCGTGAGTAAATGAAATCCTTTTCATTTTTAGGACTATCCATTTAATAAAGTATTTAGAGAAACTAAATGGAAAATATACAAACCAGACTATTCAGCGAGCATTACAGATAACCTTGAGACTGTTGGCGTGACTCGCAGTCTGAAATGGTCATCTTCTTTCAATGCATCTCAGGATCATTAAGCCCCAAGAGACAGCTGACATGGGCCAAGGATCAATATGAAAGCATGTAATAAACTACAAATACTAGTCAGCAAGTCAACTCAAGTCAATATGATCAGTGCATATGTAAGCCACTTTAAATGCCTGGTGGGGATTGAAATGACACAGTGATGACAGATATTTTTTGAATTAAACCAATTTTTACCAATGTTAATTCCTGTTTGCAGATCACCTCAGGTTCTTGAAAAGCATCTTACACTATTTAGCACCAAGGTTAAAATTAAACAAGCCTAAGGAATAATTTATACAGAAGTGCAAGTATGTTTATGTGGCTTACATACACATGAGGGATGAGGCTACAAAGTCTGAATGTATAACTTGCCCTCAATTAAAATTCCTTTGAATGGATAAAAGTGTAAATCATTCAGTCTCTCACAGACACAAATGATACAGAGTTTAAACATTTGGGTCTACTGTTTAATTGCAATTTGTGTTGTTAAAGCAATCAGTGAGGCTCTGATTGGATAAATTGGTAAAACATGTCTATGAATGCAACCTGAAGTGGCATCTCACCATGGTAACTAAGCACAAAGAAACCACTTCCACTGAAGTCGCTGTGAAACTTGATGAGGATCTGATTGGACGTGCTGTAGACAGACTCCAGGGCTGTGTTACCACTGAATTGACCGATCTGGGGCGAACTCTGGTCAGGACCATCCCTGCAAAAAACAGAAATGAAGCGAGATTTACAATTCATCCCCAGCTACATCCAGAATGACTGATCTTATGACTCAAGTCAACTTATGTAATAGGTTTGGAAACAAAGGGTTTCTAAAAAAGTTGTTTCAGCCTTAAATGGAGCCTGAGCGTTAAAATTAAGTCATTGTCACTCTTTTCAGTACAACACACCTCATTTCTAGGAAAATTAAGCTCATTATACATTCCGCCTTGTTTACAAAATTGTTCACCTGGCGCAGTTATTGTGGGTGGTAATGAGAATTTGTTAAAAGTTTTTCTGTTGATCATGGCAGCATGCAGTAATTCATTAAATGATGAACAAAAGATGGAAAAAAGCTTTATAAGTGGGCATAACATCAAATATACTTTCTGCATTTAAATCAGGGTCTTAAAAAACACATACAGCAAGTGCAAATTCAGTTTTTTTGGGGGTCTGAAACACCCAGTAAAGAATTTGCAGTTACACATAGAGTAAATAAATTAAACATTTTAAGACTCATCTCCACTGCACTTTATCACTTAAAATTGCTTTATGAACCTTAAATCACTGAAACATGACTTTAACCTAGTGGCCCAGCAAAAGTAATGACTCTGCAATTACACTGAGAGTAAATAAACTATGTGCTTCATAGTTTAAAACTGATTTCTGCTGCAGTACATCGCTGAACGCTGCTTTTATGAGCCATATTGTCTGAAATGGGACTTTAAGCAGAGACAGCAATATTTCCCCTATTATTGACTGCAAGAAAAAGCGAGAAGCGCATCTCCAAAACAGGCAGTCATTTCTCTGTGTCTTGTAGTTTATTAAGCTATCTTCCTGCCATATCCGCTGCTGTCTTTACATTAGGCCAGCCCAGCAGAAATGCACAAAGTCTTTGTTCTGTACATGAACGATAGAGCTGGACTAATGAACCAGAAGACACTGTTTTATCTAGGTCACCTATGATGCATGAGATGGTCACTAGTAGCAGCACACTGAGGAACCGACGGAGCACCCAGAGAAAGAAATACAGAAGCTTGTTTGCAAGTTTTTAGTAGAGCACGTTGTCAAGCAGGTTTTGGGACAGACTGTAGCATTGCAACATGCAACATAAATGCAATCTCATTTGCAGATTGTACAGAGCAAAAAAGTAAGAAAAATGCAATAATAATGTAACCTCTATCCGTGGTAAAAATGCATTATTTAACACAACGGTGAGTGTAGGCTATGCAGAATCCATTAATAAATAAAAGTACCCTCTGGAATTTTTCTTAAACAAGAGGGACCTCTGATATGAAAAGTGAACAGCTGACATTAATTACTGGATTTATCCTGGGTTTCTTTCAATGCATTATTCCATCTCCCCCGCAACTGGGTGTCACAACGATGTGAAAGATAATTAGTCAAAAATCTCTACTCTTCCGAACAACCAATTGGCCTTAACTGACTCTGTAAGGACATAAACTCTGGCTAAAGCCTGCTGTTATCTGTGACATATATCTAATAAGATTTATGCCAATAATTTCAAAAGTTGCATGCTGTGTTACAAAAATAGCTTAAATTCGGAAGTTGTACTTTGCAACTTTTACCTCAAAGAACTAAGTATAAAATCTGTATTGTTGTTTAATTATTCCTCATTTTAAGCCTGCCAAACCTCAAGAGATATTTCTTCTTGTTTGAAGACACACTCCCTTTGGAGTGTAAAACACCAAAGCAAATGGGCTTAATTTCCATGAGGAGGCCAAAACCAGTAGCTACAGAAAGCAACTAAAATGAAGTATACCCAATTAGCAAAAAGTCTTTACTGAAAGGTTAAAGAGACAAAGCTCAGATGGGAAATTATGCATGACTATTACAAAAAGCTGCAGAAAGTCATTTATGCCCACAAACCAAGAATATGCAAACTTTTGAACATGATAATTAAGGCAAATTTAAGGTGAAGTTTACATTTTCTTAAGAAGAAATAAAATAAAATAAACAGTAAAGTTGTATGATTTAAAAAAAAAAAAATGTAAACACTATACTAAACTAGACTACTAAATAGAGGTCGACCGATAGTGGATTTTACCGATACCGATAGCTAGGTTGGACCACATTGGCCGATACCGATTAATCAACTGATAGTTTTAAAAATGGATACTGAAAGAGAGCTAGTGCTTTATTATTTAAAAAAAAAAGCAGCAACAGTACTGGACCATACTTTGTAAATGAATACAAATATTAATATTATTTACTATATTGATCATTAATGTTATTTCATAGTTTGCTAATGTTAAAAGAAGAAACTTTAAAATTTAAAAATGTAGCCTATTAGTAGCTAATAGTGAATGTTGAAATGAACACACTCTAACAAGGAACCATACTTCTACAGTTTTCATTAATGCTAGGAATGGACTCTTATTGTTAAGTGTTACCATTTAATTTCAACAGTCATGCTTAAAGATGGTCATCTTTAAATACCTACACAAGGCCATAGCATTAAAGTTAGTCACACACTAAAGCGCAGCGCTGCGTCTAGGAGAACTCAGAGGTATCACACACACACACACACACACACACACACACACACACACACACACACACACCAGACGCTTTGCGTTCAAATCAAGTGGCGGTCTAAAACAATTTATTTAATAACCAAACGGACAAGAATGCTTCAAGAACGAACAATGTGGCAAAAATGAGTTTGAAGTTCGGTGTTTAAAAAAAACAAAAAAAAAAACAGAGCAAGCGGAAAGAGAAGGCGTGATCTGTATTACAGCTCTCTATATGAAGCATACAGACTTTATTAGAGCCACAGAAAGAGAAACGTTTTGCTGAAAAATGCACAATACATCATTTATAGCCTAGAGTGAAGTCATTATGTACATTCACAACGATTTGGGACAAATATAATGTAATTTAATAGAAAACTATGTGAATGGCGCTCTGTTCCGCGGTAGGCTTTTCTGTCGGCTGTATTTATATTTAAATGTGCGTCTGGAGTTTCCCGCTCTGTGCAGCGCCAGTGTCACGTTTCAAAATAAACAACACGTGCTGTCAGTGATTTTCGCCTCTAGAGGCCGCTCTTGTACTCTATAATTCCAGTCCTGTATAATTTCTTGTACTGGACCCTTCTCAGCCACTCCAGCAACGGTTGCAAACCGGAAAACTATCGGCATGGATTTTTGCCGATAACTGATAGTTGCTGCTATCAACTATCGGTGCCGATTAATCGGCAAAACCGATGAATCGGTCGACCTCTACTACTAAAACACTACAACTAAAATTATTTTTTAATCAACATTAAAATATTAAATCTGCATCTAAACATAGATCTAAATAGTTAGCTAATGTGCAGTTTGGTGGCACCTCTAGTATCATCCAAGACCAGACAAAGTCAAACAAAACAAGTGTGAAGTTTCCATTTTAGTAACAAGACACCACATTAGGGAACCTAGAAGCGAAACAGAATTTAATCCTGAAAATTGTCTCCTGACTTGAGGAACTGTGCAAAGGCAATTTATATAACTGCTTTTCAAATGGAGAGCTACTGTGATGCCTAACCAAGCAAATGAGGTGGCAGCTAGTCCTAAAAGTGTTTTGGGGAGATTTAAAGGATGATTTCCTTCCACAGACACGAACAAGTGTGCTTTGAGGCTTTTCGGAGGACCGCAGGCTGTTTTGCACACAAGAGTGAGTGTCTTACATTGAAGGACGTTTGGAGTGTGGTCACAAATGGCTCTCAGTTCTTGTGGCTCATTCATCTGCATGTGCAGTCCCATCTCTCTTACTTCTTCAGTGCTATTATTATTTATCATACACTGATGAATATTAACTGATTCCTAATAAGGACATCATGACATATTTAAAAGATTTCCTATGAGAGCTTACCACACAGTGATGTAGTCGTAGATGGGTTCAGTGCTGAGGACGGTGAAGTTGATGTAGATTCCATTTCCAGGGGGCACCCGGACACTCCACACACAGTCCTGGAAGTTGGGGTATTCAGCTGGGTGACCCGGGGAGAAGATGGTGCCGTTCATGGAGGTGATGTTTCCACCACACAGAGCTTTTGGGGAGAGAAAAAAGTCAGTACACATACAGTACATTTTGTGTACTGATAGAACATCTGAATAAAATTTCTGCACTTTTGTGTCATTTAAAAAAAAAAAAGTTAATGTAAACAAGAGATTACACACAAGCCCATAATAGTATATAGGAAAAGCTATTTTATTGTACATATGGCTGGTCCTCACTGTGGGTGACATGTTTAGATCACATGACCTGCTAAATATCTACACACTTTATATTGATAAACCCCAGAATAAATGAATATCAAGTGGAAAAAACACAAAAACTATGAAAACTGCACTTTATAAAGGTATCAGTAAAAGAAACACTATTTTTATTACACGATTCTGCATCCACACTACGATTGTGTAATATATTGAATATTCATGAAATATTTGTATAGGGTTTTCGGTCAATATAAAATAAAGTAACACCATGAATATTGCAATGATTTTAATGTACATTTCATTTGGTTAAGAAGTTTTCTTTGTAATTCTTCCTTACTTTTATATTACTGATGTGAAAATCAGTAGCAAAAATGACATTAGTGTTTTTCAATTCATTTCCACGATCTATTAAATCATATTGTCCATTTTAATGAATCAAATAAAATCTCTGATTCATGTCATCAATCAAAAATATAAATGGAAGTCTGTGTTTGACAAAATTTTTCTGTAAAATATATCTAGGCAAATATTTCTGTTAGTTATACTAGTCCATATAAACAGCTTAATTGAAAACATGCCTAGATTGTTAACTAGGTTTTTACTCTGTTTTATAAATGCTTTATTTCGAATTTAAAAATTCTTTGTCGAACTTTGACGACTTTTCAGAAAAAATCAGCCAGTTCCAATCTCAGCCAACAGATGTAGGTATACTGTATAGTCCAAGGCTGCTTCATAATGACAAACAGAAGCTGGAAAAACAAGAACAAAATCACCTAGTGCATCTTTAAAGGTTTTATCTCCTAAAGTTCATCTCATAGCCGTGATCGCTCTGCTATGACATCACCTCACTGTGCTCTGGGATATAATGTGGATCAGTGAGCCATTGAGAATTTGTTCTCACCATAGAGATGCGTGGCGCTGTTTAACATCACGCATTATCTAGTAATATTGTTGAGATAAGGCAATAAATCTCACTCATGAGCTTGCGTGTAATCTCATCAGCTGTAAGCAACTGACGGCACTTTCATAATAACTTACAGTGAGCTGTTTGCATGCATGAAACACTGAGGTCATTCAATTTCAGCAGCGAATAAAGGTGATGTATAAAGAATTTATATTCAGGGGAAGAGTAAAAATCCACCTTCACAGCGTGGTATAGGGTTGTTCCAGTTCCTGCTGATTCCATGGAGGCATGTTAAAGAGGTCTCACCGATGAGTGAGTAACCGGGTAAACACTCGAAAGACACCGTCATGCCCACGCTAAAGTCACTGCCTATTACGATACCATTCCTGAAAGGTCGGGGGTCAGGACAGCTCTGCAGCTGATAGGCTGAGGAAAAAGTTGAGGAGGATGAATGCAAATACCTCAGTAATAAGACACCTAATGTATCTTGGGAAATGTTAGAAGTCTTACCTTGGTATGTAATATGAAATCCAGGTTTATTCTGGGAATAGTCGCTGTGAAAGAAGAAGCTGGTTTCATGGGTGGTGCTGAAGAGCGACTCAGGAACCTGCGGCCCACTGAACCTGTCAATCACTGTACCAGTCTCACTAGGGCCGCTTCGGATCTCCAAGTAGTCGTGGATTGCCTCGGTGGAGAAGTTCAGGAACTGCACGTGGATTCCTTAAACAACATGTCGACCACAGTAAGTGACACTGATAAAAGGCCTTGAGTCACAAAATTCTGTAGTTCATTCCTACACAGTTTAATGACATGCACATACCGAAGCCAATGGGAAGGGTGACCGTCCAGGTGCAGTCTAGACCACTTGGGTAGTTGCCAGGAAAACCAGGGCTCAGAATTACTCCGCTAACCTCCGTCATGGATCCACCACAATGAGCTGTGAATATACAGATAAAGATTTACTTGCTATACAGCCAAAAGTGTTGCATTTGATGCACTCCTTCTCTACTGCATCACTGAATAAACACAGCACAAAAAAGTCACGAGTCAAAACCCTGAATATTTTATGCCACACTGATGTACCTTAAAATAGTTTTTTAATCTGAACATTTGGCAACATTCTCAATACAAGTTCAATTTGTTAAAATGAATTAGATTAATGCATTAAATCTCAAGAACCGAAATATTTGTTTGTTATTTAATAAATGAGAATGTAATAATCTAAGATAATTTTTATTTATAAATATTCTATTGATCAATATTAATTTGTTTTGGCTAATAATATATAGTAGTATTAACTTTGAATTAATGAATTAATTATAATTCTTTCATGTGTATCATGTGTCATGTGTATCACTTCTAATTGTGACTAGATCAACGTGAAGAACAAGTAGTCGTATAGCCCTAGCAGTGATGCATTATAACTGTTGTGACGGATCGGTGGCCCTCCCCCTCATCATCATCATCACCACCCCGTCCCTTATTCGCCGCCCTTCACCAGGCTCCCGACTGGGGTGGGTGGATGAGAGGAGGGGCGTGGGACCAACGTGGGCTGGCGGCGTGTGATGAGGCACAGCTGGACTGAATGAAGCCTCATCACCGCCGCCGTTAAATGCCGAGCGCGCCTCTCCTCGGGAGACCGGTCTCTTCCCCCGTGCATGCACGCTGGTTAGGGTTGTTCCGATTCCGATACTAGTATCGGAAATTCCACCGATACCACAAAAAATTCTGGCATCGGTATCGGCGAGTACTTGAACCCATGTACCGATCCGATACCATTTTTAAACAAGAGCTATAGTTATGCGCGCTAGCTTTGCTTAACGCTGCAAATCGGAAATCAATTCTTCTTCGCTGCTCAGAATGCAAACAAAGGAAGTTGTGCTGTGTTGCCACACAAGCAACCACTATTTAGAGCAGCGAAGAAGAAATACAAACGTGTTGGCACATTGCCAGTAAGTTAAATCACTCGGATATGCGACTAAATCTTCACACTGGGCGACTAAATGATGTCTAATATAAGCCACTGGCTAATAAATTATCAGATTTTACTGGGAGGCTATGTATAAGTTTAGCACAGATATATTGTCACTCGCTGAACATTCTGAGCGCTTCAGAGTTTCTCTCTCCGTCAAGCGATCTATTTTTCAGATCATCTGAATGAATGCGCAGCGCACCTGTATTTGACGTACCGTAAGCTCTAGTGTGAAGCGCACGACTCGCCGTCGCTTTGCTTTTTTCCTCACACGCAGAGAGAGAGAGAGAGAGAGAGTCTTACATGTAGCGCGTCAATTCTGCATGGTATGTAAACGTTATTCTTTGTTGTATTTTCCTGTCAAAATAACGGAGTTCGTTTGGAATTCTTCAGCTTTTAAGAACTGCCGGGTTCTCCGGTAGTGGGCGGAGCTAATGCGCAAACGACAATCTCATTGGCCGGCGCTCACCTATTATCATCACTGTTTTGATTTCAGCAAATAAGTTCGAGCCAATGCAGACAACCTGATTAATATTCATGAATCCATCAGCTCGTTAATCCTTAGTGCGTTTTATATTGTTCTTAGCAGAATTCATTGTATGATTATCTTATCAGTATTATTGATTATTTTTCCCCATTTTTACAGAAACACTGATGACCAAAGCACCACCACCGGTCCTAAATTCAGTTAAAATTACTTGCAACACTATCTATCTATCCATCTATTAATCTATCTATCCATCTATCCATCCATCTATCTATCTATGGTGAAGCACACCATAAAATAATTGTATCAATTCATACAGGTCTAGTAGTACATGCAGCTGTATAACCAGATACACACCCAGGTATCGGATCAGTACTCGGTATCGGCCGATACACTGAGCCTAGGTATCGGAATCGGTATCGGGAAGAGAAAAAGGGTATCGGAACATCTCTAACGCTGGTGTCCTCGTGGGTCCAGGAAGGGTGCGTTGAGGGACATCGCGCCGTCGAGGATGTGAGCCGCGGAACCTCCAGAGTCATCGTGCAAGCCGCACCCGTATAACGGCCGTCGGGCCAGGATGCCGGGCCGTCCATCCCGCCAATGGCCCAGTAAGTGGTACAGGAAGAGCCGCCGCTCCAGAGAAGCCGCCGCCCCTCGTGCCCCGGACCGCGGGAGCGTGTGCGGCCACCAGACTCCGCCCCTTCCCTGGACCCCTTCCCTTTCGGAACACTGCCCTCCTGCACAAGCCCCGAAGCACGACGAGGACACCAGATCCCCCCCTGTTTTGTGGACACTTCTTCCCCCTGAACACTTTATTTTATCATTTTTGTTTAATAAAAGCCTCTCCGAGGCCTGACGCCACACCCACTGTGTCTGTCGTTGGCTCCTCCCGTCACACTGTCCTTAAGTATATATATACAGGTGCATCTCAATAAATTAGAATGTCGTGGAAAAGTTCATTTATTTCAGTAATTCAACTCAGATTGTGAAACTCGTGTATTAAATAAATTCAATGCACACAGACTGAAGTAGTTTAAGTCTTTGGTTCTTTTAATTGTGATGATTTTGGCTCACATTTAACAAAAACCCACCAATTCACTATCTTAAGAATACTTCATAAGACCAATAAAAAAAAAAAAAACATTTTTAGTGAATTGTTGGCCTTCTGGAAAGTATGTTCATTTACTGTACATGTACTCAATACTTGGTAGGGGATCCTTTTGCTTTAATTACTGCCTTAATTCGGCGTGGCATGGAGGTGATCAGTTTGTGGCACTGCTGAGGTGGTATGGAAGCCCAGGTTTCTTTGACGGTGGCCTTCAGCTCATCTGCATTGTTGGGTCTGGTGTCTCTCATCTTCCTCTTGACATTACCCCATAGATTCTCTCTGGGGTTCAGGTCTGGTGAGTTTGCCGGACAATCAAGCACAGTACCACCATGGTCATTGAACCAACTTTTGGTACCTTTGGCAGTATGGGCAGGTGCCAAGTCCTGCTGGAAAATGAAATCAGCATCTCCATAAAGCAGAAGGAAGCATGAAGTGCACTAAAATTTCCTGGTAGATGGCTGCGCTGACTGTGGACTTCAGAAAACACAGTGGACCAACACCAGCAGATGACATGGCAGCCCAAATCATCACTGACTGTGGAAACTTCACACTGGACTTCAAGCAACATGGATTCTGCGCCTCTCCACTCTTCCTCCAGACTCTAGGACCTTGATTTCCAAATGAAATGCAAAATTTACTTTCATCTGAAAAGAGGACTTTGGACCACTGAGCAACAGTCCAGTTCTTTTTCTCCACAGCCCAGGTAAGATGCTTCTGACGTTGTCTCTGGTTCAGAAGTGGCTTGGTAGCCCTTTTCCTGAAGACGTCTGAGTGTGGTGACTCTTGATACACTGACTCCAGCTTCAGTTCTCTCCTTGTGAAGCTCTCACAAGTGTTTGAATCAGCTTTGCTTGACTGTATTCTCAAGCTTGCGGTCATCCCTGTTGCTTGTGCACCTTTTCCTATCCAAATTCTTCCTTCCAGTCAACTTTTCATTTAATATGCTTTGATACAGCACTCTGTAAACAGCCACACCTTTCAGTGATGACCTTCTGTGACTTACCCTCTTTGTGGAGGGTGCCAATGTTCATCGTCTGGATCATTGCCAAGTCATCAGTCTTCCCCATTATTGTGGTTTCAAAGAACAAGGGATACCCAGAATTTATACTGTATGGATGGTCATTTATTGAATCTCAAATGTAAATATTCTAATATTTTGAGATGCTGATTTTTGACTTTCATGAGCTGTAAGCTCTAATCATCAAAATTAAAACAAAAAAACTTTTGAAATGTTTTACTTTACATGTAATGAATCTAAAATATATGAAAGTTTCACTTTTTGAAATAAGTTACAAGAAAAAATGAACTTTTTCATGACATTCTAATTTATTGAGATGCACCTGTATATGAAAGTGCTGAGAGCTCCTGTAAACCAGAAAAAATTTCACTTGGCCTCATGTGATCTCACTTGGCCAATAAAGTTTTTTTAACTCTGAGAAGATGGGCCTCATCAGATCAAAACCACTGTAAAAGCTGCAGTTGGCAAGAGAAATTCCATTTACATATTACGTCAAGTCCCTTGTGTTCAGTCCTTTACATTTCACTTACTCTTAGATTAAACTGTTGCTTAAGAAGAGGCAAAATAGAGGAGCAGGAAAGCACTTAAACAGAAATAAACATACTGGAATAAAAAGAAATTCTGATCTGCAGTCTATTTGTTTGGCACAAAAACAAAAGCTATTGTATCTTTTAGAGGCATGAGGAGCATGATAAAAAGCACCAACACTTCTGGGGATTAAAGTCGTGATTCCAACAGCTTTATGTAGATCACAGCTAATAGTTATGGATGGGAGGTCTAGTTTTGGCACAGGAGAGGCTGGACAATGTTGCTGCATATATCAGTAGTAGAAACTTCCTTCCAATTTCTTTCGAAAAGGAGGCAAAGGGAATTGGGCAGGTCAAGGGACAGCCAACTCAAACATGAGCCAAAGCAATATAAAAGATAAACAAGGTGCCCTTGATCAGTGATGAACTGATCTGAGGAAAAAGACACAAACTTGGTCTTGTAGGAAAGGCTGCTGGTCACACAGGATATGCTATAAACAGGATAGGCTGATGCAGTGAAAGGGAGAGAGATGTCTGGCACATCAGCTTGGCAATCAAAGAGAATCTCCATCTTGCGTTACACAAGGAGCAGATGGAGAAGAGTGTGTCCCCCTCAAACACATACAAATCATTGACCAGACTGATCATTTCTGCTCTTGAGTTACAGACGGGCAAAACATCAACTGTGCTAAGGGATACTCTGGCCACTTTGTTTAGCCAAGATTTAAATTTTTCATTACAGCTGTAAATGTGCATGATAATGCAACCAATGGCATCAGTTATGGGTGGGGCCATCTTGTTTTTTTCCCCCCAAATATATTGTATGTTTGTGAACCATGACTTTATTACTGTAACTTCCCTAAAATAACAGAAAGAATTGAAAAATTCACATATTATTAAGTGTGTTGAAAAACAAATGGATCTAAATGCTTTACCGGTCATGTTTGGTTTAAAAATATTTATTTGGAAAAAGGTTTTGGCAGTGACAAAAAACAGTACTCATGTCTTTGCCCTCTGAGTTGAGCAGAAAGCACCCAGAAAGGAGCGTTAAAAAAGTCATAGTTATGTGTGAGTACTTGCATTCAGAATGTGTACGAGCAGCTGGGTGGTAAATTATTGAGCTGGGTATTTCAGGATTTTCAGCTTGGCTGAGGCCAAAACAGTTGAAAAATGAAGGCAAACACTGAAACATAAAGGCTCTAGTTGACTTTCACTCTAAAAACAGCCCCATAAATAAACACCAGATAATCCATCACAATATTCTATAGTGTGATCGAAAACTCTGCCACGCTCTGCATTTTAGGAACGGAATTAAATAAAACCTGCTGGGACAGGAGAAGAATTTAGGAGGAGATGATGAATAAAACTTCAGCCTAAACTCACATAACCCATCATAGAGCCTCTTATTCAATTGCTGATGAAAGGGAATCTGAAACTGAGAAACACAATCTTCCACAATTCATTTCATAAGACCTTACCGAGGCAAAGAGGTACCGGATAATTCCACCTCCTCACTGGTCCAGGCATGCATGTGATATGAGCATTTCCCTAGACGACAACAAAACAGATCATTATTTTCAAGTCACAAATACTGTGCTTCCAGGAATATATGACAAAACTGTTTGCGAAGAAGTGATCAATGCACAAAATAAGTCAGATGCCCTGTTTGTTTTAAACAACACATTGGCCTCACCTGTAAAGAATATCCTTGCTCACACTGGAACATGACAACATCTCCCACCATGTATCGATCCCCTACTTTAATCCCATAGGTTGGAGTCTGAGGCTCTGGACATGTATCTAGGCCAATAGCTGTAAACACACAGAGTTCAAAACTGCTGCAATCAACTGATATATATAAAAAAAATCTCCAAAGAATAACGCTGACAGCTACCGTGTGCAAAAGATTTCAGGTTGCTGAACTTCTAAAAGGATGGATTTGTATTTCAGCAAGCCTGTGAGGATTTGGTGTGCTGGTAGCTGAAAACATGTGGTTAGAAGGACTGTTTTCTGGCTAATTATTTTATGGATGTAAATGTGGACATCTGGCTCTGTTTTGTGTGGAACAGGTGTCTCTCTCTGGCTCAGCACCTGCAGCCATTCAGATCATTTTGCCAAATTCTGATATGAAAATATGTCTATTGGCTGAGACCACCTCTTTTTTCATTGCCATTCTCCCCTTTGATTACTATCTGTAGTATCTATCTATCCATCCATCCGTCGCTGCCTCTTGTGTCTGTCTATCTATTGTGCCTGTCTATCTATGTTTATCTGCCATTTGTCCATCCATCCATCCATGAGTCTGTCTTTCTATTGTGTCTATCTATTGTGCCTGTCTATCTGCCATTTGTCCAACTATCCCTCCATTTGTTTGTCTGTCCATCCATATGTCTATTTATCTGTCCATCCATGCATCCATCAATCTGCCATTTGCCTATTGTCTGTCCATCCATCCATCCGCAAGTCTTTTTCTATTTTTTCTATTGTGTCTATCTATTGTAACTGTCTATCTGCCATTTTTCCATCCATCCGTCCATTTGCCCATCCATCCACGAGTCTGTCTTTCTATTGTGTCTATCTATTGTGCCTGTCTATCTGCCATTTGTCCATCCACCTATTCATATGTCCATCCATCCGCAAGTCTGTATTTCTATAGTGTTTATCTATTGTACCTGTCTATCTGCCATTTGTCTATCCGTCCATATGTCCATTTGTTCGTCCATCTATCCGTCTTTTCATCCATCCATCCATCCATCCATCCATCCATCCATCCATCCATCCATCCATCCATCCATCCGTGAGTCTGTCTTTCTATTGTGCCTAACTGCCATTTGTCCAGCCATCTGTCCATATGTCCGTCCATCCATCCATCCATCCATCCATCCATCCATCCATCTGCGAGTCTCTTTTTATTGTGTCTATCTATTGTATCTATCTGCCATTTGTCCATCCAACCATTTGTCTGTCCATCCATCCATCCATCCATCCATCCATCCATCCATCCATCCGTGAGTCTGTCTTTCTACTGTGACTGTCTATCTTCCATTTGTCCAGCCATCTGTCCATATGTCCATCTGTCTGTCCATCCATCCATCCGCAAGTCTATTTCTATTGTGTCTATCTGCCATTTGTCCATCCATCCTTCCATTTGTCCATCTAGCCATCCATCCATTTGTGAGTCTGTCTTCTTTGTATTGTGTCTATCTACTGTGCCTGTCTACCTACCATTTGTCCATCTATCCATCTATTTGACCATCAATCCATCCATCCATCCATATGTTAATTTGTCCATCCATCCATCCATTCATCCATCCATTCATCCAATACACATTACGTGCACAGAAAATTTGAAAGCTAAAGACTTTCCCAAGAGGTCAAGGTCTAGGGTGGGGCTGTACATGCAGGCTTTATTTAACACAGAGTGTCCTGTTGGACTCAGCCATTTGAAAGGAATCAATAGAGTAATGTTGTTACACTCTGCTGTTGTGTGTCATACCTGTGTATTCCAGATGGAAGCCTGCTGCTGACACACTGATGTCTGACACAAAGTTCAGGTAGAGGTTGTTAGATGTGCTATTCAGGAGCTGAGGAATGGTGGTTCCTGATAAAGAAGAAACTGTGTTATGCATGCAATGGAATGCAGAAGATTATGAAAAGCTGCAATTCTTTACTTTTGCAGTAAAAATCACATTAGCTGGGGCTGAAATAAGAAACAGATAAAGTGGATTACCAAGCAAAGACGTTTCGAGCATACCAAAATGTGGCCTAAGACCACATCAGACTTTTATTAATGTCTTAAATGTCCATGCTGTGATGAAAAGTTTTGCTACACCTGTTAACATTTGTCTTGTGACACAGCACCCTCACTGTTTTAAATACTTCCTGCTGTACAGTTCAACTCTGAGGTCAACTTCTGAGCTGCTGGAACCATCTCAATTACTGCTCCCGCAGCGCAGCCATAAAAACCTTGACTGTCCCTGAAAGCAAGATAAAGTCATGCATAGTTCCCAACAGGAAACTATAAAGCAGTGTTTCCAATCCTCCAGGAATAGCCCAGAATCACTGTTCCAAAAACTGTACGCTGTCTTGATGACAAGAAAACCATTGAGCCATCAGAGCTCAGCAATGACAAGCTGTTAGCATCAGTACACGTTCTCTGGCCGCTCTGTTTACAAACAAATAAAGTGCTGAGTGGAGAGGTGCAGTGCCCATTAGATGTGCTGCCAGACATAGCAATTAATTAGCCAGCCAAAAACAGCATGATGTGCCTTCTCCAAGTTTCCTGGCTCCAAAAATTACAAACAATTGACTTTCTTCAGGGTGTGACTCAATTAATGATATCAAGTTCTAGCGAGGAATCTCTGATGTTTTCATTTTAATTCATTTCTTGTAAAGACTAAGAGCAAAGATCATTTTGTTTGGATAGAGGCATTCCATTACTCCTAATGTACTATTCCTGTAATGTAAATTAAGACTTGAATAAAACAAGCTCATTATGTGGTTTTCTGGAATACTTGATTCTAATTGGTCAATAATAGCAATCAGCAGTGAGATATTTTTGAATAATGACGGTCACCAGGGGAACGCTGTGTAACCAACCTCATTCCCTTTGATTACAAAAATTACCTCTATCCACAACACTAGTCCAGTCTTTAGTCTATTCCTATTCCATTTTTTTTAAAGCCCAAACTCATGAGTTTATGAATTATTAAATATAATGTTAAATTAAAATAAATAATCAAAATAAAACTAAAAATATGAAATATATTATTTGTTTACCTGCATGTCCTGTGACCATAAACTGACTATTAAACTTTAGAAATATTAAATTAAAATCTCATGTTGTAACAGCTGAAAAAAAAAAAAGTTTGGGAATCCCTGCTATATAACAATGAAGGTCCTCTGGAGTGAAAGAAAACATATGTTCAGTCAAAAACATATATCAATCCCAAAACAGGAAAAAGTATGTATTTTTTGGTAGTTGAACTCTCACCTGAATAGCTGCCCAGTCTGGGTGCATTGTTGTCTGCACCATCATAGAAATCCAGAGAATCCCAGTTATGTTCCGTGGCAAAACTCACAACTTGGATCTGATTTATAAATAAAGTAAGCAAATGAGTAAGAAGTGGTAGAAGAAAAGAACACACCTACAGGAACAGTAAATCTTAAATAAAATCTTACAGGTAATTGTATAGGTTGACATATACACCGCCGTTAAAAATTTAAAGTCAGTAAATTTTTAAAAAGAAATTAATCATGGTTTCCACAAAAATATCAAGCAGCACAGCTTGATATAATAAATGTTTCTTCAGCATGTAAACAGCATATTATAATGATTTCTGAAGCATCATCACTGAAGACAGGATCAATGACTGCTGAAAATTGAGATTTGCCCTCACAGAAATAAAATAAATAAATAGATAATAAATTAAAATAGACAGTTATTTTAAATTGTAATAATATTTTACAATATTACTGTTACTATCACTGACCCCAAATTCTGAACAGAAGTAGGCCATAGGTGTGAATTTTACACTGTTTTGATACAATGGTTGCTACAATTGCTAAAAACACATACGGTTAGAATCAGAAGGACAGAGACTTCAAATGGCTTTGATATAATTGTGAAGGTCATTTAAATATATACTGAAGAATATTAACAGCAAAACAATCCACAATAAGAGTATTATTTTAATGCAGCATTAAAAATTCTGTCAACAGAAGTCAAGGCACACTGCAACAAATGCTTCTAATGCAGACAGCTTCCCTGATTACAATGTACAATGAGAGTGATTTTTTTTTTTTTTTGTGTATTTGGATGAGCTGCAACATGTTGCTTGAGTCCAGTGTAAACACAGTGAGAAAATTCAATAAACACTCTTAGTGCTCCATCAACAAAATTACTACAATCAGAAAAAAACAGGCAAGGTGAAGAAACAGACTGGCACTGAAGTTTGTAGAACTGTACTCCCCATCATTTCTAAATTAAACATTGCCTTATGCATAATTAATTAGACATTAAGAATTCCCTTTATTGTAGTTTAAACTTTTCCATCACTGACGCTTCTTGTCTGAAACATTTAATTTGAGGAACTTCAAACAAGCTCCTCCACTCACTTGGATTCCAGCTCCCTCAGGAACAGACACCTTCCACACACAGTTGAGGTTGTTATCGTAGGGTTCCGGGTAACCCGGGGACAAAATGGTCCCCTTACGCATTGCCAGTATCCCTCCGCAAGGCACTGCAAAGACGAATCAAAAGACAGGAAAGTGTGTTACAATGAGCATTAACTTTCAATTAAATGGAAGGAATTCATCAGCCTAGGTACAAAAGAGAAGCAACTTCTGATGAATAATCAAAGCTAACTTTTCTGTATGATTACTCACGACTAGGCCTTGATGCCTTCCCGCCTTTAAAAATATACTTGGTTTTTTTAACTGATACTAAGTAGGTGTTGCTATGCTCCTGTAATCAGCTTCCAACTAGGTTTTCATTTAGGTAAACTAAAAATAATTATTATAACGAGATGAAAAATGTTTTTGTATTAGAGCACAATGAAAAATAACAATGGAAAAGATAAATGATAAAAAAGATTTACAAGATATATGATATGGTTCTTGAAAATTCTGTCACCATTTACTCACCCTTAAGTTGTTCCAAACCTGTATGAGTTTCTTCTGTTTGGTTCCCAACATTCTTCAACAGAGTGTTCAACAGAAGAAATAAACTCATTTGGAACAACTTGAGGGTAAGAAAATGATGACAGAATTTTGATTTTATGAGAACCTTTAAAAAGCACACCGTAGCATAGATACGTTAGGAAATAATGCGTAATATGTCATATCTCTCCCACCGGAGAAGCCTGACTTAGCAATTTTCTCCTGTTTGCTGAAGTGCTGCCAACTATTGTCTATAGCAGCACTAGAAGCCCCAGACTGGATCTGTCAATAACAAAGCACAGGCTGCTATCTGACACTGGCAGGGCAGAACTCTCTTTGTTATCCTATGCTTAGGTAAGATGCTATCTGTCAAGGACAAGGGGATAATCTAGAGGTCAAAGCCAATCACTTTGTTTAAACAGCTACGAGCGGGTAGGGACATCCTGATTGATGTGCCACGTTGCCGAAAAGAAAGCAGAAAGGGAGCGGGACAGAGAGCGAGAAGAAACAGGGAGGCTAGATATGGAGCAGGGCTCAATATATCTGTGTCAGATTCTTAAATTATTAACCAAATTCACTTCCCTGCAATTTTGGGGTCATTCATTTTTAACCAGTGATATATAGAATGCACCATGTGCTCAGGTAATCATGTGAAAAATATCACAGATCGCTGACCTTTCAGGCAAAATACACAGAGATGAGCAGAGAAATAAAACAAATTGTGACACAATAAAGCAGATGCCTGACATAAGAATGGTTGAACATAACATAGGTGTGACTCTATGAGTCTTGGCAGCTGTTTGAACGGCAGGTGGCAACTAATAAAAACACGTGTTTTCGTATTATCGTATTGAAACACTGGAGGAAAATGTTTTACTTCAAATTTAGTTTAGAGTAGATTTAAATGGATAATAGGATAATATATACTAGTGTTCACTGTTATTTAATTGATCAAAAGTGACAGTCAAGGCTTTTAAAAAAAAATCAAATAAATGCTGTTCTTTTAAACTCATTATTCATCAAATATCATGAGTTCCACAAAAATATTAAGCAGCACAGCTGTTTTCAACATAGACTATACGACAAAATGTTTCTTGAGCATATCAATCAGCATATTAGAATGATTTCTGAAGGATCATGTGACACTGAAAACTGGCGTAATTGCTGAAAATTCAGCTTTTCCCAAATTACATTTGAAAAATAATAAAATATTACAATAGAAAACAGTTATTTTAAGTTGTAAGATTACTGTTTTACTGTATTTTTGCTCAAATATATCAAACATATGCAGCAGGTGAGCATCAGAGACTTTTTTCAAAAACATTAAAATAACTTACCTACTGAAACCATTTAGATAGTAGTGTATACTAACAACATCATAGTTTGCTAATATAAACATACAGAAAACCCTTCAGTTCTATTGACTGAAAGACCCTTTAATGGGTACTCTATTCAGTGCCTGATAATAAATTAAACTGTGTCACAAATATATATTCCATACAGCTAGCTTACTAACTGATTAGCCTGACTGCTTAACACGCAGTTACCTAGCCGATTAGCCTTGTCTTAGCATACTGCTACATGTTTGGCCTGCTGTCTCAGCTATTTTGGTTTCTTTTTACCAAGCCTAAATATGGACAAGAAAAACATAACTGCATAGCACTCCAAAATCTATAGTGAGAGAGAAAGAAATACTAGCAGAGAGACTATCAAGCAAAACAAAGAAAGGTGGCTTGTTAAAATCGGACCTTTTATACTACTAAACACCTCTCTGAAACTTGAGTAAACAGCTGAAGAGGTGTCTGTTTGTATCATGATATTTGGTTTTCGCAGGCACACTTTGTCAGCCTTGGTCTGTTTCCTTGTGCTAACTGCAACAAAATCTGCTTAATTAACTCTGCTCACCTAAAAGAAACTCCCTGTCACATTTTGCACAGTTTTACTTCAGCTTGCATTTTGTTTTGCGGTGATGTATCATTCAGCTAACTATGCTTGATCACACAACCAAATCTGTGAAAACAAAAGACCACATCGATTGTGCATCGCTCTCAGGGGCTTACCGACGCAAGTGGGCAACGTGTCGTTCCACTGAGCCAGAGCATCAGGGACGGTTTCACAGTGAATGGCAGTGGAGCCGTGGAGCGTGTAGCCTGGGTTACACTCGAACATCACTGATGCGCCCACGGCGAAGTTGTTGCCAATGCGTTTGCCGAAACGAGGCTCTGGAACAGAGCTGCACTGCGTGGCACTGGTCCTTGGTACGGCTATGACAGGATTGTAAAACAGAAACATGCAAACTTTGAGACTTTTACCTCATAAAGGAGTGCTTTTTCGTTTCTATTCATAATGAAATGGCCTTGACTGTGGCTCAATGCTTTTGAGGTGAAATAGTGGCAGAATTTTATTTAATCAAAAATAAATATAACAAACATAGACATCTGTTAAAGTAAGACCTTTATTCAATGTAAACATCTTCCTTTAAAAAGACTGAATTGGAAACTCTCATACTATCCACAGTAAGTGGAACAAACACAACTTGAAAATGTCAGGCCTTGACCTGCTAATGAATTCTGGAATCAACTGGTTTCCTTTGCTTGTAACATCGCAGATATCTTTTTAAATGCCAGTTTAAATCACTGCTAAACCCAATGAAACACATATATAACTGTATCTTAAATGGCAAAATCCCTCATCAATCTAAAAGATGGAGAATATAATAATTAACCTGGAGCAGACAAGTTTTTGGACTTGTTGTTCAGTCTCTTAGAGGCTGAGTCAATTTGATTGACTCCCAAAGTACCAAAATCAAGATGTGTAGACGAGGGTTAAAGCAGAAAAAGATATCCAACATGCTTTAGAACACAGGGCATTACATTTCAAAGTCCTGTGTAGCTCTTTAAAGATTTTACGATTTTAACCCAATGTGTAGTTATTGTTTTCATTTAAAAAGTGAAATGTTGAGCATAACATCATACAGAAAGCACAGTGATTAAAAAATAACACTGTAAAAAGGCTAAATACCCTGGGAAAAAAGTATATTCCATGCCATATTAAGTAAAGAAAAGCTACAGGAAACCTTTATGATACATTCAATTGCACTAAAACAAGTGTCCTCAATAATTATATGTTTTGAAATACAGATATGAAACACTGACTAGGAAGTAGCGAAATAGTCTTTATAAATAGAGTAAATATCAACATATGTATTTTTGATAGAGCTGAAAACTGACCTTGGTAGACAAAATGAAAGCCTTTGGCAGTTTCCGGTCCAACTGTAGTAAACTTGATAGTTATTTGATTTCCTGTACTCAAGGGCAACGACTCGCCTGGAAAACAGACAAGGAGTAAATAAATCTTAAAATTGCATTTCGGAGTGATCTGCACACATCAAAAATCACTGCACTGAGCATCGTTTTTGCTTCTTTTGGCTTCAAAAGCTTCTGATAGAGAAGTATATTTGCAGAGGGGAAATGCCTGAATAGAAGGTCTCTTTTTACTTTGAACTCCCATGTGGCTGTTCAATCAAATGGCAATAACTGCCTTTCAGCTAAAAAGCCACTGAAGGATGCTTCTCTCTACTACAGGATGGTCCAACAGATGTGATGAACACAGATTATGAGATAAACGCATAGAATTCGCTCTGCTACCAGAGTGGAAGTTATTTTTTTCTTTTACCATGGTATTTCTTTCTTCTTAAATTGACCATGTCTTTGTTAACAGGATTTGTTTTGCAATGTTCTGAATATATTCAGTGTGTTGAAACTATGGAATAGATATCAAATGATCTTAATGCAGTCCTAAATCACCGAAAATGCAACAATATTTCTTTGTGCCCTTCTTTTATGTTTTGCAATAACAGTATCCCACCTGAACAATGGCTTGTGATGAATGGTGATGCGTCCAGTTTTAAGTATGTGAAGATAGGTTTGAGCTTTACCTGAGTGAGACCCGGAGAGAGAAGACAGCAGAGAGGACTGCTGTGTTGGCCCATCATAAATGTCCACAACATCATTCAGCGATGTCTGGAACAGGACAAACTGTCCAAATAGAACTAAAGGGGGAAAAAAACAGGCATATATCATAAAATATTGGCTATAACATGACAATAATTACATACCGTACACGAACCCAAGCGACCCCTCAACTGTTAAGATCCCAGCTGGAAGCTTACAAGCAGCAAATATGTCTTGAAAGGCTTTCTGCCTGTATTCTTCATTTACTTCACACATTTTCAGATTCCCAATTAGACGCCACTAAGTACTCGTACGCAAGAACATTACGCAGAATCATTTTTCTTCAATAGATCTGCGCATTTTAAACCAGCGAGAGCTCTCGGAGGTAATAAGCCTGTATGTTTATTTAAATCTTTTAAATTGGCTATCATGCTGTAACATCTCCCTATTATGTGTTGGTTCCATGCTGAGTGCTACTGTGCATTGGTTTTGTCCTCCACTGGGCGCATTTGTTACAGTCTCATTTGCTGTCCGATGCTTTGATGTTTCCACCATTAGGAGAAAATCATTAGTATGCTACTCATCATCATTACATCAAATCCCTACTCTACAGTATAGCTTAAGGATTAGAGAAGATTGAACTGAACATTGTACAACAACCAAAACTTTGGAAAAAAAAAGTTTTACACATATGGATTCTACTGACCTCACTGGCATCTCTCTCTAGTTGTCATGGTGAAATTTATTGGAAAAAAAAAGACTTTAAATATAGAAACCTCAAGCATCAAAATGCAAAAATTAGTTCTGGGCACAGATACAGTTGATATAAATGGAGTGAATGGACAGAGATTTCAGGGCCACTGCTGTCTCAGACTACATCCTTAACAGTGTCTTTGAAATCTGGCACAGATTCCAGTGATTCACCAGGGCTCTGAGGATCGATGGAGCGCCTCATATTCTCAGCATAGCTACTGTGTGATTAAACAGTTCTCTGCTCGGCAATACAAGCGTGTAATCAAACTCTTGCAGAAACCAAATCTGAAAAAAAGAGAGATTTATTTGTCACTGGAGGTAAACAAAGAGCTTGATTACCTGGACCTGATTGGCTTTATTGGCATCGCATGCAGTGGCACCTGCTGCGCAGTTCTGGACAACAAATGGCATTTTTCACCGGTTTGATTTCACTGACTAACATCAAAAACAAAGTGATATTGGCCAGTGAAATCACAGCTGAAGTCACTGGAAAACTTTGTTATACTTCTATGTCTGTAACCCTTTTCTTATAAATGGCTTCCACTGGCTTAAGAAGGCAAAAACCAAGACCAAAGCTGCATGTGTACAAATGGAAGGACACACTGTATCAAGTTCAGTTAAAGATCAATTTAAGATGACGGGCAAAACCAGACCAAACCAAACAGTTCCTGCCTATGCAGAGTGTTCCAAACCTTAAGGTTTAATTTCAATTCGGATGCTACCACAGATGGCAGGTGCCTATGTAGGCAGCAAGCAGATTTCTACATTTGGAATTGAACTACAGTATAGTGTGCATTGTGGGTACTTATAAAATTAGGCTGTTATTGAAGGTGGCTGCAAACTCTGGAAAATGAATCATGGCTCGTCAAGTCTGTTGCCAGTGTATGTGCTGGGAGTACTCTTGTCCCCTATGCCTTTGATAAGAACAATAGAAGCGAAGATAGCAGCGGTCCTCAATGCATTATTCCTGAGTTTCCCCATCTCCGAGGCTTTAGCAATGCCAAGACAATTACCACTTCATGTCAGAAAACAATTGTGCCCGTTAAGGTTTCGCTCGCATGCACCAAACAAAATGGGGCAATGAGTAGAAACAAATCAATTTGGAAGGAGAAAAATGCAATGACATTGTACCAGGTTACAGTTTATTTATTCATTTATTTTATATTTTGAATTTCAACAAAAGACGGATCCCTTTTACACACCTATTAATAATGTACAAGGCTTAAGTAGTACATGGTTGTAATCATACTCAACCCATTATAATTACATTAGGCCAGGGGTCACTAATGCATCACTTTGCTACTATGGGAAAGTTTTAAAGATGAAGACAGGGTGACATCTTCGTCAGGGACTGCTTTTGTATACTGAAGCTGAGAGAAATTGTGCTTAAAATGTACTGTTCTGGAACAACAAAATGTAGACAAAATGTATTTATGTAATATTCATATGGCATTAAAATGTAATGTCAAGTAGCAGAACTCAAAATAAGTATATATATTTTACAATAAAATACATGTCAAGTGCAAAATATGTTTCAGAACTAAAGTGCAGAACTATAGTGCACTAAAGTGCATTTTAGTTAGAAGTACGGCTCAAAATAAGTATATATAATGCGTTTCAGATGTCAGACTACTTTAAGTGCAACTAAATTGAGTCACACAACTTGATGCATTTAGGACACTAAATCAATATCATTTAAATACATTGAAGCAGCTAAATACCACATTAAGTAAGGTCAATGCTCAAATATTATAGGAGTTTTAAAATGATTACTTATAAAAATAGTATTCTTTAAAAAAAGAAAAAGAAAAAGAAAAAAAGTCTAGTTGTCACTAGAAGGGAATTTAGACTACATTTACAGACAACTGAGAAGGTTGTTTCCTTTGCAGGATCCACAGAGCACTCAGGAGTTGGAGTTCAGTGATTCCTGATACACAGTTCATTCTTAGCTTCTTGATGCCATTCCTTACATTTCCTTTTGCTTTCCTGCAGCCCTTTTTTGAGAAGTGCCATTTGAAGCTGGATGTGTGCATGACATGTGAGCAGTGCTTCGAGATGAAGCAATGGTCTGTGCATCTCTGTGACACTCTGACAGGAATTGAAATAAAAAAAACTCAAAAAACTAGATAAAACGAGTGGATGCACGAATCAATATTCACAGCTCTGATAGTTTGCACACTCCTCCAGCAGCTCACAAACAGAATACTAATTGGGCAGATTTCTATTTATAGTATTGGCACTTTCCACTAATAGGGTACACTTTGTGTCCCATCACTTTAAAAAGCATTTAAAAGCACTCTAAAGCATTAGATGCACAAACCCCATTTTGTTTTGTGAGAACTATTAGATACACAAACATTCAAAAGCTTAGAGTCAGTCTCTTTTTTTTTTTTTTTTAAAGAAATTGATGTTTTTTTTTTTATAAGGCGTATTACATTAATCAAAGTTGACAGTAAAGATTTTTAAAAAAAGTATTTCAAATAAATGCTGTTCTTTCGAACTTTCTATTCAAATACAGAAAAATGTGTAAATAATAATAATAATAATAATATTATTATTATTTCACAATATAACTGTTCCTATTGGATTTTTAAGTGTTTTTGAGCATAAGATACTTAAAAAACATTAAAAAAAAAAAAAAAAAAATTACCCACCCCAAACTTTTGAATGGTAGTGAATGTTAGATAAATGAACTCTCAAACCAGCTGATAGCTTAAATTAGAAATTGTACTCTGCATTTGTGGCACTGTTACTATAGCATGTTGCTTTTGTTTTAATCATTATTTTAATTTAACTTTATTTTATTTGATGATTATTTTCTAAATGTTAACTGTTCAGCTGTCACAATCAACATTCTCTTTTTGTTAACCATTTGTTGAGAAATAAAAAAAGAGTTCCATTTTGTACCATATTTTTTGTCTTCATGCACTCATGTAGGGCAGAAGCATTCGGATGTTATGAAAGCATGTATGACAAGCATCAATCACATGCAGATTGTTTTCATCATGCTATGCGCTCACAGAAAGGGCTTTTGCTTTAATTCACCGTTTCTTTCTGTACTGCACAGCTCCCAACCACCATAGAACATTGGCCTTTTCCATACATCCTCTTACACTTAACACACTCTGACAGATGCTTACCGGCTGCTATGGAAATGAGGCCTGTGATTAATTCACACCTTTTCCCTCTTTTCTCATGACTTACACAATTCAGAAATAAAAAAAATAGCTCTGTGGTTCCCTGCCTCTCTCCCTGTCTTTCCATCTCTCGAGCTGGACTGGATCACCAATTCAATTTGCTCTCTGAAAGAAACAGAAGTGAAAGGGGAGGGAACACACCTTTCCTTCTCCCTGTGACAACTCAGGTGGAGAGAGGCATGATTTCAATTTACTTTCATTGGCATAATCTGCAAAGCATGCTGGGATAACAGTCCTGCAAGGTTCTTGCATTTAGAGCAAAAGAAAAATAACCCTTGATAGAATCACCCTGTTGTTGCAGCAAAACCAGTACCTTACAAGCAACTCAAATTAATATTGAGACTAATGCTAAGGTAATAGTTTAACCAAAAATAAATGTTTTGTTAATTTACTCACCCTCACATCGTTCTGAACCTGTTTGACTTTCTTTCTTGTGAGGAATACAAGATGTGAGATTTTAATTACAGTCTTATACAATGAAGATCGATGGGGTGCAAAATGAGCGGAGTCCATTATTGCACAGACAACAACAGTTCATAAATTCTTTAAAATATGTTCTTTTGAGTTCCACAGAAGAATAAAAATTTGGAACAGCATGAGGGTAAATAAAAGATGACAGACTTTTCATTTTTGGTTGAATGATCCCTTCAGGAATAGAATAGAATATGGATTCATATTCAAGTTTCATAGCAAAGAGAGTTAAAAAAAAATGAATTCAGATCGTAAAAGTCAAATGTTAAATGTTTTGTGCCTGAAGCATGACTTGAGGTTAGGTTAAGATTGGATTAGATATGGCTGATCAAGTCATCAGCTCATATTAAGTCCAATAAAACCTTCAGAGGAACTGTGAAAATGTCTAACACATGAAATTACAATGAAACCGGGATGTCCAGTCATATCGCACAGATGATAATAAGCAATAACCCAATATCTTTAGGGTTCCATAAACCATACTGTACAGAAAAAAATGCAATTAAATGTGAGTGATCCAGCTAAAACGTTTCCCAACATGCGAAGTGCTCCGCCATATATAAGCATATGGAGTAATAAAGCATAAATGTCCTGCTTATTCAAGTCCTTACTAAGTTCAAAGAGCACTAACAAAGACCTCAGCTAATACCCTTTACCTAAAGTACATTATGCTAGGCAGAGATCTTTCCTTTCCTGCTTAATTAACACCGAGGGTACAATAAAGCTGGGCTGAATGCAAGGACAGCATACAAACACTTTGGATTTCCATATCAGTTCAGGTGTTTATTCAAGTTCAAAAGGCCCTGGATTAGATAACCCCCTCAGTCAAGTCTGCAAAGGGGTCAACGCAGGAGACAGGAGTGGACAAGTCTGCTGATTTGCGTCTTCCCTCTGGAGACATGTGCATCAGCGCCTCTCCATTAGTCTGCAGCCGTCCACCTTTGATGTATAAGAGCGAACAAGTGACGAAAACAACTTATGAGGACAAGGTGGGATGTGTCTCAAGTGGATGTGGAGAATTTAGAAAGTACACTCTAAAAAATGCTGGGTTAAAAACAGCCCTGGGTGAAATATGAACAAACCCAGTGATTCGGTCATTAAATGTTTAACCCAACCTTCTGGGTAGTTTTATTTAAACTCAACTCAACTATTGCAGAAAAAATTACTATATTCCCTGCTTAAAATGAACCCAAAATAGGTTGGAAATTAGCATTTATTAATATGTTCAACAAATTAACATTTATTAATAAGTTGAATAAATAATAATTAAATAAACTTTTTTTTAAAAAATTGATTAATAAATGTTCACCTTTTGATTATTGCTAATGCCTCTAGTAATTATGTGTTTGAATTTTAATTTACAACCAATTTTGGGTTCATTTTAAGCCAGCCATTTAACCCATTTAACCAGTCGCTGGGTTAGTCCATATTTAACCCAATGCTGGGTTGCATTTAACCCAGTATTTTTTAGAGTGTATGCATTACAATATTGCGTTACTCCCTACAAAATTAAGTAAATATGTTACTTAGTTACTTTTTATGAAAAGTAATGTGTTACCTTACTTTTTAAATCTGAGCAGAGCTTACATCTCTGTTTTTAATATAACAAGTTCTTCTTTTACAAATGTAAAAGCACTTCAAAAGTGAAATGAATATGCCTCTGGCTGAAGGAAATGTAAATTCATGTCTGTACAGTAGAGGGCGCAGCTAAAACAAATTGCATGAAGAATATGACGCAGGAGAAGAAAGAACAACACTATTCAGCAATAACAAAAATGAAACACAGATGTGTCATTTTTGCTTATTGAATTGCATCATCAAAAGGTCAGTAGCAAAGACACTGGTTAATAAAATGGGATTAAATACATAATTGAGTTTGCATTTGACTTTTTATTCATTTTGAGGATTACTGAACCTGTTTTTATGCAGGTGAGGTGAGTAAGTGCACGTTCATATTTAGTCTAGAACTACAGTAACATCATGTTCACACAGCAAATACAACGCCTCTGCATTTACACCTGTTTCACACATACTCTGTTTGCAGTGCGTATTTTTTCCGCACCCATGTTAACGGATTAAAGCGTTCACACTGCATGTGGTTGCGGTCCGGTGTCCTGGCATGTTATCCTACCCGTCAGATTTTCCTACCAGGACTTACTGCACATGCGCAAATCAATATTGTGTCTTTTTTCTCATGCTGAACAACAATATTTAATGAATCTGCATTACTGTATGGGTAGGTTTAGGGTTGGGGTAGGTGTAGACATTAATAAAACACAATCTAATAGGTAGAAAAAATTATTTAATGTTGGTTTTCGGTAGCTGTATCCCTTCTATCCACAACTGCGAATATAATTACTGTATTTGCATTACTGTAAGGGTAGGTTTAGGGTTGTGGTAGGTGTAGACATTAATAAATCATAATTTGACATGTAGCATTTTTCGTTGTCGAATTGTACTACTTACTGTTTTAATGGGAGGTAGGAAAATCTGACAGGGTAGCACAAATCGACAGAACACCGCCAGTGCATTCCTGGAGCGGTGCGTCTGCAGCAGTGCAGAGATCGTTTCTGCACCGAGTCTATTTTAGAGTAACAGTGAATTAAAGTAACAGTGCTTTGTTCAGGTAAAAATGAACATGCATTGACATGGAAGTAGTAATTTCACAAAAAATCTCACTAGTTAATAGTGAGAATTGGTGCTTAAACTAAAGGTTCACCACAATTCACAACTACAGTAACCCTGGCTGAGGTGTAAAGCTCAGGCATTCTTAGGTGTGAGGCATTCAACCCTGCAGAAAAATGGTGGTACTGTTCAGATGTCTTGCCTTAGACAGGCAAACACTGCTTTAGCAGACATGTGCTGTTTCCATGGAAATGAATGGTCAGATCATCGTTGCTCTAGATGCACGAGTAGCCTATACATGATTGAGTTAATGAGCACAGATCCAGACACGTGCACGCACACCCGGGCAATACGGTTCATACGGCACATATCACTGTTCAGTATGCTGTCCGAGCCTCTCCATGTCTTTCTTTTATTAGACTCTCTCCTTACATCGAGTGGCTTTCAGTTAGACTCAAGAGGAGAGAGGTCACTCAAGCAGAGATTTATACCCTAGGGCCATCTTCTTGCTCGGGGCTAGAAGGCAGAGGTCTTTGCTCTGATTCCTAGCACACCTGTCTGGATTTGCAGGCATGGGCTGGACATCCGCCTCACACATCAATGCCTGGTCCCGTAGGGACAGAGATGCTCTCGCACAATCTGCCAGGATCTCTTTGAGGTGGGAGATTCCGCAGGGCTCATTGGATGTGCAGACGAGAAGTTACTTCACTGTAGATTGACAAATCAGCAGAAACGTTCAAACCTCAAACTTGACTTCTCTAAAAATTATATTCTTTCAGCTGTGCGCTTCATATCTGTATCCAATAACGGCACAAAGGTTCAGGGTTTGTTCTGTCTCACTGCACACATGAAATATCATCCTGTAAACATGACCCACAAGCTATTTCCCCTGCATATGAATAATTGATAGATAACACGTATGAACCCTGAACCCCTTGTCCAATACACACACACAGAGACACAAAATATCCAGACAGGAATGAAAATACAGCAATATAGCAAAAATGCACCGCCACCTGTGCGCCTGTTATCAGTGAAGGATGTTCTATCTGCAGTGCCGTGTGCCGAGGATAGATAGCAGCTTCCCCGCTCACCACATGGTGGGGACAGAGGAATCAACACATGCTGCACACAGATGTAGAGAATGAGAAAAGGGAGGGGAGTAGCTCTAAAAGTCTGTTTATATCTAAACATAGACATTGCAGCAGGTGAAAAGATTTTTCTTTATGTCATTACATTAAATTGAGAGAGAAACAAACACTTGAGGCAGCTCTGAACATTGGCTGGCTATTGAAGTAAGCTATTGGTGTGTGTGGTGTAGTGGTTAACCCTCACAGACCCAATGTTTTTTATATTATAAAATATATTTTGTAAAAATGCAACAGTGAATCTTCCATCTCAATATTTTTAGCAAGAAAAAAAAAATGGAGCTAGTCAAATGAAAGCGGAAACGGTACAGGTGACAAGGAGCTTTAGCAGAACAACCGTAAACTGCGGTCAGATGAGATGTCGTCAGTCCATATACAGTAAAAATGAATTTTCCTGTCCTGTCAGCTCGGAGCACATGCTCTTTAATCTCATGCACAAATATGGCAGCGCACGCTGTATTGTCGACAGTTAAGTCATGAAGTTACCAAAAAGGTGATTAAAGCTGCTTTAAAACTGTGCATCCATGTAAGTTTTTGTTAAATATGAGTCACATTTAAAAACATGTCTCTGAAATGCAGTTGTTTCAGTAATTGCAGCCAAAAAAACTTAACCCAGCTGCTGTGATGTCTGTTAATCAAAGAAAGAAAAAAAGAGGAAATCAATAACTTTTGTAGCTTTAAGGATTCATCTATATTTAATTTTGAATTTAGTGTTTTATAACTTATATTTTCTTGAATTTCTGTATATTTCCTACTTGCTAAGGGCACAGGTAGCTAAATATATTTATTCTAATGGGTTTAGGTTCACTTAAATTAGTTATTTTTTAAAGCCTAATAAGTGTTTATACTGATAGCTCAGTTCTACTGTATTCTGATATGTACTTGCCTTGCCTACGTATATTTTCAGAGGCCTCAGAGCAAAAAAGAAATTCTTATGATGATTATTTATGTTGAATGGCCATAGTCAATGGTTAAATATTACGAAAAAGAAAATTTCATAGAGACATCAGTAGTACTGGTATCAGTGATACTGGCCTTCAGTCATAAAAAGATGCCATTAAACAAATATTTAAAAAATACACTGTGTCTATGCTGCTGCTACATTCATTTGAATATTGAATGTGAAATTATTGCAATATAAAAGTATATGTAAACTTTAATGTTAGGTGGGATTAATTGTGATTAATTTCAGAAAAAATGTGCGATTAATTTGTTAATTTTTTTAATCAATTGACAGCACTATATACAGTTTTTAATGAATATTTTTATTTATCAAGGATGTGTTAAATTGATAAAAAGTGATAGTAAAGACATATTTTTAGAAAATATTTCTATTTTGAATGTGCTGTTCTTTTTCACTTTTTATTCATCAAAGAATCCTGAAAAAAGTATCACAGGTTCCAAAAAAAATAAAATAAATAAAAATAAATAAATAAATTAAAAAAAAATTAAAAAAGCAGCACAACTGTTTTAAATATTGATAATAAATGATAATAAATAAGAATGATTTCTGAAGGATCATGTGACACTGAAGACTGGAGTAATGGCTGATGAAAATTCAGCTTCGCATCACAGGAATAAATTCTATTTTAAAGTACAATAAAATAGAAAACTGTTGTTAATGTTATAACAAAAAAAATAAAAAATCTAACATAATCCAAAATAATCCATCCCAATGAAAATTATGCATTGACTTTGATATTACTATTATATACATATTTTTAATAACCAGTTGCTTTCATGGTAGATTAAAAAAAGTTAATTATCATTAGCAGTGAGAGTCTTTGAGAGTTAAACCTCTGATAAAGTAGTAGCCAATCCTTCAAAATAAGAACTATCATCACCGTACCCTTGAGCAAGGCTCCAGAAGTTAAGTGCCTTGTACCATTGCCTCTCTAATAGGTGTCCTCCAAATTACCGTAGATAAAAGCATTTATTAATGGTACAGTTGTGTTTGCAACTGCCGCTACACAATGCTAGGACTCTATCTATCGTCAGACTGACATCAACATTTACACATTTCATTTTTACTGTCATGGCTACAAAATTGAACTTTTAGCACAGTAAATCAAATACATAGCAAGACTATGTAATTGGAAGCATGTGTACTTGTGAACTGCATACGCAAGCTTGCAATTACCACTGAAGACAGGTTTGTCCTGTCTTACTGCGCATCAGAGCGCTATTCTGGTGGTGTAAGCACTTAGATAATTATAATGGACCTTGTCACCCTGCATGGTCAATTAGATATATGCCTATTTCCTTCAAGTGGTACGGACGTATAACCTTCACTGTTTTCTGACAGAATAACATCTGCTTCCCTGCTAATTACCTGGACAATAGCCATAATGCCATCAAGATTGTGCATGTTTACAGGTGCACTGACCCTGACAATCAGCTGACAGTAACCTTGATGACTTGACTAGTTAACAAGGCTAAAAGTCCTTGAGGTCTGGAGACCATGTATACATTTAAAAAAACAAACAAAAAAAACAAAACAAAAACAAAACAACACAAAAACACAAACAAACAACAAAACAATAAAAAAAATATTATATATAATTAATACCCCCCCCCCCCCCCCCAATTTAATCTATTCCTGTGATGAATTCAGCAGCCATTACTCTTTAGTTTTCAGTGTCACATGATTCAGATATCATTGATTTGGTGCTCAGAAAACATTTCTTATTATCAATATTGAAAACAGCTGGCTTCTTAATATATTTTGAGAACCATGATTTTTTTTCTCTCCAGTGCTCAAGTTCAAGAGAACTGCATTTATTTACTGCATATAGAAATATTTTGCTACATTTTAAATTCATTTAGTATCATTCTTGTTCAATTCTGTTAAAATTCGTTGCTGAATAAATGATCAATTTCTATATATATATATATATATATATATATATATATATATATATATATATATATATATATATATATATATATATATATATATATATATATATATGTGTACACAGTCATGGCACCCTTGGTAAATATGATCAAAGGCGGCTGTGAAAATTGATCTGCATTGTTAATCCTTTTGATCTTTTATTTAAAAAATTCACAAAAATCTAACCTTTCATTGGATAATAAGAATTTAAAATGGGGGGAAATATCATTATGAAATAAATGTTTTTCTCTAAAACACATTGGCCATAATTAACAGCACCCTTTTATTCAATGCTTTTTGAAACCTCCATTTGCCAGTTTAACAGCTCTAAATGTTCTCCTATAATGCCTGATGAGTTTAGAAAACACCTGACAAGAGATCAGAGATCATTCCTTCATCCAGAATCACTCCAGATCCTTCAGATTAACAGCTCCATGTTGGTGCTTCTTCTCTTCAGTTCACTCATTTTCTACAGGGTTCAGGTCAGAGGACTGCAATGGCCAGCAGAAGCTTGGTTCTGTGCTCAGTGAACCATTTTTGTGTTGTTTTTGAGGTTTGTGTTTGGATTATTGTACGGTTGGAAGATCCAATCATGACCCATTATAAGATTTCTAACAGAGCCAGTCATTTATTGATTTTTTTATCTGTTGGTATTTAATAGAATCCATGATGCCATGTGTCTAAACAAGATGTCCAGGACCTCCAGCAGAAATATAGGCCCACAACATCAAAAATACAGCATTATATTTCATTGTACTCATGGGGTACTTTTTATCCCTGTGTTCACCAAACCCATCTTGAGTGTTTGCTGCTAAAAAGCTCATTTTTTAGTTTCATCTGACCATAGAAGCCAGTCCCATTTGAAGTTCCAGTCGTGTCTGATAACTGAATATGCTGGAGTTTGTTTTTGGATGAGCTAGGAGAATTTTTCTTGAAACCCTCCCGAACAACATGTGGTGATGTAGGTGCTGTTTGACAATTTTTTTAAAAAGGTTTTTTGACTCCGAGACTCAACTCTTTTCTGCAATTCTCCAGCCGTGGTCCTTGAAGAGTCTTTGGCCACTCAAACTTTCCTCCTCACCGTGCATTAGGACGATATAGACACACGTCCTCTTCCAGGCAGATTTGTAACATCTTTAGTTGATTGGAACCTCTTAATTATTACCCCGATGGTGGAAATGGGTATTTTCATTGCTTTAACTATTTTCTTACAGACACTTTCTATTTTGTGATGCTCAACAATCTTTTTCTGCACATCAGAACCTATATTCTTAGGTTTTACTCCTTGTGATGGATGCTCATAATCACCCTGGAGTGCTCAAAATTGTGAATATGAATGGGAATATACTAGAATTTCTAGGGGTGCCAATAATTGTGGCCAACATGTATTTGAGAAAAACATTTATTTCATAATATTTCCCCCCATTTTAAATTCTTATTATCCAATGAAAGGTTAGATTTTGGTGAATTTTTCAAATAAAAGATCAAAAGGATTAACAATGCAACTTTTGTTTTGCAAATACATTTATATTCACAGGAAGACTTAATGCTTTGATCCATTTTTGTTCAGTCTGTTAAAATATTTGTACAAACTAATCTCACAGCTGTCAAAGATCTTTAGTAGCTTACTAAAAAAGGAAATACTGAAACTAAAAGTGAAGCACCACAACCACCCTACCGCTGAGATATTAATTTGAAAATTACTTTAGGAAAAGACAGCGCTTAACTGCCCTTAGCCAACGGCAAAGTCAAGAAATGGCACTTTTTGCCTGCTTGACTGTGATTTATCAGAAAAAAGAACTTTAGCACCTTTGGTCTGACTGGAGTCAAGAAACACAACAAAAGCATTATACAGAGACCTGGCGTTCCTCTGCTTTCTCTTTCTCCCTGGTAAATGAACTTTGCCTTGACTTCTGTTCTGTTTTGATGTTTTGGCTCAGGGGCTTGCAATTCCCAATTCTCACAGGCTTTAGAATAGCTTTGTAGAGAGAGAAGAGTGATCCCTTTCCAAGAGAGCGTCTATGTCAAAGACATGAAACTGTGACTGTTTTGAGTGTGTGTTTGTGTTTATACGGAGGTCAGAGTCAGCCAGGGGAAAAGCTATTTAGTTGACTATTTCTAACTGACAGCCATGACAGAAAATATAGAAAGTGTAAGTGGCCTAATGGTCGCCTCGGGCATTCAAAAAGGGAGTTTATTTAATATCTCTATGTGCATTCATTTTGAATTTCTACGTTGCTGAAAGTCTTTCTTATTTTCAACACCACATGAAGGTACCCCAAAGCAAATTCCTAATGATCAACTGAAATATTGAAATATTAATATGGTGCGCTATGCTACATCAATACACTCATACATGTCATCATGTATCCACAAAAAAAAAAAAAAGAAAAAGAAAAAAAAAGAAATCAAGAATCCATAAAATATCAGCTAAAAAAAGGAATTGGTATAAAGGAGTGTGTGCATGTGCAGACCAATTCTCACTGTTAACTAGTTGCTTATTAGCATGTCTATTAATAACATATTGGCTGTTTATTTGTACTTAAAAAGCACATATTCTGCATGACCATATTATGTGTCTACATACACTGTATATACTGTACATACACCTTTTATATTAATATAATGGGCAAAGCTGATTATTTTTTAACTGATATTTTGTAGATTTTGTGGATGCTTGTCGATACACACACACACACACACACACACACACACACACACACACACACACACACACACACACACACACACACACACACACACACACACACACACACACACACACACACAGTGTTATTTTAGTATAATTGAGATACTGTTATCGTTTTTATTTTTATATTCGTTTTGATATAGTAACTTTGTTGTGTGTTTTTGTCATTTTTAGTTGTACAAATATTGCCTTGGCAGCTAAAATAATAATAATAATAATAATAATTATATAATTTTAAATCAGTTAACGTTTATTTAATTTTAAGTAACGAAAATGTTTTTTATGGTTTTCATTTTATTTTTGTTCTTTAAACTATAATGACCCTGATATATAAATATATACATAAATGTACATACAGACAAGCAAAGACATCATATAAATGTTTTAATACAACTAAATATTAAAATGTATACCCAGAGGCTGAATGATAGAAAAAGGTGATTTTTATCTAAATTGCAGTTAAAAATTGAGATGATTCTTGCAATATTTTGCCACTACTCACTGTTATGGTACAGGCTTAATGGTGAAACAAGATGCTATTGTATATCTATATTTGTCTAAATCACTTTTGAATGAAATATGATTTTCAGCCGAAAAACAAATGACCTTATCTTGGGCCTTGAGCAGCCAGCAGATGATTCAGAACTACAGAAAACATATTAATAACATTACATCGAGAAGGTGACATGGCTGCTAATGTAACACCTTACGAAGTGCCTGTTAACAGTGCCGGAGGCGACCAGACCAAGCTTGTCACATAATAACAACGAACGCAGGAGTGTTTGATTAATGCATGCTGCACAGCATATATTTAAGTTCAACGTAAGGCTCTCGACTGATTAAAGATTCAACGTTAAATTGAAATCTGCAAGACAAGCTAACAGATAATTAATGCTCTGAAGTAAAACTAACATCTTGCTAAGAGGCGGCCCTGATTACTTCTTCAACATGCCACTCCGCAGCTCCAACACCCAAGGCTTAGTGCTGTTTGGCAACATAAATGTTTACTATCTTAAGCTGTGAAAACCACACTCACTTATGCAGTGCTCTGATCAACAGTTAAAAACACATTATGCCCACTTGCGTAGCTCGCAGAAAACCGTTTCCAAAACAACCAGGCAGTAATGAAGCCGTAATTGAAGGTTTTGGCTTCAGCGTGGAATATTTAACAGACAGAGATCATCAATTTAGATTTTTTCCCCCTGACCCCCAACCATTTGCAAGCAAGGATTCCCCTACATACTTGTATTGACTGCCCGGGGCCAGCGGGGGTGGTGGGAGCCGACAGGAACATGAGGAGGGGGTGCATGCTCTGAATAATGCATCTCTCAGACCAAACCTGTCATTGTCTGAAATATTGCCGGCATCATTCTTTGTGACAGAATAATGAAACATTAAAAAAAGGCAGTGGAGTGCTGCATTTTTAACGGAGGGCTCCAGAGCTCTGCCCTACAGATCAGAGCCGATGGAGGAGGGTATGTCTGTGCATATATGTGAACGTTCGTGTATGTTTTTTTTTGGGTGGTGGTTTCCCTTTAAAGACTGCAAAATCTGAAGTGATTAGGGATCCTAAGGATCAGCGAATGCAATGTGCATCTCTAATAATTACTGTTTCTTCAACACTGTAAGACAATCTTTCCTTAATTACTATTTACTCTACATACCGTCCATCGGGAAACTGTTTTGTCTTAACGTAAGCATAAATCTAACAGCTAACTTTAATTTGATATGATTATGCATAAAACAGGAAAAATATCTGACAGTGGATCTTTTCATCTTTTTAAAAAGAAAGTTATTTAGAGCAACGAAGGACTAAGATTAATCTTTTAAAAAATAATACTTTTACTCAGCAAGGATGCATTAAATTGATCAAAACTGACAGTTTCAATCAATCAGAATCTTATAAAAATGTGCATCATGGCTTCAATATTGGTAATTTCAATATTTGATTGGAAACAAGATTTCAAGATTTCACAACATTACTGTTTTTACTGCATTTTTGATTAAATAAACACAGCTTTGATGAGCATAAAAGTTTTCTTTAAGGAACATTAAAATCTAACAGACCCTAAACTTTTGAATGGTAGTGTATAGAAAATCTGATTTATTATTGTATACATTTTAGCGAATTTTTAAAGAAAAATCATATGTAAAATAAGTAATGTAAATCTGTTTTACATCCTATTTGCCATCACTGCATTGTAGTCACTGAATCTCTAGAGTTCTATCTACACTCATTTCTACTTATGCACGTTGCCTCCAGAAATCTGCAGTCAGTGCAGGAGCTATGCTTTATGGTATCACTAAAAAGAGGCACAAAATTCCTTTCCTGAATCTTCACAGTGAGTGAACATCGATGGTGGAAAGATCTTCCCAACGGCATCGGAACCACACAATCCCTTTTTACCTTCAAAAAAACTCCTCAAACTCCTTCATGAGCGCTCCACTCAAAACTATGACTGCACTTACAGCACTTAATACAGTACTATTCTTCCTGTACTCTTTTCAATTCTTGCAGTGTTTCCTGAATCTAGCGCATACTTTTATACTTTTCCCAGCAACTGTGAAACTTTGCATCACAGTACTGTCTTTCAAGGATGAATGACTTTGTTACATTCCTCCTCACTTGTAGATCACTTTGGATAAAAGCATCTGCCAAATTAATAAATATTTATATAAATGTATACAAATCAGGCACTTTGCTCTCTAGACATCGGTTATTGGACATTAAATAACCTATATAAGGTTTGACCACCAGTCTTGTGTGCCAAAAAACTACTCTCAGCAATGCCAGTTTTTATGATTCCTTCCCAGTCTCAAAGGATTGTGCATGCCATTCTATGCCCAATCCACAGCCAACAATAAAACTAGCAGACCGGTTTCACGATATTTTAGGAATCAATACACAAAGCTGAACTTCTCTGGCTCATATGATCTGCCTCCATGCCATTTTTGAATCTGACAAAACAAAAGCTTTTATGACAACCGTAAGATATTTATCTCCACTCTGACACAAATGCTCAGCCCAGGCTTTGTTCTACAAGGCACTTTAAGCTTTTAATCGTTCCCTCTCTTGGCCTGGATGTTTGACGATACTTCAGGTGCATGATAATGGAATGCTCCCCCTCCCAGCAGGTGTCCACCATGTAGAGGCTCAGCAGCATCAGCACAAACTAGACTTATGGATCTCCTGTCCTGGATTTCTTCTCTCTCTCTCTCTCATTTTTTCACCCTCTATTTGTGTTCGTTTTCCATCTTCTGCTCTATTACATTAACTTGTTTAACTTGCACACTGAGTGATTTGAACTAACAGAACTGCTGATGACCAATGTACACCGAACTCAAACAGGACTAATTAAAGCAGCACTCGGTTGCACAGTATTTTGCCCAAGACCGCATTTATTCATTTTTTTTAAACACACTATGTGACATTTGCCTGTTAATTGAGCATAATGGATGTACCTTAGCAGATAATGTTAAGCGGATATCACTTTGAAAGATAGGCATGGTTTACTAATTATTCGTTAATGTAAAAGAACCTCAGCCCTTTTGCAATTCCAATCATTACTAATGGCTTGAACTGCAGCTCTGGGGAACAAGACAAATTGCTGCGACAGTTTATGTCTAGATCTCAGGTACTATTTACCTAGGGTTAAAATCCATCTAAATACCTGAACAATTACTTTGTCCCTAGGAGCAGCAGGTCTGCGCACCATTCAGAATTGAATTTAGAATGCTTTTAAAATTACAAATTAATTGCTGCATTTCTTAAATGGTTAGTTTGCTCCAAAAAATTCTGTCACAATTTACTCCAAACCTTTATGGCTTTCTTTCTTCTGTGGAACATAAGAGAAGATTTGGAAGAAAATATGCTTGTTTCCCTTGCATTTACCTGCTGGTACTGATATTTTTTATTACTGCTGGTTCTAGTAAGAAAAAAGCAATGCCACAATCTGTATCCCACGCATTTGACAGAAATACTTTAGAGTATAGTAGAGAAATGTGAATATGTCAATATTTATGTTTAGAACTGAACAGGCAGGCAATATTTCACAGTATGTTTAGTACTACATGTACATATGCCAATGTTTAAAATGGCATGGTGAGTTCAATGGTGTGATGTATGCATTTCAGGGGCTCACCTCAGCTGCTGACTATTCATTTTCACGCCTTTTCATTTGCAAAGCTATCATGTTTTTCACTTTTCATTTGCTTTTTATGAAGGCTTCAATTCAAATGACATCTATCTCGTTTAGGACCTTCCATCAGAGTGCGAGCAGTCCAATGACCAGAGACGGGCCTCGAGGGAGAGATCACATACAGTTCACATAATGCCAAACGATGTTTGTGAGGGAGGTTCAAAATCCCCATAACAGTTAAACTGACAGCAACGTTTACAGAGGAGGGTTTTTTTGTTTTTGACATGGTTTCTATCCTTTCAGCACCACATACAGGACTGAGATAGCGAAGTAGCTTTCTTTTAGGACGAAAATGAACCCTAAGACGAGAGACCGGTACTGGGAGGTTTGAAGTGCTTTCTCATTTCACACTTTCATCTCTGTACTATTTTCCAACTGGCGTCTGGATATTACAATCATAGGCTGTCAGCAAACATTTCAAGTATCCCTGGAATACAGCAGGTGAAGGATTCTGGGTGGCACATAACTACTAACAAATTCTGCATTTGCTTCTATACTTTTAAAGGTATAGTTCACTCAAAAATGTAAATTCCGTCATCGTTTTTTTTTTACCCTCATGTCAAACCTGAATGACTTACTTTCTTCAGTGGAACACAAAAGAAGACATTTTCTTTCATGTTCTACTGAAGAAAGAAAGTCATAAGGGTTTGTGTGAACTATTCCTTTAGGTAGCTTAAATATAGTTCTGTCATGACAGCTCTCTGAGGGATTGGCATGGTAATGGACATGACAATGTTAATGTATTTGGTCTTGGCGGAATAGATCTGCTACGCTGCTGCTGCTGCTGCGGCAGAGCAAGTACCAAGAATTCACAACATTCACAGCATGCTGCTGTGAGAATGTAGTAAGAAATACTGCTGCTGCAAATATGACATACATGAAATAACCCCCATATAGCATATATGAATCACCTCGTAGCAGATCTATACAGGTGGAGCTGGGGAAGGTGGAGGGTTTCTGAAGCACGCTGCAAACTGCTACAGCAAGCAATAGTCATATATTTGAATGTTGATCAGCAAGCTCATTGGCTACCGATACAGGAGAGAACCAATCAGCTGTGCCATGTGATAATGATGTCATTAGGTCAGATTGAGTTAGACCTATCGGACTGCGCCATCAAGAGTCTCATGCCAGAACTCTGTATTTGGTTCTAATCAGCTACCCAGACCCCTTTAAATTATTAGCCAGTTCCAAAGCAGCTTCTCTAAAACTGCTGTTATTTACAGACGCTCTGAATCAGAGCTGCATACGGTACCAAAATTCATTTCAGTTCACACCCTCATCTCTTTTTCATCTGCTGGTTTGGAAGGTCTGGTCTTTGTGCAGTGACACAGGAACGCTGACACCAGACTGACTACGCTCTCAGACTATGAAATATACTTACTGTGCAACACCTTGCATCTAGACAAGTCCATTTTTTTTGTCGACAGATGGCTTTCAAGTATAAAAGAAAGAAGAGGAAGCTAGTTGCTAAGCTACACACCTCCTGTCTAGGAAAGAGCTAATCAAATGTATAGAAATGAATACAGGAGAATAGCATACTTTAACACAGTTCAGATGAGACTCACCCTTGTGGAAAAAGAAGTACCCTTCAGCATACTTTTAAAAAGAGTACTCATTACAGAAATAATTTACTTAAAATATATACTTACTGTAAGTGTAAACTGAAGTATTAACATTGCAAATGAATTGCAATGAGTTAAAAACGTATTAAAAATTTATATTAAATGGCATTAGATGAACATTAGAGTGCCTTTTTTGACCACTTTAAGTAGATCTTAAGCACATCTTCATTTGAAATTTCATAATTACTTCTATTGTGTTTGGAAACAATAAAAGACAAACAGTGATTTAAAATGTACTTTAAAGTAATGTAAGTAATAAACAGTCATGTAAATGTACTCTAAATACATTTACAGTAAAAATGATTCAAACACCAAATATATTTTTTTAACTAGTGGGTGCAGGACACTATAATTTATTTATGTAAGTTAGGATAGCAAAATAAAGTAAACTGTGACATATTATACCCCAAAATTCTTCATACAGTGGACTACCAGTAAAATTGATAAAAATTTGGGACCAAAAATTATTCAGACACTTTGACCTGACCATGTTTTGCTTAAGTGTTTTTTTCTTTAATTGCTAATGTGACCTTTTTACACCACACACTGAACAAAATTAAGCATTGCTTGGTAATTTGTTGACCTAAATTGGTATGATCTAATTGTGTATTTTAATTTAACAGCTGACAGCTATTCAACCTAATTCATTACATACCTCTCTATCAAAGTTATTATTAAGACATTATCAAGATGAATTTGTTCTGACAGTTTAACTCTGAGTTATTGTCATATTTCATTACCATTTTCTAAACTATAGCAAATGAACTGTCATAATGTGAGAAATGTTGAAGGTGTCTGAATAAATTTTGGTTTGACTAAGTATTTTTTTTATTTCATTAATATTATGTTTTCTACAAGTACAGTCTTAAAATATACTTTCAAAATTTGATATACACTACAAGTGTACACTTATTTAAGCACACTTCTTTTTTTTTACAAGGGCATACTGTTTTCTAGTAATTCAAAAGTATGATATTTAATATGATTTATACACTCAAAATGACTGTGAATGTAATAGTGTCATATGTACAAGACATGATGAGGTATTAATGATTTGGAATTTAAACTAGAGCTGTTTGTGTTTATTAACATGGTAAAATGGTTAAATGTTTAAAACCATATTCAGACAAAATAAAGAGAATTGCCCAAAATAATAGCCGTCACAAAAAGCCCCAAGAATTTGCATGATAAACACACCAAACACATTAAATGCATAACTCTGTTATGTTTTGGCTTTGCTGCATTGTGAAACTGCAATTTTGTTTAGTATTTTCAGTTACTCACCAAACTCCCTGGGTACAGAGATAGAGTACACACAGCTCTGTCCCGTTGTGTAATTCCTTGGGAAATTCGGTGACAGCACGGTTCCTTCAGTCCCAGTAGAGCGACTTCCACATGGTGCTGTTCACACAAACACCCAGATCACTCATTAATTTATGCTTCAACATTCATGATGAACTGCTATTTTTGAGACAGCAGCCTCGATAGAACTGATCTTGGCTAGCGAAGCATGCACAAGTCATTTTACGAGTTTGATTAATTCTGTTTGGTCTGCGGCAGCAGGCCCAAACTGTTTATTCTCAGAGATTCTCCTACACATCCATCTTTACTTGCAGACTCTACCTTGACAGCTGGGCAGCCCCCTGTTCCAGCCAGGCCTGCCATCATCACCCATAATGCAGGTAAGCGTGGAATAGCCCTGGAGGACGTAGCCTGCCTCACAGTAGAAGGTCACAGTGGAGCCCAGCTTGTAGTCACTGCCCAACCGAGTGCCATTCATCACATTACCGGGATCAAAGCATGACTCCCTCAGCTTAGCTGTGTGAGATGGAGAGAAGGTGCAGGGAAAGCAAGGGCTGAAAATCACTTTAGGCATAACTTAGCTTGCAGAATGAACAGTTATTCGTTGAAACTGAGATTTCTTTACAACATAAACACATTTTTCTTCTAAGAAAAAGCCTTTTAGGGGGGGTTTGAAGCTTGTCTGGTAAGTATGAACTATGAACTGTAACTCTTAAAAAATTCTATGCTCTGAGGAAAAAAAAAAAAATAGATAAGAGTGAGTAAACGTAGAAACTGTTCATTTTTGGGTCAGCTACTTCTTCAAACCGTCAACTGAATACTAGTCACAGCCTGACTTCCCTCTGCAGTTCGATATATGTGTAATATACTGTATTTAATTAAGGGTTTAGACATTTAGGCTCTCAAAATGTCAGGGTCTACCTTTGTACTCCAGGTGGAAGCCAGTGTAGCTGACAGAGCCATCACTGCGAAAGGCCAGGTACATGGTGTTGGAGCTGCTCTCTATTCGTTCTGGAAGCTTGCTGTCCTGAAAGCTCCCGATCAGCGGGCTGTTGCTGTCCGGTCCATCGTAGATATACAAGAAGTCGTAGTTGGGCTCTATGCTGAAGCTAGAATAGATGATCAAAGAGGAGTTTTCTGAATAGAGGGATCAAAAGCTAGGCTGTGATCTGGATATTCGAGTCCTGAGATCAACTTTGCAGACGGCAGTATAAAGTAAAACAAGTACAAAGCAAGTGGAGCCTGTTTTAGAATGATAGGGGAGACCAACAACAACATATACATATATATATATATATATATATATATATATATATATATATATATATATATATATATATGTAATGAATGTAATGTAATGTCGGCTTTAAATGTAAATATCGGCATCAATGCGATATGAAAGATTATGCCGATATATCTTGCCGATAAGAGGAATCCATTAACTCACATGTGCTCAGGGTGTGCTAGTGATTAGATCACGTCAGCATTCTGGCTCATTCTTGAAGCAAAGGTTTACCTGAATGATGACTAGATTCACTGTTTTGGATCTCTGCATTTAAACTGACAATGCACAAACAAAATGAGGTGTTCGGTGTATGATAGAGTAAACAGTAATAGCACGTGCAGCGGCAGCCTCCCCAGGTCCTAATGCCCGCTCAGTAATGAGTTTTAATTCCGTAGGGGGCGCTGTTGGCCGACTTCTAATAAGATGAATGCAAAATACACAAATAATTATTAGACTGCCTTTATGATTAAATAAAGCAGTAATTGATGCCATAAAATCATGTGTATGTTTCAATTTAAAGGTCAGAAACTATAGCTTACGTGAACAACAACAACAACAACACACACAAACAAAATCACAAACATGACACTTAAATTAAATAATTATATATATATATATATATATATATATATATATATATATATATATATATATATATATATATATATATAGTTATTCATTAATGTGTAATATTTTTTAAACAAATTATGAGCTCTAAAAGATATTCAGAATAAAACAACTCTTTTGCTTTAGACCATTTACACATGTTAAATCTTAAAATAAAATGTTAAGGTTACCACTGCATCTTTCTGAAAAAAGAAAAAAGAAAAGAAAAGAAAAAAGCAGCGAAAAAGCAGTGTGTGTATACACACACACACACACACACAAGAAATTTTATTCACACAAGATTTGAAATCTCACATAATTGACTCCTGTATTAAATAAATAGTTTAAAATGATGAAACAATTATTGATATTATTAGCAATATTAAATAACATAACATAAAATAAAAAAATAAAATACAATACAATAAAATAAAAAATTGAATTAGTTGCTTCCAACCAAACCACAAATCTACTTTGGAACATAGAATTACAAAAAGAGGAGAGCAGATTATATTCCTGCCCACCTAAATGCCTGTTCGCATGCTAACTTGCCGTTTAAGGTCTAGGTTGAGGTATGTCTCTTTATTGTCCATATTGCCTGCATGACAGTTGAACATCCTAAATAAATATCCAGGCTTTGAATGCCAGCATTCACATACTTCTAAAACTCAGATATAAAAACTCCCAGCACAGTATCAGCATCTTAGCTACACTCTGAGATTTCCAAGACAGAGAGCCCCATATATGAACACTTGCACCTTTTCATTTGCAGTAAGGTGTAATGATAAGGTCTCGCCCATCAGTGGAGTCATTTGCATGAGATGGATTGTGACTGAATCAGATTTACACCCCCTTTTTCCCCCATTATGCAGAGAGCGAATGCTAAGCATGCCTTCCACACTTCACTGCGTCAGAATCCACTGCTTAGGGGTTATTATAGGATAATTCATACACAAGATAAGATCCTTTACACCACATTAAAAAAGCCATTAATTTCTGATAAACAGATGCATTGGGTTTTTCCCCCACTCCATACCCTCTGTAGCTGTCAATCAGAAAACAATTATTTCTGCAGTAATCAGGTTGATAGCACAAACTGTACTGTTGCTAAATAGAGAGACACCCGGCTGGGATTACATTTGTAGTGTTGCTAAAAGAGGTCACTTTTTTTCAGAGGGCTGGTGCGCGAGTATTGTTCATTTCCAATTTCATTGTGGACATATTTCATATTGTGGATTTTTTAAGGAGAAAGAAGTCAGTAATGGACTGTGTAATGAAAGTCTTTGAGATGGAACCGAACGAGAGCTATTTATTAGAAACCTGTTTGAGACATTGCCCTTCTGGCAGAACTCCAACATGCTTATTTACTCAGAGAGAGGACAAAATTCAAATGAGAAAGAGGCTACTTCAGATGTAACGCCAAACATGAGAATGACACTACCTGCTGGGCTAGGTAAAAAAAAAAAACCCCGAAAAAGTTCTTCATCATCTGTTTTGGGGCTGATATATGGCTTTAACTAGTAGCTGTGACGGTTTTGAAAAATATTAGGTGCAGAAAACTCACAAAACAGCCTCAAATGGCAGCTCCTGTTGTGATAAATGTTGTAAATTGTGACACACAGGCAGAACGGAAGATTGTTTTTGAGTTATTGCTGTCATTAAAGGAACTGCTCTTAGATGATGAGTCAAAGAGAAGAAGAGGCAAAGTTTAAACTTTCAACAGTCGCCGATATTTCAAAGTGCGAGCGTGAGAAACGGATATTCAGAAGGAGAAATGCTGAAACCTAAGCACTTCTTCTTCTGCTGACTGCGTGCGAATCCTGATTAATATTCCACAGCCTCACGCCTGGACTAGACCCTCGCGTCACCCTTTGATCCAGGTGGAAGGGAATCGCATGCTAGCGGTGCTATTAGCATTAACATGGAGGGAGGACTACAGCGACTGTCAAATACGACAAACTCCTACAGCACTCGAACTTAACCCCACACTGACCCTGGCTGGACGGAGAATCCTGCTTGCAGCTTGAGCGTCGCTACGTGTTGGCTAAATGAAAAATGGACATAATTAGCAACATGATTGGACTGTGAAGGAAATTTATCAACCCTGCTTTTATACTAATTGGTCACATCACTCAAGACAGAGACACCGCTCTACACCTTTAAGGCAAGACGAGGGGAAGCTGGAAAAAAAAAAAGGACCACCGTCAGGTTCATTACAGACAAAATGAGCAAAGAATTCCAGCTGGGCTCATTATCTCTCCCAGACATGAAATGCATTTTAATTCAGACAGTGATAGCCGTCGCCACTACATAATTACTCAACACATCGACTGCGGCCATGTCGAAGGACACCGTGGGCGCTCATTTTGAATTCAGCGTTATGACACAGCAGCCTCTAAATGAACTCGTGAACTTATCAGTCTGAGATATTATAGCTCAAGTGAGGGCATAAACGAAAGGCCAGGAATATACGCACGGCAAGATTATTTCCGATAGTGTGTATACTGTCTCATTGGCCACAATTTAAAACTCGCTGACCCCAACACAACAGAGGGTTCAGCTGAAATTAACCTTGCGACAGAGAACCGCGCTGTCTGCATTCACAAATCTTCCTGGACACCAATGGTAAATATACAAACCTCCCTGTACATTCTGTCACAAATGCTAAGCTGAAGCTGCTAATATATATCCGATTGTCCATAAATAAATAAATACATTTATTGTCTATAAATGATAAATTTAGTATTTTTTGCTTATTAGGCATTTTTTAAAATTTATATTATAAAAGTTTTTCTTATTTTGTTCCTCCTCTGTTTCAAATTTCATATAAATTCATATATTAGGGCCGGGCAAGTTAACACGTTATTATCGCGTTAACACATTAATTGATTAACACTGTCAATTATGTTATCATGCATTAACGCAGTTTTTTTTATTGTTATGAAAGTCCATTTCTCACTGGCTCTGAAGGAGGGGTGGGATGTTGATCAGTACTGGCTTGGGATGGGTGTCATCACGCATCTCAACCAATGAGAGCATGCAGCAACGCTCACGTGAAGCACTCATGACTAAGGTTTTTGCACACTGAGTCCGAAATTTTCATATGCGTTTTACGTATTCATTATCCTAAAAATTCGTCACGCACAGAAACCTTGCACACTAAGTCTGATGCGTATTAATTAATCAGTTGCAAAAAAATTCGCAAAACAGTAGCCTACTAAATGGAGTCTTCAAGCATTGAGGTTGATTATGTTGTCCTCTCGCTTCTTAAAAAAAAGAAAAAAATGGAAATATCGGGTCCATCCAATCCTGCGATATAGATAGGATGGAGAGTTCCCCCTCCTTATCCCGGGCGATTCAAAGTTTAATTCAGGATGTCAGTGGCTCAGTTTGATGCTTTGCAAGCGATACTAGAGCCACATATTAAAAAGAAGACCACCAATTTCTGTGAACTCAGTGAGCAAGGATCTATATAACTTACAGTGCTTTGTGCTGCGAGACCAAGTGGAGTAACTTGACAATCACCATTATGGATTTTGGCGTTCGCTTGTACGGTGGCTCTGAACTGTCAATACACCTCTCAAAATGCTTGCTACGGATGCGAAAAACGGAAAAAAATTGAACCTGGTCCGAAGGTTTTTTTTTTTATGATGGACAAAAATTTTGGAGGCAGTGTGTAAACGTGATTGACATAACTTGAGGTCATATTTACTTTTTAACGTGCAGACGAAATTTTCGGACTCAGTGTGCAATGACCTTTAAGTGGGAAATCGGAAGTTTTCCGAATAGTACTCGCTCAGCAGAGTGGAGTGCTTCGTTCTGTTAACTTTCTGGTTTATTATTTTGAGTCGTTTGGGACGCGGTAACACACGGCCCTCTCACAATATATTGCTTTACAGATCTATCACATTTGCCGCTCAGAAATGATAACGCAATCATGCTGCATGTATCAGAAGTTCCGCGCTCTGGCCTGGTTAGCGCTCACACTACATGCGTACCTCGCCTGAGCCCAACTGAACCGTGCTCTGGCCCACCTCTTCAAACTGAGCCAGGGCCCGAGCGCGGCACGGAGCGATCACACTAGTCAAATGAACCGGGCTTTGGGGGTCAAACGCACTCGGGCACGGTTAAGATTGCCTAGTGTGAGTACACCCTTATTCTGCCGCATCCCGCACACACGAGTCTCTACCCACCATCACCCGCACTCGCCTATCAAGTGTTGTCCGCACCCTGCTGCGTTGGGTCCCGTGATCGTGCAGGTCTCTACTCAGAAGGTGCCTGTTATAATGTTATGATCGAGGCTCTGGACTCTGAGCATAACTTGTTTTTCTATAACAAACAATAAAATATTTTCTATAAAAATGTTAATGCCCTGGCAGTGGCAAATAGCTTTGGTTTTATATTTAATTTGATTACATTAATGTTATAAGTTGAGATTTACAAGAAATATTTCAACTGCTACTATGTAAAAGGAATACTGCTGTAAAAAAGCACCTTATTTGTTTAAAGTGTTTGCAAACCAAATGTTATTGTACTTTTATTCATATAGCAGTACTTTTAAATTAAAAAAAAAAATTATATATATATATATATATATATATATATATATATATATATATATATATATATATATAGTACACTGTACACTATATTACTGTTATTGCACCACTGATAAATAAAAAAACTTATTATTCTACAATCTAAAGCAATACCACAGCCATACAGAATAGCTTATAGATTTCTTTACCTGATGAATGCAAGAGACAGGACGTAATCAGAGTTGACGGCTATGAGCCAGTCGCAGTCCTTGCTGTGCGGGTATGGATGAGGGAAGTTGGGCGACAGAATAAACCCAGAGGAACCGGTGAGATTGCCCCCACACGGAGCTGGGAAAACACAGAGGATTCATATCAGCAGCATATGGGCATTAGTAACACATGAGGAGAATCTCTTATTAAAACATGCGGCTTGAACATCTGTGCGAACCAGGAGCCCAGAGAAAGAGTGCTGGAGTGAACATGCAGAGACAGAGATATTGAGAAAATTTTAAGCTCCTCTGAGGAACCGGGCCATGTAAAGCGCTCATATCTTATATATGAGAATGAGAACTACAGCAAGAGAGAAAGGTTATTTAGAATATGAAAGGATAAGATGAAAATCCTGTACCCTCACTTTCCTGCTTCCAAAATGAAGTATCTTTTGAAAGAAAGAGACAATCCATATCTCGTAATTTGATATTCATTAATTTGGGCACACTTTCATGTCACTGAGATGACAAGGAATCTCAATGGTGTCGGGTCCCTCAGTTTGCGTACAGCTCTTGAGAATGGGCTGATAAAAACTGCCTAATTTTAGAGCACTTTTTAGACACAAGTTCTGTTGTCAACATCTAAAGCAACATGCACCAATTAACTCAGCCTCTCAGATGTCTCAAAATCATGAATATGCATTATGAAAATGAGTAAAACAATACTTCTTAAGTATGAGGCTTTGTCTAATGTTTACAGATCAGCATATAGCATACAGTGTACAAATACAGTACACTATCATAACTTTTTCAAAGCATCAGGGACACAAATCCCATTTTTGAGTGAACTGTTAGATTCTGTATGTTTAATAAACTATTTACCATAAAACTAACCCACAGGAAAAGTAGCTAGTTTTAAACACATATATCTATGTCAGAGATCTTTCTGACTGCATCGAACAATTAAAATCATACAACAATGAACATCACAATTTAGAGATAACTTGTTGAAACAGTTAAACTAAAATATGACTAAAATATGAAAGTTTAGTTGTGTTACACATGATATTTGCTCATCACAATCCTTAAAACTTGTGACACAAAGTAAATCTTTTTTTTTTTAAACTTTTAAAAAAATGCAGAATATTAACTGTAAATTAAATATACAAACTGAATTCTGGAAATGTTGGGATGTTTTTTTTAAAAATTTGAATAAAATGAAAACAAAGAATTTCAAATCACATGAGCCAATATTTTATTCACAATAGAACAAAGATAACATAACAAATGTTTAAATTGAGAAATTTGACAGTTTTATGCACAAAATGAGCTCATTTGAAATTTGGTGCCTGCTACAGGTCTGAAAATAGTTGGGACGGGGGCATGTTTACCATGGTGTAGAATCTCCTCTTCTTTTCAAAACAGTTTGAAGACATCTGGGCATTGAGGTTATGAGTTTATGGAGTTTTGGTGTTGGAATTTGATCCCATTCTTGCCTGATATAGGTTTCCAGCTGCTGAAGAGTTTGTGGTCATCTTTGATGTATTTTTCTTTTAATGATGCGCCAAATGTTCTCTATAGGTAAAAGATCTGGACTGTAGGCAGGTCAATTCAGCACCCAGACTCTTCTACTACGAAGCCATGCTGTTGTAATAGCTGCAGTATGTAGTTTTGCATTGCCCTGCTGAAATACACAAGGCCTTCCCTGAAATAGATGTCGTCTGGAGGGGAGCATATGTTGCTCTAAAACCTTTATATACCTTTCAGCATTCATAGTGCCTTCCAAAACATGCAAGCTGCCCATACTGTATGCACTTATGCACCCCCATACCATCAGAGATACTGGCTTTTGAACTGAACACTGATGACATGCTCCTCTTTAGCCCGGAGGACATGGCATCCGTAATTTCCAACAAGAATGTCAAATTTGGACTCGTCTGACCATTGAATACTTTTCCACTTTGAAACAGTCCATTTTAAATGAGCCTTGGCCTACAGGACACGATGGCGCTTCTGGACCATGTTCACATATGCCTTCATTTTTGCATGATAAAGCTTTAGTTGGCATCTGCAGATGCACGGTGGATTGTGTTTACCCACAGTGGTTTCTGGAAGTATTCCTGGGCCCATTTAGTAATGTCAATGACAGAATCATGCCGATGAGTGATGCAGTGTCGTCTGAGGGTCCAAAGACCACGGGCATCCAACAAAGGTCTTCAGCCTTGTCCCTTATGTACAGAGATTTCTCTAGTTTCTATGAATCTTTTGATGATGTTATGCACTGTAGATGATGAGATTTGCAAAGCCTTTGCAATTTGACATTGAGGAACGTTGTTTTTAAAGTATTCACAATCTTTTTAAGCACTCTTTCAGATTGGAGAGCCTCTGCCCAGCTTTACTTCTGAGAGACTCTGCTTCTCTAAGACATCCCTTTTATAGCTAATGTTACAGACCTTATGTCAATTAACTTGTTGCTAGATATTCTGCCAACTAAATCTTTTCCTTTGTTGCCCCCATGCCAACTTTTCTGAGACCTGTAGCAGGCATCAAATTTGAAATGAGCTCATTTAGTGGGTAAAAGTGTAAAATTTCTCTGTTTAAACATTTGTTATGTTAAAACACAACACAAAGTGCAAACCGAAATGTTCTGAAGTGTGCTTACATTTCTATGGCCATATGGTTTCCGCGAAGACCATTCATAAAAACAGAATTTACTCTATAGCGCGGAATGCCACGGAATTCGTCAAGTTTTGGATAAATAAAAGAAGCTCTGTCACTTAATTCGAATCGCGATATTAACTAGTGTATGTGAATATTAAAACGCAAAAAGACAGTTTAAATATGAATCCTGCATGTTCCATTACTCTCGTTATGCATGAATGGCGGAGTGGTTCTGTTTACTACACAAATACTGAAGCACACGTGAACTCGCTGTGATTTTCGGACTTTGCATCTCACTAAATGAACACATGAACTTACAGGCTGTGAGAGTCACTTGAGTTTCATTTGAGAAAACTAGCATCATATCATACTGTATACACACAGAAACTTCACGGCAACCTGTCAAAATAAAAGTGAGGTTTAACACGTAACAGAAATATATTACTCTTGTATTACTTTTGTACAGTATAATGAACGTCTTTATATATTCCATTTACTGACAAATTTAAATTGAATAATTAAATGATAAAAATAATTATTACAAACACATTAACGAATTAATTATAGAAAAAAATACAATTATTAAAACTTTTTTAAAGGAATATTCACACGATTTTTCCACCATGTATTAATTTTAACAGTAAACCTCTGTTTGTTTGCCAATAAATAAAAGGGTTTCATGCCTTCATTTGATTATCACAAAAAATAAAACAAGAATATCTGGAAGAAAAAAAAAGAAAAAAAATTGTAGGATCCTATTGTTCAAAATGTTGAAATTGAGAGATTTGGACTTATTTTTTTCACTGAAATAAATGTTTTTGTTAATACACAGAGAGTAAAGTACTGAAAAAAGGTACCGCTGCCATTTTTAATGCATTTATTTAATTGTCATGTTTGTTTAATAAAATTTAATAACTTAAAAAGATCACACAACATGTTACATGCACTGCTACTTTTGTGTAGCTGTGGTAAAGTCTGTATAATTCTAAATCCAAATACTCATTCTAACAGATTCAGTCCTTTAATTAAATTCAAATATAAACCCTTACCTATACAGACAGGAGGGCTCGGTTGCCAATAGTACCGGTTCTCCACTTGTATGCAAGTAATCTTTACATCTCCCTGCAGTTCATACCCAGGATCACACTGAAAGGTTACAGTGTCTCCAGGCTCCCGACCATCTCCATTACGACTGCCATTCATAGGCACTCCTGGATCCCTGCAGGCAGTGGCCACTGAACCTGTAATCACATTCAAACCAATTAATAGTCAATTAGCACCTTATGAGCAGTAACTGTATGCTGTCAATCGAAATACAGGGCTCCAATCAGAATGCTAGAGAAAATACATCAACTCACTGGAGAACTCTATGGCAAATCCAGACTTGCTGATGTAGAAGTCAGTCTCGAACTGAATGGTAACCATGTTGAGAGTACTGTGGACATTCTCCGGTAGCAGAGAGCCGCTCACCTCCCTCAAAGACATCTCATTCTCTGGAGGCCCGTCCCATACCCTCAGGATGTCGTGGGATGCTTCGGTGTCGAAGGCTAGAAACTGCAGGCTGTTAATATAAAAATAAACACATGGAGATGTATCCAATCATACAAGTCATGCTTCATTAGATGCACAATGTACGGTGATAGAAATAAAGGACTGACTGACATACAACAGATGTGCCATTCATTATTATTCCAATGCATAAAACAAAAAACATGCAAGAGTAATTATAGTTAACTAAACATAATACACTTTCGATACTTGAAATTAAATATATATTAACTGGAAAAAACCCTTAAACTTATTTTATTTCAGCTAGTTGCTAAGGCAATATTGCTCATTTTCATTTAGTTTAACTTGATGTCCTAAAATAACAAAATTACAACTGAAATTAAAAAATAATAAAAACTTTATAGTCAATAAAAAAGACAAAAACACACAAGAAGGGAAGTCGTGGCCTAATGGTTAGAGAGTCAGACTCTTAACCCAAAGGTCCGAGTCTCTGTACCGGCAGGGATTGTAGGTGGGGGAGTGAATGTACAGTGCTCTCTCCACCCTTAATACCATGACTGAGGTGCCCTCGAGCAAGGCACCGAGCCCCCAACTGCTCCCCGGGCGCCACAGCATAAATGACTGTTCACGGTGTGTGTGTGTGTTCACTGCTGTGTGTGTGCACTTAGGATGGGATAAATGCAGAGCCCTAATTCCAAGTATGGGTTACCATACTTGGCCACATGTCATGTCACTTTCACATCCATAAATACAGTATTAAAACATTAACTAATACTAAAATGTCATTAACTGTTTCATATTTACATCACTCAGCAGATTATTTCATATTTACTGTGAATACAGTAGATAAGAGAGTTTGATTTGGCAGAAATGAATGTTCAAATTTCTTTGCAGAGCCGTGACGAATCACACAGAGGTAGTGTCAGACAATCATATCGCAAATATTACGCTCCAGGGTTCAATAATTGAGGAGAACAATCGCATCTCCTTTCTGAGCGACAGTCCTTGATAACAATTTAGCAATCTGGTCTGATCGAGACATCAGCCACAGATGAACAAATAATGAACGAGTATGCGATTTCAAAAAGCTTTTGCTGCTGAGAGAATTGGAAAGAGGACAAATTATTGGGTTGTAGTGCAACATTAAAAGTGCAACAGCGTTTTAAGCTTTATAATGAGTTTGGCCGTGCAGCTGGTAAACAAAGAGATTTACGAGGTACCATCAGCTCATCTGATGTCTCCTTTTCTCTCTGTACATCAATGGCCAGGTCTGCCATTAGAGGTTTATTAATAGATAAAGACCTCCAGTCTCAGCTGAATTCACTGGCTGCATTCTTATGGGCTCGGTAATGTTCCAATCGCTAATTCTAGAGGAAGACGGACAGCAGATGGACAGTTGGAAGCGAATACTTATCAGCACCTGATGATGTTGCCCGAATCCACCTCGACAACCCAGGTACAGCGCAGATTGTTGTCATAGGGGAAAGGATAACCTGGTGACAAAATGCGTCCTGATGTCTCCCCTTTAAAACGTCCACCGCATTCAGCTGGGAAAAAGAAAGGACAAAACAGGGTGGGAGGAAGAGACAGAAAGAGAATTGAGAAGAAGAATTAAACAGTGGTGAGTTTATGCATACTCTCACACTTGTAATCACATCATGGCCCCTGAAGATTTTCAGGCGAGCGCTGAAATAATTAGGGGTGCCTGGCAAACAAGCACAATACGAGAGTGGCAGTCCGAGAATAAAAAGCAGTGTAAAATGTGCGGTTTAATCAATAAAGCACTATGAGGTTTTCAGACATCTAAACACAGCGCAAAAAGTCTCTGGATTGTACAGAAGAGCAATTTATTTATTTAAAAAAAAAAAAAAAAAAGATGTATGTAAAAACAATGAGAGGAATTGAACTACTGAAGCTGAATAATTTAGTTTTAGATTTTAAACTGCAGTGAACCAGTTACCCCTCCCAGCATCCTAGTATAGGTTGTATTTTATTTTATATGATCAATATATATTGATCAAATATGATCAATATATTGATAAAGCCTGCAACTCAGTCAATTACAGCCAGCAATGTGTCATGTATTGAGGCTTGGTTTAAACTGTGGTGGGAAACAGTCCCATTAGATTACACAAACTTATTTATTTTACCTCTAATAAAATTGGAAGAATTAAATGTGCTGTAAACATGCACATTTAGATGTGTGATTCCATCTCAACCATCTTCATTGTTTGGCTTCTTAAAGCTTATTTTATTAAAAAAACAAAACAAAACAAAACAAAAAAAAAAAAACAACAACAACAACAAAAATACCTTTTAGGCATGTTTTTCTTACTAAAATACTCTTACTAATAAATGTTTCTCTTCATTTTGACAAATTTCTGACTATATCAGTGTTAGAGATAACTGTAAATGGCAATTTTAACGTTAATTATAGCTGACTGTATATTTATTTCATTTATAATCATCATTAATCATCATAATGTTGACCTCCTGTAACAAACAATTCTGAAAATATCAAAATCCATCAGAAAAAAAAAATGAAAATATTACATTTTAGAAGTAATTCTAATAAAACATTTATATATTTTGTCTATAACTGTTCTGGAAGAATTTCCATCAGAGAATGAATGGTGGTTTGAGATGAGGGACAGTTGAAGGGGGGAAAAATGCCAGAATTGATCTGTGATGCATGTATATTTAGTAGACAACTTAAACAAACTACCAAGTTTGAGTTGTACTTTGCATTATACCGAGTTTGAAGTGTATTTTAAGGAAGTATAATATTTAAAAGTCCACAGGGTCAAAAGTACCCATAGTAAAAGATACGTCTTGTTTCACCACTCCTCTATTCTCCTCGAATTCCCTATAAGCAGCCAGGTGATTTCTCAGCTTCAAGTCAGAGCATCGATCAAATGAACAAATGAGCCTGACGTCCATTTTGATGTCTCCAGATGGCATTCAGACACCACTTTTGCCCTCTGTACTCGATTCATTATTAGTCGGCTTTCACAAGCACTTTATTAGGAAACTTTAATTGCAGGCATTCTCTTTTCCCCTCAGACCCCTATTCTATCTTCCCCTATCCTGTCTTTCCCATTCTCCCTCTTGTAAAAAAACTGCAGGGGCCGGGAGGAACAGTTTCAAGAGAGACATGCACCGTTTCTTAATGATTCCCTTTTCAGCAATTCCTGTCACTGAGCCTCATTTGCATAAACCATCTACATGACAAACAATGGACGCACAGCTCAATGAAGCCTGAATAACAGGGTTCAGATTGCGACTTGATTAATCTGAACATTAGAGTGTTTTTTAGACATCCGGAATAGAGGCATCTTCCAAACGTATTCCTCCCCAGCTTCTCGCTAAACCAACATCCTGCCATGTTCATCGCTCATCAGGGCAGCGTCTCAATCACGTGTCACTGGACTGTTAGGAGCGCTCAATCACCCCTGATTGGCTGCTCATGCGTTGAAAATCAATGCAGGAAGATTAGGAGTTGAAGGGGCCTCTGGTTTGAGGCTGAAAATTTGTACGTCCTCTCTTAGCGCAATTATGACAACATGACATGTCGAGGCGTCTCACGCTAGGTGTGTTTATGACTGCGTGTTTCGGCCCGCAGATTATGGCACTGCTGTTGAGAGGAATGCTGATTTAGCACTGCGGTGGTGTAGCTTCCTCTGCAGAAACGGGTGAATTGGAATTTCTCATTCACACCCTTTACCTGTGAACTTGAATGAAAAAATATTAAAATAGTTAAATATTTCATCTCTAATAAAAAAATAAAAAAAAGGATACGCCTTCTCACTATTTTGATATATCTCACTTTTGCTAAAGGTCACATCAAATGACCAGCACATTTCGCCTGTCAAAGGAAGTGAAATATCCTCCACATTATTAAGTATGTATTATTAATGCTGGCAGATAAGCCTGAAAAATATCAGCCTGAAACTTCAAGGCTGATTAGTATTTTGCAAGCCTACCATCGGTTTTGACGTAGAAATGAGACGAATGTGAGTAAAAAACATGCTCTGTGTTTAACACAGGAAAGTCACTGTGTTTTATCTACGTCTGCCACGCGGAAGCAATTTGGACGAGCGCTTTGAGTCTAATCAGACCTCATTAAGACTAAATCTAATAGTGAGCAAATCTGATCTGGGGTCAGTAGACATACCAATATCCAACTCATTGGAGGCTAAATCCCCATAATCACCATTCATCAGGAAAATGAAGGAAGTAATAGCGGCACACAGTCCTATCTCAACCCCTCATGTGCTACGCTTGATGAAGAATCATCTCCATAGCTCAACCGGGACCCCTGCATCAGCTACAATATTAACAACCTGCACCATTAATCGCAGTCCACCATCGCTAATTTTGTTAAGAAACATTTGTCGTTTGTATTCATTTATGAAGGAATTACTTTAAAAGGTTAAAGGCAGCATAGTGTGGTCTTTTAAGAGTTCTAATGTGCTTTTTCTTGTGCAAAATATGAGCAATATTGCTGCTTTGCTAGCTACAGAAATAGGGAGGGGCTTATACTGCAGCCCTTGATAATTATGACAAATGGCTGAGAGCAACACTGAGCTCAGTTATGATAACCAGAAGGAGAGATCAGGCTGGAATGATGCATACTCTCCAATACCCAAGTTCAAATGTGGTTTCTATGACAACAAAAAATCTCCATGCACCAAAGGACGTTAAAGAGGTAAAGTGATCATTTGTTCTAATAAGAATATCTGCCGTTCTGTAGTCCATGAATTTGCCTGTTTGCATTAGGTAATTTTTCTTGAATTTTTCAAATGCCAAAAGTAAGCAATAATCACAAAAAAAACCACCAACAACAAAAACAATACAATAAAATCACTTTTTTTTTTTTTTAAATAATTGACAATTACTCATCTTATAATGTCATCTTTTACATATTACATTAATTCGGTCACATTTTATTTCAAGGTCCAGTTCTCACTACCAAAAATGAAAATTCAGACTCTCGTTAATGTGCAGCGGAGACTGACACGAAAGAGAAGAAATTGTTGAATGAAGTAGTTTTTGTTTTCTTTGCGCACAAAATTATTCTTGTAGCTTCATAAAATTACGATTGAACCACTGATGTCACATGGGCTATATCCTTACTACCTTTCTGGGCCTTGAACATGGTAGTTCCTTTGCTGTCTATTCAGGCTCAGAAAGCTTTTGGATTTCATCAAAAATATCTTAATATAATTTGAGTTCCGAAGATGAACGAAGGTCTTATGGGCTTGGAACGACATGTAATTCTTGACAGAAATGTCATTTTTTGGGTGAACTTTAACTAACTATTAACTATGACTTTTGCCTTAATTAACTCCTAATGTGCTACTTTGGGTATGGGGTAGGATTAAGGGATCTAAAATATGGTCATGTAGGCATTAGCAATAATAATTGCTCATATGCATTAAATGCTAATATGCATGCTAGTTAATAGTGAGAATTAAAATAAAGCGTTACTAATAATTGTAATTTTTTAATATGTTCATTTATATATGAATTATATTGTTAACCTACAACATTCATATATTTGCACTTTTTTGCTTTTTGACCCCTTTTCCTTCAGGAACAACATTAGAAAAGTCAGTATACAGCACAACCTTGAAACTTTTAAATCACCCGCATGATTCCTAATGCTACATTAAGCTCTGGTTGTGAACGAATGGACCAATATATTGTACTGAGTCACCGTTAACGGTAATGATCCTTTGTAACTTCTATGTAATTTCCTTTTGTATATACAACACTTACAGTCCTGGTGCATTATTAAATTCATAGCCACATACAGGGTGGTGATAGTGGGGTACATTTACATTACTCTATATTTGTACTAGAACATTTATATTGGATATTGTCACGAATTCAGTTCGTGGTCTTCCGTCCACTCGACACCAGAGGTTGCTTTTGCATTAAATTGACTCTCACACCACACAGACTGTTACACATCACCCTGGACTACATTTCCCATCATCCATTGCACTGATTACACGCACACGGCTGTAGCCAATCACACACTCTACGTAAGCCAAGCCTCTTTCTCACTGCCGAGAATTGTCTAGCGTTTATCGCTCTCCCAGTGATAGCTACTTTACGGAGCCATTCCGTGTTTTCTGAGTCTAAGTCTAAGTCTGCTTTATCCAGTTTATTGCCCGAGTCATTTGTATCTTGCTCCTAGCCTGCGTATCTCGTTTCTTGTCTGATTTCTGCCTGCCCTGAAGTGTATAGCCTGCCTTAGATCTCTCTTTTGTCTTGTCGTTTTGGACTCTGTTTGCCCCTGCCTGGACTATTATCGTGTACCTGGATTATCTCTCTTTGTTTTACTCACTGGATTACGCTCGCCACCGATCGACCCTGTCTGTTCACTGGACTGCTCTTGTGTCTTGCCCGTGCCATAACCGTTTGCTATTGTTTGACAATGCCTGTGTTTTGGCCACGTCTCTGTTTAATAAAAGCTTGCATATGGATCTGCATGCCTCTCGTCTCGTTACAGATATTAATAAACAGATATTCGAAATAAAAATATAATAATCAAAAGATATTTGAAAAGAGCTTCACTGTCTGACAACCTGAATTAATGGCTCATTCTTTTTCTTTTCCCTTTTCATTTTCTTTTTCTGAAGTCTTTCAAGTCATTACTTTAAATCAGGTATATAATATAATATAATATAAAGTTTAATGTACAGTCTGCTGGACGTTATATTGCAAAATAAACCCAGACAGAGTGATCAGGATCAATGCAAAGAGTCGGATTAGAGGGAAGAAAGTGTAAGGTGGATTCATGAGGTTACCTGCATATAAACACACCATGCAAAATATCATAACATATGCAAGTCACGTCCATTGTACAACATCACATATACATTTTACTGTGGCTTTTCTGGCTTTACTAGACTACTAGGATGCAAATGTGTGTGCTGTTACAAAGAAATCACTTGCATTCTTTCAGTAGAATCAAAAGGCTGTGAAATTTATTGACACGGAAAGGCTTTTACCATCCTAGATTCATGAAATAGTGACTTTCAGTCAAAATTGAGAGAATTCAAAGACTGTACTTATTCTGATTATACTCATCTATGACTGTGACCCTGCTTCAAAGTACATTAATAATTTACTGCACATCCTTTCTACATAGTTTGAGCAGCTGAAGTCTTACCGATGCAGGAAGGAAGAGGGTTATCCCAGGCCCGCCTCTCTCCTGTCATGCATTTGAGCAAGCCGCTGCCGTGCAGTGTGTATCCGGGGTCGCACTTGTAGGTGATGGTGCTGCCAGAGAAGTGGCCCTGGTCGTTGACCTTGAAGCCAAACTGGGGCACCCCAGGGTCCTCACAGTGAGAAAGCTCAAAACCTGAAAGACATTATGGCTTTTAGCTTACTGATGGCTGTTTGACTCCAGAAAATGTCAATATTTTCTTAAGAATAGTGCTTTTATTGTACTTTTTATGTCATTTATTAAACATCCCTGCATAAACCCGTCAAAAATGACAAAAATGGAGCACTATGATGAGTTTAGTAAGACTAGATTCATATAAGACTGAGAACAACTGTACTGCATTCAGCTTTATGAGGTCATTACAGCGATGATTGCTGAAATTTTCCTTCGCCTGATATTTTCATGCTGCTCTGTGGCAAAGCTGTAAAAGTTTGCCATTAATGTGATCATTAACGGCAACAATTTGAAGTTAAGATCCTACTGGGCTAGTAGGCAGAGACGGTCCCTTGCTAAGCAGGCAGAACAATTAAGATTAAGTGCTTTGTTAATTTGGAGCCATAATCAGAACCAAAGCACAGACCCTCTCACTGTGCGACACATCCTGTTATTAATTGTATAGCTATGACTCATTATCATTAAACAACCAGTACTCAGAAATAGCCAAAAACACATGGTAGCTCGGTATATCACAGAATTTTAATTAAGTACTAATTTTTCAAAGTTTTTTATAGTAACCTTCATTAACAAGTTATTAAACACTAGCATGTTATGATTTCATATACATGCAAATATTAATATAAACAGTAGTTGCTCCAAGTAAATATGTATATGTATATATACACATATACATACAGTATATACAGTTGAGGTCAAAAGATTACATACCCTTTCAGAATCTGAAAAATGTCAATTACTAGAAAACTTTTTGAATTTGAAGATCAGAGTAAATTTAACTTATTTTGTCTTCTGGGAAACATGTAACTATCTTCTGTAGCCTTTGAAGGGCAGTACTAAATGAAAACATATGATATTTAGGCAAAAAAAGAAAAATGTACACATCTCCACAATTTTCAGCCCCCGGCTCTCTCTCGCTCTCTCTCTCTCTATATGTACATACACACACACACACACACACACACACACACACACACACACACACACACACACACACACACACACACACACACACACACACACACACACACACACACACACACACACACACACACACACACACACACACACACACACACACACAGATAAAATAACTAATATAACGTACAGTAATGATTAGTCAAGCATAATGTGATGCTTTTTAATTCAATAATGTTCATTAAGTACCACATTTCAGCTCTGTAACACAAAAAAGTTATTAAAGTGCTACAAAGATTGAGAGGGTCTCTCAGTTTAGCAAAATCCTCTTATCTCAGAGTTTACTCTCTCAAAAATAATAGGTCTCTTAAGATGACCACATGGGGACTTGTATAGCTTATCAGCAGTCCACCATTAAGCTGCAAGTTGTTAAGTACAGATAAACACAACAGCACTTAGCATCAACTGTAGTTGGAGGTAACAACTTCACTAAAATCTGACACCCGGCTTTGATTGCTAGTTGATTACAGGTTGTGGCTTCACAGCACGCTTGGGTTGAGATTAGGACTCAGCCAAATAAACAATGTAGCTATTTTAATCAGCTACATTCTCCCCCCTGTCCTGGATCAGGTCTCTAAATTACAACATCTAGATACCGGAGGTGGCCCAGCTTCTCTGGCTCTCTCTGACCTTTATTATACACTCAAATGGCTAATCCTTCAGGGGGAATGGAATCGTAGACAGACAGGGATTTAGTCGATTTCAAATGAGATAGCCCACCAGCAGGTTAATACTTTACCCCCCACTGGAACTAAAACCTTGTTGAATCCCACACTGCGAGCACAATAGCATTAAAGCGCACCGAATTCAGACCAAGTGCCTGCACAACTCTGGCTCTGGGCCAACAAAGCCAAGGTCAGTGGAGACACAGTCATGTTTCTCCTGGTCCACTTCCTGATAATCCCTTTGAGCTGACCAAAAGCTGATTGTTTCAGGTGTTCTCATGCTTCTGTTATGTCCTTCCCATGTAAGAAAAAGCTTTTCCTATCTACTGGTTGTTGAGTTGTGAGGAAATCAAATCTTTTGGATTCGAGCAAGAGTACGAAGTGATGCAATTACATTTTGTAAACGTATCTATTATTAATTTCATTGATTTTAAAATGCACATAAAAATGCCAAATCTATGACCTTGTGTGTCACAGATATGAGAACTGTGCAGTACTGCATCAGACAATGCACAGAAACAAATTCATTCAAGAGGACAAAGCCAAACATTAAAATACCACACATTGCTCACAGCCCACCACGGAACATCCATAGAAAACGTACAAACTGCAATTAAGAACAAATTCATCCAACTGGTGTTTTTTTTTTGCTCACACTATCATCAAGAAAAACATAAAGTGGCTCACTAATGGGCAATGTGGCCATATGCAAGATATGTTAATAATATAGAAACCATCATCCACTATCACTTGCCCGTAGGAAACACTGCGTTGGTCAAAATAAAGCAATAACATTCCATCTGCTGCCTTCTACCTGTCATTCGTCTGCAATGTGAGTGACTCTTACAAGAAAGGTGCTTTTTATTAAGATGGACACTTTATTTGGTGTGCATAGCGTTTCTTTATTACTAAGATCAAGCCCTCGTGTGCTGAAGTGTGTGCAGTGTATAGGGCCAATGTAATAACTTACTAGAATAGACCAGTTTGAAGCCTTCTCCAGTGGCCTCTGCATCACTGTAGAACTCCAGCCAAAGGTGATTGGAGGTGCTGATGAGGGTCAGACCCAGCATAGATGAACCGGTGAAGGCCCCCAGCATGTGAGCCGCGTTGTCTTTACCATCATAGATCTGGAAGGCAGTGAGATCAAATGTAGATCACAAACAACAGCAAGATGAAAAGACAGACAGACCAAAAAAGATTTTGTTTGAAAAGCCTTTCTAAGATTCTCGTTATTCTTGCTCTCTGTTTATCTGGATGTGTACAGCAACATCGGTAGGACCCTCTCAGTCACACACTGTATGTCTTAAGATGAAAGGAAAAATAAAAATGAATGTGACGTTCATGAACATGATCGTTTAAACTGGCACAATTTTTACTTTTTAAATCCCTTTTCACATGTAACAAAATGAGTATCTCTTAATTTCTTCTGTGGAGCATGAAATTATTTTAGACAACTTTAGCCAAAAATTACAAAAAGGCCTCATAAAAGAGGTCCATATGGCTTGTACACAACAGTTACTGAAGCCATCTTTGTGTGTAGAAAAGACTGAAATAAAAGTTGACATCTAGCCTTATACTGCGTTCACTCTAATTCGCTTCTGATCATAGAGTCTGCCAAATGCATACATTTAAATGTAATGTAAATGATTCGTTCACAACTCATTATGATCCAGAGTTCAATCATTGACTCAATGATCCAGTCGTTACAGTTAAAAGCTCACTGGAAGATTATCAGTGATTAAAAACTTCAATTTCAGCCTGTGTCACACACAAAGCTATCATATGACTTTAGAAGGCTTAAACTATAGCACATGATTTCTACGTACAATTTTTACAACATTTTATGGTGACTTTGAATCATTTTTAAAGCTAGACAAGCCCTGTCCACATTCACTTAAATTATATCGCAAAATAATGGCACATAGCTCTTCACAGTTTTGCCTTTAACATTCTATAGAAGTTATAAGATGTTAAGTATATGAGTGAGTAAATGAAGACAGAATTTTCTTCCTTTTTATTTTTGTTTCTCCAAAAAAGGCTGCATCATGACATTACAATTTTTTTTGCAGCCCTGTAACTAGTTGTGTCTTTAAATAGCCAAGTTAAGACTGCTCTGTGCCAGCTCAAAATTCAGTGTAAAGGCACAATGCCAAGACTAAAAGCCAGACTAAATTATGCCTGCTCAGACCCAAATCAGCCCCTGGTATCACAGTATAAAGTTGTAATTGCTGTGTAAATGCATTTAAGCTATCACTGAGCAGTCTATGTAAAGACACCCAAATGCCACTTCAGAAGCGCTTCTGTGCCACCTTTGCCTGTCAATTTGGCATAAATGTAGAAATACCTTCAGAATGTCACCCTGGGCCAAATGGAATGTTCTGGCAGAAATGTTGATTCCTTTCCCAGCCTGCACCTGTATGCTGTAAATGCACTCATGGTTGTTCTCGTAGTTCATGGGGTAATTCGGTGACAGCAGAATCCCTTCATTGTTGATGACAGATGAGCCGCACTCAGCTAGAGATGGGAAATAAAACCATGGAACATTGGGGAAAAATGGAGTAACACAAGCACAAAGCTAGTAATCAAAACGTCACCTACTATTATTATATAAAGATATTCAGTTAACATTTTGCTACACACAAACACACCACATGGACATATTGCTGCTGTAAAAGCTCAACGTACGTTAATATAGATCTGGCATTTTCAGAAAGATTGGTCTGGACAGCACGAGTCTGTGGCGCTCGTGTGACGGCGCGTCTGGAAACCGAAATCGACAGAGCTGAGTTGCGCCATTCGTAGCTTTAATTCAAAATCCCATGTTGTTAGGGGATATAAGTTGGACTCTGAACAATAACCATCAAATGTAGATTTGATGGAACAACAGACAGTAAAAACAGGTGTATTAATATCCATCATGTATTCTGGTGCACGAGAAAGACCAACATAATGCAACACGGCCCGGCTGATTTATTTAACGTCCCCTTGCCGTTTCTCTCCATGCCGCTCCATGTTATGACGATATTACCAGTGTCATATTTTGAATAAATCACCACTGTTACTGCCTCCATTTAGTAAATTACCTACATACACCCCCCTCCTCGGTGAGTCAGCCTAGGACATGATGTGAATTTACACTGGGCAAGACTTCTCGCTTTTCCCATATGCCCTTCTTCTAACTTTCATTCAGTTCTGGGGAATAAAAAAAGTAGTTAGGAGTAATTTGACTGACCCACAATCTGAATAAGTTAGGCCGTCCCAGAAATTAAAGTGTGGGAGAAGGAGTTTTTTAGTACTTTGTTGCCTGTTTTGTTTAGAGCAATATAAATACCAAAGTGGAATTTTGAAGTGGCCTGGGGAACGTGGTTTGGACTGAGATTGCAAGCGCTCCTGTCAAAAGTAATGTTTACGGATGGGAGTTTGGACTCCTGCTTCATTCACACAACCTGATCCAATATGACAGACAACTGAAACTGACCCTTGTGTTTGGAAAAATGGGGAACAGAATGCTACTTTCAGTGAGGAAGGCAGTATGTCCAAAAATTATGGGACTTTGAGAATCAAGTCAGATGCCAGAGCTTATGAAGTGCTGTTTAATCTGACAGAGCAGGAAGTCTGAGATGAGCTTGGGGGAAGCAGAATCTCAGAACTGGGAGACACTGAGAGGTTTGATTCCTGCCCAGACATTTCTAGAACTTATTTAGGGTTTGACATTAACTCAGCTGACAGAATCCTTAAAAATCCTTCACATTTGCTGAAAAGTTAGGTTATTCCATGTGTTCTCTCCTTACCAATTGTCAAAAAAAGTTTGTTAAATTAAAAGGATTGTTAACCCAAAAATGAAAATTCTACCATCATTTACTCACCCTCAAGCTGTTCCAAACGTGTATCACTTTCTTTCTTCTGTGGAACATGAATGAAGATATTTTCTCAGTGTGTATGAATTATTTCCATACAATGGCAGTCAAAGGTAACCTAAACTGTCTGGGAAACCTAAACATTCATCAAAATATTTTGTACTCCACTGAAGAAAGTCAGGTTTGGATCAACGTGAGGATAAGTACTGTAAATAACAATTTTCATTTTTGGGTGAACTGTCCCTTTAATTCCTTCCTTCTTGTCAATGGTGGACTCGGTCATAATCCTTTGGCAATGTTTCACCTGGAGCCGTGCAAAGCTGTCACAGATGCACACTCCTTTCTCCATTCCAGTAAAGTCACAGACATAAACTACAACCAGTTACCTCTGTTACTCACATGATATTTCAAATACATGAAATTTTAATTAAACCAAAAAAAAAAAAAAAAAAAAGTAAGTAAAATGAGATTCTAACTTGTGATTTCTCAAACTTAAGGTAATAATTATTCCTCTGAACCACACAAGCTCATGCACAGATCAGGAACTGAGCTCCCTAAGGCTAAAATCCTAAAATCGCCCCTGGCACAGACCTTTGGTCATTTGGGAACTTTCAGAAACACAGGACAAGTTTTATGCATACTTAACTATCATTACATACATCTGTGGAAGGAATGAAGGATACTCAGTGCCGGATTCTGCACGGGCGATATTGGCAGTTGCCTAGGGCAGCAGTGTCCCCTGCGTGCCACTCCTGCACACATCAGATGAGCACTCCAATTCCGCTGGCAATGGAGCGATGATATTGTCATACAGGACACGTCATCTTAATCAAATCACAAAATAAAATATGCACCGCCTTCAAAATTTGTATTGAGATACACACGGATATTCCGTTTCAGTTATAGTATTATTTTAATTATGAAACTGTATGCAGTTTCTTTATTGTCAATAAGATAATCACATGAAATAGGTAAATAAGTTGAAAAATACAAGTAAGTAAATAAATTGTAGTATAGCAAAATCTATACCATAGTTCATTTATACATTAAAAAAAAAGTGAGCATCTCTCTAATTTTTTGATACTTTGATTCAACAAGGATGTTTTAAATGGATCAAAAGTGAAAGTAAAGACATTTATAATGTTACAAAAGATTTCTATTTAAAATAAATGCCGTTTCTATTAATCAAAGATTTCTGAAAAATGACACTTTGCTTAGGTGTCCACTCTGCAGCACTACAATTTTCTGATGAAAATTAAAAGGGTTTCTTCAACACCAAATCAGAATGATTTCTGAAAGATCATGTGACACTGAGCAATGGCTTCTTAAAATTATATATGTGTGTGTGTGTGTAAAGATAGTACACAACAAACACTAGCGTCTACAAGTATTGCTCTCTTTCACAGGATACTATAATAAGCAACAATCAGCTGGATAGCGTGAATGTAACATCCTCTCAAAAAAAGATAAATGTGGTCATTTAAAACAATTAAAAGATGAAAGACGTGCATTGTGGAGCCTAACACTAATCCCTATTCTCTTTCAGACTATAAACAAAACATGCATCAATCAAGCAAATGGTTTATACACAGTGTTCAAATGCATGCATACTAAATGGCCGCTGCAAACAAGTGTCTTGTTGCTAATCCAGTGGAAAAGGATACTTGTCTGTTGAATCTTTGTGTCTGATTCCTTTAAGCCAGTCGCCTCGCACCATGAAAGGCCAATCTGATAAGATCTGCTTCTGGTAAAGAGACAGAAGGCTTTACTTCCTTTAGTGACAACATCATTTGTGTGGTATACAGAAAGGATTCGGTGTGCTCATGTAAGCAACTGAAGCAGTTTCAATCTGTTTCTTCTGACGTTAAGGCTCTTCTCAGTCGGTGGACGAGAGTTCAGACAACAGTCACAAGACACAAATGTCCGCCTCTATCAGATGTTGCTGTTTGGCACACATTTATTGTCATTCTGTGTAGTTGTGCCTGACTCTTGTTTGGTTTTCTTGGAAACAGACACAGATTGTCCAGAAGGCTCACTCAGACAGAAGTGGATGTTTCAGACCATGGCCGCATGAGCAAAGACTGCCATGAGCTCGAAAAAAAAAAAAAAAGAAGAGCAACCCGAATCCCACATTAACTGACTAATTAACTTTTGAGATGGATCTAATCATAGAGCATATATTCATATTACTGCAAATAAACTGTAGACAGGCAACAATACTTCAAAACTTTAACGGTGCAAATGGTTTCTAACCTGTGCCAGATATTCATGCATATCATTTGACTGAATATGAAAGAAAGAGTACAAACCATATTTCATACTTTCAAATGGAAAGAAAATATAAATAATTTAATTGTAGGCAAAAATGTTGTTATATTCTGACAAAGCAATGTGATGAAGTTTTAAGTGAGCAAGCTTATAGAAAGTATCAAGTTTTTTTTTTTTTTAGAATTATTTTATTATCTTATAGCAGTAAATTTAATATAAAATTTACCGATATTACACAACCCTGAAGGTGCTATTGCTATAGAAATATAAAACATGATATAATCAGCAAGGTAGGAAACAAAGAGGAAAAAATATCTGGTTACCATATTTATTCATTATTCATAGTCTTAGTCATAGTCATAGAAAAAAGAGAGATATGTTCAGGAAGAAAAAAAACTTTCAGAAAGAAAAAAAAGTTCTGAAAGTTATGTTTGGACGTAACAAAAAAAAAACAAAAAACAAAAAAACATACAAGTGCATCAGCAATTTTTTACAAGTGCTAAAATGCAGGTTACTGAGGCTTTACAAAGAGAATGAATTCTGAATTATGAAAAGCTGTATTCACATGAACACCCTGCATTTGTATCACTCTTATATATGTAGCCTCAAGCCTTAAAACCCTATGTTTGTCAAACCCACAAGGATCAGCTGTAAATCTCTTGAACAGAACATGCTTCTAACCATTACGAGTTACACAACATCTCACACAAACCTCCTCAACCTGAGCTTGGCAATATAAGGCTGATACGATGAAAGGCAACGTGAAAGCTCTTGTACTGTATATCATAACCTGTACTTCCATCCAGCATGTCATCTGGCACAATAACATAATGAACTCACTGATACAGCTCAGTGCCTACTGAGAGGCAATTTTGCTACCATTTCTTTCGTAAGATAGAGGTGAGCGGACCGCCTCAAGTGCAAGACGGTATTCTAACTCATCTACGCATTTATCATTATCGAAGCATCACAGGGTGCACATTGCTTAATTCCCTTGTAATTTGGCTGTGCAGTTGCCAGACAACTCAGACGGCCAGCGTAAGAAATGGTTTTCACAGCAAATGATCCATTGGTACAGGGTTCACCGAAGCCAGATTTCACTTTGCACTTTTTTCCCTTAAGACAGGGTTGCTCTGTGTTAATCTAGCTTAATCCTTGGAGTAAACAGTAAAAAAAAACAAAAACAAAAAAAACAAAAACGGTGGCAAGTCTTGATGGTATGACTAGACGTTCTATCAGGGGACTTCGATATTTACCAGGCCTCTTGTAAACATGGGAAACAAGCACATTTGAAATTGGGGTGTTTGGAAAAAACAAATCAATTTGAAATGCAGTAGCAACGCAGGCGAAACATTGCTGAAATTGCTTTATGATGGAATATGACCTTCTGAACCACAGGAAACAAAACTGAAGGGAAACCGAAACTGATGAATCTGCAATGCAGTGTTTGTGTGGGTCAGAAGCTCGAACCTCCCTGACAGATAATCAGGTAAACTGAATTCTGAAACACAATTTAAATTCCAAACACATCACACCTGTTCACACACCAGTTAGGAGGTGTGCCTCTGTGTGTGTGTGTGTCTGTAGAGCAAGTTGAAAGAGCTTACATAATCTCTCACACACACACACACACACACACACACACACAAAATAAATACTCATGTGCTTTGCATTTTTCTATGGTGAACTCATTACGTAGCAAGGTCAACAAACAGCACAAACAGGAATGGAACTAAACCTCATTGGAAAACACCTAATGTTTTTATTTGCTCGTGCAAACGGATGGACAGATCAGGGTTGCCAGGTCTTTGTAACAAAACCAGCCCAACTACTACCCAAAAGTAGTCCAATCACGACAAAAACTAGCCCAATCATGTTCTGGTGGAAACGGGCTGTCAAAATTGCATCAAAATCACCAAAGTCATGTCAAAATCGCACAAACCCCCAGACTAAAAAAAATAAATAATTAAAAAAAAAAACAGCCCATGGAAGCAGTATAAAACTAGCCCAATTCCACAGGAAAACCATAGACTTGGCAACACTGGGACAGATATGTAGAACTGACAGAAAGATAGACAGACAAGGATAGATGGATGGATGGATGTAACAGAACAGAACAGAAATGACAGACAGAGCTTGCCATCCATGCTTTCCTCACAATTCCTTGTATTGTCCTTACTGAGCACTAGGATGGATTAAGCTGGCAGAGACATTTTTTTCCCCCGATGATAATCAGTGGAAATCCTTTTGTTATCCTTTTACTCCTAAATTAAAGGTAAACTGCTTAATGCGGCACAAGATGAGATTTTGCCATTCTAAACCCCTCAGGGAGTCCGACACAAAAGTGAAGTCACAGCTACCCAAGCCCGTTGTCAGATGACAGAATATTAAAGGGAGCAATATCGACATTTTCCATAAGCTTGATAGGCCTAAAGTTCACTCTAACGGCATTGTAACCCAATTATACTGATTAGAGGAGAGCTGTGCACTTCTCTCTGTGGACTGCATACAGAGAGGAGAGGAAGAGTCCAAGGAAGAGGATGTTGTATTGAAAAGACAAAAGACAGGCAACTGGCATTGAAAGACATTGTAAGAAAGTTAAAAACCCTGCTGGGTGAAGTATCTGAAAGACATCAATACAAAACAGACTGACTGCAATGTTTAATGCTCAGAACAAAACCATGTACAGTATCTCCTCCAACACACGATTGCCTAACCGCTCATTGATTGTTTTCTGCTGAATAGTCCTTGTGGTTGCCTTGAAAGTCCTGCAGTTCTGTCTCAACAGCATATGAAAAATTTTATTTTCTCCGTAACAAGATGTTGGTATGAGAACTATTTTTGATCAAAATGCATTGCTCCATAATGAGCTGCCCATTTAGGGTACTACGCAGTTTAGCGTGACAGAAATATACAGTGGGAAGAAACTCTAAAGCCACTAGTGAAAATATTTTTGCTGTACAGCAAGAAATCTGACCTTTGCACATAGGAGCTTCCATAGTCATTAGCCCCTTTCACACATAGTCTTTACTTGTAAATTAGCGTTTAGAAATCATGTGTGAACAGGATCTTTTCAAAAATACCAGTAAATCAGTTCTGGCAGTTTTCCGTTGTAACATTACCAGTAAATTAACGGCGTGATTCTATGTGTGAACAAAGAAAAGGATTAATGGTATGAGCATGTACAAGGTAAGATGCACTGACATAAGAAGTCTGCTTAAGGCTGATCATAATGCTCTGTCGGAGATGTTTACAGTAAGCGGTGCTGCTTTTAATAGTATTTCTATATGAATATGTTCTAGATAAATGCATGACCATAACACTGTGTCTTCCACTTGAGACCCTGCTTTCTTTTCTATTCATCGGCACTGCAGCTCCGCAGTCACTACTGCATACTAAAGTAACTATTATGCATATTGTGTTTTTAAGAGCAAAAACATGTTTTGTGTGATCATCCCCTTACAAAAGTGAAGCTGGACAGATAGTGAAATTAATGTGCTTCTCCTCATCCATGTGGATGAATAAAACAGTGCAGCATTTAAATATGATTTCTGATGAATGACATCACAGAATTTACCAGTATTTTGGTACTGATGTGTGAAGATAATTTACTGGATAATTTACTGCATATTTGTGTATTTACTGGAAAAGTTAATTGGGTAATTTTATGCTAATTTACAATGTGTAAAAGGGGCTAATGTGATGTACAGTATTTGCTTATTTAATTAAGGACCTGGAAAAAATGTAGAATCTTAAATATTTCTTAATAAATTTTAAATAGAAAAAAAAAAACCATATATTTTTCAAAATCTTAAAACTTTCCATTGTCCCAGGTTACATTTATATTTAATTATGAATAACATATTTCCAGTGCGGTCTCAGATTTTGGCCCGCTCAGTATGGATTAGTTTTCTGGATTCAAATATGAAATGCTTTCATTTTTTCATATTGCAAAGATGTAATGAATCCATAACATATAACCTGGTAAAACATTCTACTGTATGACAATCATCAATTCAATAATATATTTCTTTGATAAATTAACAAAAACATACATGACACGTTAGTAGCTCCAATTGCACAATAAGCATCGTGATCCTACAACTGCACAGTTTTTGCAAGTTTGCGCTGTTTCTCTCCATCAGCAATATACAGGCCTACAGGCCTTTCTCCAGACAGAATGCAACTCCTTTTATCCCTTTTACAGCAGAAATTGTCTTTTGATTCTTTTAAGAGAACCGTGTCTCAATACACACTCCTTCACAGCTTTGAAAAATACACAGACACAAATTACAGATAAAACATTAAGAATAAATGATACATTTTGAGTTTGAATATTTAAGAGTATCTTCAATCATCCACTCAGCGAATAAATATATATTAATTTCACCGTTAGCACCGTATCATTGGCACAAAACTTTTTTTACAAGTAAGACAGAACAGTTGAAGTCCATTTCCAAATTAGAAACTCAAGCAGTGCTTTAATCACAAGGATTCAGTTAATGTCTCTCCTTGGCATTTGCAATAGAAGCACTGAAGCCGAATGCATTAAAAATGTACAAGACGTGCCCTGTAAGATATAGCTTGCAACAAAGAAGCCTTAAAAATACAGTTTTAATATCTATGCTAATGATAAAACCTTCCTCTACAGTGAAAAAGGAATGAACAAATGGTGGAAAACGAGATGGTCATGAAAGTTTTGCCAGCTAGATCGATGGGGATCAACATATTGAACAGTTTTTCACAGCTGCAATTAAAGTTTAGAATACATTATGAATTACGAATGATATGAGTGATGGTTTCGCATGAATAATTGATAAGGCGATTATACATTCATAAAGCATGTCATCATATACTGAGTCATGTGACTGGACTGCAACTCCCCTCAGAAACACAATTTATCAATCCGTGCCTTTGGCTATGATGAATATGTACCAGCATGCAAATCAGCAATTTGACACATTCTAAAGCATAATTTTTATGAGGTAAGCAGCACGTTGAGATTGAGCTACACTGCATCGTGTTTTTTTTTTTTTTTTAAGCGAGAAATAAAAAATTTCCATGTGATCATGGAAACAATGAATGTACACTCCATCTGTCCAGCCCTAGTAAATGAATAATGATACTACTAATAATAATTTTATTAATACAAGTACTACATAAAATATCTACCATCAACTCCACACATTTTCATATTAACACCACATCCTTATTTTACATGACACACAGTACTAATTTATTATTAGTCATTATAATCATTATAGTACTTATACACTCTCAGAAATAAAGCTACAAAAGCTGTAACTGGGGCGGTACCTTTTCAAAAGGTACATGTTTGTATCTAAAGGGTCCATTTTGGTACCTTAAAGGTACATATTAGTACTTAAAGTGTACATATTTGAACCTAGGTACAAAAGTGTACCTTTTGAAAAGGTACCACCCCAGTGACAGCTTTTGTACCTTTATTTCTCAGAGTGTAAGCAACAAATTAGCAAATACTGAAATCAATGACTGGCTTACTTCGGTCTCAATCCATTCACTAGTGACTAGAGCTAGCAAAAAACAACCATTTATAATCAAAATATCAAGGGAAAAATGTCCATGCCATAAGTAAAATAAATAAATAAAATAAAAAAATTAAATATTGAATCGCTGTCAATGAAGAATGATGCTTTGTGCTTCTAAATGATGCATTTAAAATATCTATCAGCAGGGGCTGATGGGGTCATGCTGACCTTGAACCCTTGGCTCCTTCAAAGGTTTCTTCCTCATGCACTTAAGAGTTCTTAAGTAAGTTTCTGGCACTGTTGCCATTTGCTTGCTTATCGCAGAGTTTGTAAGACAGCAATCATTGAAAAGCGCCTTTGACACAAATTGTATTGTGAAAAGCTCTATACAAATCAATTAAACTAAACTGAATACATCTGAAGACTTTAGCCTTGGATATTTGTTCAAAGCACATGATCATCACTGAAGGCATTATACAACTCTGCATTATGTTTGCATTATGACTTTAATTGAAATGTGGCCTTTGTGGGCAGCTTCCCATTCTTTAGACCACTGCCTGAGGTTATATAACGATACTAATATCTTCATGTTTCACAACATCTGGACCGCTGGCAAATGAATACCTTCCACACAAACAAAGTCACTACTTATAATGTGATTACCATGGTACAAATAGACAATCTTAATCTATTCAAATCTTGTCTATAAAACAAACCATCTGTGTGAGTGCTTTACCTGAAAATCCCAAGGTGCTTAACATCATAAACCTCATGCCTGCTAAAATGAAGATGTAATACTGATTTATCACAGCATAATCTCAACCATACAAAAGCAGCACCTTGTCTTGCATAATATGTGTTAACACTCAAGTTAAGTGATTAACTTCACGTTAACAGTAAGTATGTGTCTGGGAAGATGCCCTGTGGTCTCCGATTGAGAAAAAGTGTAATGTGTGATCAGATAATGTAATTCTTATTGCAACCCATTGAACAGGCTTGACTCAACTCATAAACGTCACCCGCATATGATTAATAGCATTATAAGAGAAAGATCGGATGCTGCAGGAGACTTTACCAGCATAAAATATTCAGTTTAAGGAATAAATTAAAGGAAGCAAGGTGGAAAATAGCTGGCTCAGTCTCAGTGGTTCTGCATTGGCTTTAACATATTTCTCCTTGAACAGATCTGTGAGGTTACTGTTTAAAGCAAACATATTGGAGGAACTTTAAAGTTTAAAGCTGGGCTGTTTAATTTCGGTGCCACCAGTGTCAACAAATGCTATTGAAAAAATAAATAAACCTTTGTCACTCATTGGTCAGGCAAAACAGATAGCCCCACCCCCAGGGTCAGAGGGAGTTCAAATTGTGCCATTACGTCTATATTGTGTCTAACACACATGCTTATTCTAACCCCTGGCCCTAATTGTTGCCTAGAAGGTCCATTTGTACCTCATTTTAAAAAAGGACATTTATTTTTTTTTCTTTTGCAATGTAAAATCGATATTGGTGATGGATGGGAGGGAAAGCTGAGGCCTGTGTTACTGTCAAGTTATTTTGATTAATACACCACCATTGTCTACCTCCCCTCAAGTGGAAAGTATGTTTAAATCCAATACTAAAAATACACTCAGCTCCTCCAGGTGTTACAGTACAAAGACGCAAACTCATCAGGCATTAAAAAAGTGGCAAAGATGAAAGGGATAGTTCACCCAAAAATTAAAATTACCCCATGATTTTATCACCCAATGTGTATTTTATCCTATGTGTATATGACTTTCTTCTTTCAGATGAATGCAATTGGAGTTATATATATATATATATATATATATATATAAAATGTCCTGGATCTTCCAAGTTTAATAATGGTTTACACTTCAACATACTACAGTACTGTAGGTGGCGGTATTGAACCTTAATGATGGTTGCCACCTGTTATAAACCAGAAAAAAAGCAGAAGACAACAATGCAGTGTGTAGCTACTACTACTTTACAAAATCATGTCAGAGATGACAGACAAAAGTGAGACAGTCTATATATGCTCAAAAAAAGGTTGCTTGCCAATGTGGGAGTTTTTTTTGTAAATAGAAAAATGTGTTAGACACACCAGTCTGCACGAAGTTACGGTTCTTTTTGTGTGCTTTTGTACAGTTGCGGTTACAAGCTCTCCGTCTACCTACACTCATATTTCAGTGCGATTCATTGGCTAAAAAAAAGAGAAAACACAAAATAAACAGAGTTAAAGATGAATCTGACTGATAGTATTGGTTTTTCCTCCAGAATTTTTAGCGGTCAATAGGCTAATATTGCTATTGTGAATTCTTTTAGCCATGTATTGAAAATTAGATATTGTGTCAGGCCTAATCAATGTGACAAGCAAATGAGCGAAAAAAAAAAAAAAAGCCCAGTGCCACCTCAGCAAGAAGCATGTCATCCATACATAGATATGCCACTGGATGTACTAACTTTGTTTGGACATGATCCTTGATCTCCAGAACTGATTAGTTTTCTAGCACTGGACAATGCAACACAGAAAGAATTGTGGGGACATAACCTCCTGGTTGAGGGTAGAACAATATAAATAAATAAATTTGAACGCAAACAGCCATGATAAATGCAGTTATTACTTTTTTCAATTAATGTGAAAAATGGCCGGTGACCCCTCATGACCAAAGAAAAGTGTAGAGTCACTAGCAAACCTCCGAAAGTTCTCCATTATTATAATTGCCATTTTGTTTATGCCCCTGTCTTGTGACATGCATGGCTAACTTCCAATTGATGCCGCTTCAGCCCACTCTGTCTACGTCTGATGAATGCTTTATTGCCAAGGAGTCACTTACTGACGCCGGTGAGCAAGATACACTGAGAGATACAATCAAGAAACACTGAAACATGACAATAGCAGCACTAAATCACTCCAAATGCTCTCGGCAGGAGCCAGCCAAGCTGAATTGTGAAAGCAACTGTGAAAGAAGTTTGGCGTGGCAAACCGCTCCTGTCCTGGAGTTTATTAGCTCTAGGAACCAAAATGGAAACGTGACCCCTCTGCACAGCTACATGATGACTCTTTGTGTGTTTCCAGGGAAACAGTAGGAACCAATTACTCTATCATAATCAGCCTCGACTTAGCCAACCAAAGAAAGTGACCATGGTCTTATTGGAGCAAACGGAAGCTCATGTCATCATTCTCACCCTCATTTCACCCTGTATGACTTTCTTCAAAAATTGTGCTACTAATTATATATTGTGCTTTTTTATTTTGTATTATTAAAATAATTGTAATATTGTTTATTTTTCAACATTATTTTGACTGCCATAGTCTTCATTCACCTGCATCATATTAAAAAGAAACTGAATTCTTCAAAAAATTGATTTTTGTCTTCCACTGAGGAATACAGTCATACAATCTTAAATAGACTTGAGGGAGAGTAGCTAAATAATGACAGAGGTTTCATTTTTAGTTGAACTGTCCCTTCATTGTTTGAACCCCTCTGGCTTATCCCCCATAAAAACAGGTTTATCATTAAAGGCATTTCTGTCATTGGGCTGACAGTCAAAGTGAACATGTCAGCATTACCTTTCTTTAGAATCAGCAATATGTCCATGTGGTGTGCCATTTGGTAATGAATCAAGAGAATAAAAGTTTAAATGAATGAAAACAGCTGACAACGTACCAACACACCTTGGCAGAGGTGCGCTCCACATGCGCCGACCCCCTCCCAGGCAAATGATTTCCGGTGCTCCCTCCAGGCGGTAGCCCATATTGCAGGAGAAGGTAAGTGTATCTCCGATGCCAAAGCTGTAACCGTTACGCCGCCCAAAATGTGGCACTCCTGGATCCTCGCATGGCTCCAGGTTGTATTCTGGGGGAAACATGAATTTGAAAGATTACACATTAAAATAAATATTTATTAGGGATTGGGGTAAACATAATGAACATGAAAAGATGTTGTCTTTGTACTTCTTGTTTAGATTTTATTTATGCCTATATTTTTTTTTAAATACATTGTATTTTTTATGTTTCATTTTCTTTCTTATTTTCATGCATTCTTTTTTAAAAATTATTTAAAATTAATATTATATTTTTATTTAATTCACCATTGGTAGTTTTATCACAACTCATTAGGGTTTTACAAAAACATTAAAATGTTCACACAATAGATAAGAAAATAGCCTGATTCTGTAAATACTGTATAAACTGTAAGAAGACCCTGTGCCCTGTGCCCTTCAGAGGGTCTATTCTCAGGATATCCCTCACCTGAAAATGTGATGTTGAACCCTTCGTAAGAGATGGAGAAATCAGATATGAAGCGGAGCTGGGCCTTGAAGTTGCCATAGAGCCCCGCGTTGATGGGCGAGGGCAGTTCTGCGCCTGTGAGGCGGGCGAGCGGCTGAACAAAACTCCCATTCTCAGTGATGAGCAGGTAGTCATGATGATCCTCCAGGTGGAAGGTGTTAAAGGTGAACTGAACGCCTATTGGGGAAATGAGCAATGCACAAAGAAACCAACTAATATTATAGTTCAAGTTTTTGGTCAACCTCTGACATGATGGAGCTTGGAGAAGGAAGAAAAAACTGACAAATAAAGAAAAGAATAAAAGGAATGATCAAGCATATTAGGGTCAACTTCATTATCTAAGGCAAAAGGGACTTGCGGGCCCCACTAAGGGTATAGCCCACTCATCAGACCCAGGGGAAGGGAGGCCCATTCATTAAACCCTTTTTTCTCGGGCCCTGTGAATTTAAGCAACAGCCCTTGGCTGAGGTCACGTAGAACAAAGAAAATTTTTATACTGACCCTTTTCTGCCTTTGTGTCAGAAAGAGAAAAGTGTATTTTTAGTTTCAAGTGATCTGTCCACTAAACATAATGGCCTTTAAAATTGATATGCATTAGCAGCCATGGGAAATTAAAATTCAGAGGAACTTTCATTATTCTGAACTCAAAGGTTGTATAATGATATTTCAGAGTAGGGCATGGACAAGTACCTAAATCTGTATTCATGAAAGTTTGTACCTACGGCTGGCTTCATCCAGATTTCATCCATATATCAATTTGTATATTACTTTTCAGAATATGGCCTGTCAAAATGAATGCTTATATACCTTTCAATAAGTGGGTAACAAACTGCAGGTAAGGTATATCAATTGCTGCTTTACCTTTGCCATGGCTGACCTCCACAGTCCAAGTGCAGTTAAGGGAGCTGGGGTAGACCTCAGGGTATCCCGGGGACAGGATGGTACCTCCAGGTCCTCGAACATCACCCCCGCAGAGTGCTAAAGGCAGAGCGAGGAAGGTTATTTAAACAGACCTTTCACTTACAGTAAATTCAATGTATGCAAATGGACTTACATAGGAATAAAGGAATTCACTCTTCAATCAGCCCATATACTAGGCTTATAAGTTAAAATGTCAAAGGTGAATTAACATGTATATCTTATTTCCTTGTGATTGAAACTTCTAAGCACTTGCATAAAGTTTGGGGTCATTAAAACAATTATTTTGTTTTCCCACAAGGATACATTTAAACAACCAAAAGTGACAGTAAAGACATTTACAATGTTATTTCTATTTCAAACAAATACTGTTCATTTGAACTTTCTTTTCATCAAAGAATCTTGAAGAAGAAAAAAAAGTTTCTGTTTTCATTAGGTTACAGCGGTATTTTTGATCAATAATTGCAGCATTTCTGAGCATTAGAGACTTTTTAAAAACATTTTAAAAATTGTACCGACTCGAACCATTTGAACTGTAGCATATGCAAATAGAAAAGCATTTTCTTACTTTAATATCATTCAGTTCTTTCCATTACAAGTAACATTATCAGGATTTGAGTGATAAAGCTGTAAATTGATGAAAATCTTAAAATCAGGGAGTCTTTTCCCCCTTTTTCTTATATATAACTCCATTCAATTTACAGTTTACAACATGGCTTGTATAATTCCATCCATCCATCTATCATTTTTCAAAACCACTTTTTCCTATGTAGCGTTGCAGGGATGCTGGAGCTTTTATTTAAATAAGAAATATGCAAAAATGGTTCTGCTTGTATCAGAAGTATAAAGAAAAACAGTATGACTTTCACACCAGCCTGAGCTATTTCTTGAAATATTGGTAGAAACCGTCACCTCTCTCTCACCTCATAAAATGCATGCTTGATTCGTATCAGTACTCGTACGCTTTTTTCTTAAACACTATATGGTACTCAGTGGAGGATGGATGTACAGTATCAGACAAACCTCTGCTACCTGAGACAGCAGTACAGGCAGGTGCATGTCTCTAATGTATGCTGCATTAAGAGCCCATGGAACTGAGATGACTGTGCGCAGTAAAAAGTGCCCCTGGATGTCTAATCTGGTGAACGCATCAGTTCCTATCAGCTGAAGCAGCCTTCACAGCAAATTGCCTCTCAGAGTCCTCCTCAGCGACGGGCTAATGGCCTTGCATTGAATCACATTGTTTCAGTTTAGCTGCCTTCGTGAAGGCAAAGCGAAAGAATGTAATCAAATAGCCGAAGGACAGGCAGCCTAAGGAGCTCTGACGGGGTAAGACATAGGTAACGTCTTTCATCCAGCGTTGAGCAGAGGTTTCATTGCCAGCACAAGCCTGCTGTTTAGCGCTGTCTTGCTTTAGTAATACGGTCTATTAAGCCCTTTTTGTCACTGACTCTGAACCTCTTTTAATCAAGATGTAAATCAACACGTCAAGTTTTTTCTTTACCAAACAGTTTCATTGATCAGTAGGCCACAAAGATTAACAGCTCTCTTTTTACTGCGAATGTCTCAGGAGACTAACCGTCACAGGTGGGTAGTGGGTGGCTCCACCAGTGGTTCTTTTCACAGACCAATGGCTCTTCGTGGCTGAGGCGGTAGCCCGAGTCACAGCCGAAGGACACGGTGGAACCGATGGAGAAGTCCTGACCATAGCGAAGACCGTTGACTGGAATCCCTGGATCCAGGCAGGAGTAGGCATCTATTGTTACGCCTAGGAATAGTGAGACAGATGAAGCTTAGAAAAAAAGACTTTTGAGAGCGTTTCAATTACTGTATTTACTGCCTGCTGGTGCTCTAAATTAACGAAAGTTGCTTTCAAATGGCAAGTTTTGAAACTGTGGAAAGTTTACTGTACACTTACTTTCATACAGGATCTTGAAGCCACTGTTTGAACGGCTGTTGTCAGTGGTGAAAAGCATGTACAGGTGGTTGCCGCTGCTGAATAGGAACTGAGGCACCTGGGTGCCGTTGAACGAGCCAATTAGAGGAGAGAGAAGATTGGGCCCATCGTGAAGCTCCAGGAAATCACAATTCAACTCTGTCTGAAATCTGGTTGGAAAAACAGGCAATAATTAAATGTCCTTGCCAGCAATGAGACAACTTTATCATATTTATTATACACTCGTGTTGAAAAGTTTGGGGTCGGTAATCGGATTTGAATGTTTTTGAAAAAACACCTCACCGAGGCTGGATTTATTTTGTCAACAAAAGTACAGTAAAATATTGCGCAACATTATTACAAATTAAAACAACACTTTTTTTTCATTTACTTCTGTAATGGCAAAGTTTTCAGTGTTACATAATTGTTCAGAAATCATTCTAATATGCTGATTTGATGCTCAAGACTATTAATTATTATCAATGCTAAAACAGAGTAAAAATGTTAAATTTTTTTGGAAACCATACTTTTTATTTCAGGATTTTTGTCTAATAGAAAGTTTGCAAGAACAGCATATGCTTTGTTTAAAAAAATAAAATAAAATCAGTTTAGTGCATCCTTTCTAAATAAAATTTACTGACCCTAAACCTTTTAATGGTAGTGTATTTACAATATACAGATTTCTTTGTTGTAACCATTTAATTATATAGATGTACAAAAGCAACAATATCTATTCAAATAAAAAAAGCATACTTCTCAAATGTGATCTTGATGGAGCGTCCCGGTTCAGCCTCTATGACCCACTCACAGTTGAGCGAATCTTTGTAGTAACCAGGCCACCCAGGAGATAAAATAACTCCACTCGGAGCTGAGAAGTGGCCTCCACAGGGAGCTGTAGAAAGAACAGAGGTTTAACTGAGATGCACTTTAGTTGACTTGCATAAAGCCACTGTTTTTTGCATCTGTACTTGAGACAGACGACCGGTTAAAAAATAAAAACCAGTTGACTGTACATTATACCTCACTTTACATATTTACAATCCCACAAAACTTACAGTAAGGTGTTAAAACTGCCGGTGGGCGACACTGTTAGTCTGTCACTCTACTCCTCTGACCATATGAATAGTGTTGCTGCATAATTAGAAACACGCTGAGCGAAATTCGAGGGATTGACAAGGATTTTAATGACAGATGACAGGCTGCTCACCACCACATGCCCTCCGGTTTACATGCCCTATTAACCCCCGTCTCTGTGACCCACAGGTGACTGTCTATTCCATTTAGAGTCACATACAAAACTAGGCACAACTGTCCACTTATTGGGGACTCCTGTCTACTTCTAGTGGTAACTGGCCATAATAAATACCTTCACACTTTGGGATGGGGCCGCTCCACATCACCTTGCCACTGCTGAGCTCACAAGTGATGGTTTCTGCTCCCTGTGTCTTAATGAAGCCATCCTCGCAGATGATCGAGATGGAGCTGCCTAGCTGGAAACTGTCACCGAAACGTCTGGCGTTCAGGGGGACTCCTGGATCCGGACACTCATTATGGCCAAATGCTGGAAGTAAGAATGACATAAGATATTAATCTAGAGTTGGAAGTGTCATGAACAGGCTTTCGCCATAGATTTTCAGGGTAGTCAAAGTATTATATGACACCACAATGTCACTACCAAAAAAATATCACTTTAACAAGTGGATGAGTTAAAAATGAGGTTGTTAGAAAGTTGAGAAGTTTTAAAGACACTCCATTTCAGGTGGTGCACTTCAATTTACACTTCAACTGCACTCAAAGAATGAGGATTTGTAGTACTTTGCAGGGCATGTTTCCACTCAAGGCTTTGTTTATTAGTGTTAGTGTTATTGACCTTCCAGCTGTTTTTATAATAACTCCATGAAGCATATATAGAGGCCCAAGGCGATTGGCCAAGAAAGCTGCTGTCCCCACAATGCCCTGAGTGCCTGATGGATGTCTAGTGACAGGAAAGGCCTACAAGAAGGACATGACGTTTGTCAGAATGAATACAGATTTAACGTGCTCCATCAGGGCACTGACAGCTCTTAACAGACAACAGTTAGGTGTCAGTCTGTTAAAAAACTCGACATTAGCGTAAACCTTAACGACTACTGTAGCAACCTAATATGCATGCAAACTGATGTCTACTTTAAGGACTTTGATGGATTATCTTGACATTTCACATCTCCTTTAAGAAGGACCATCAAGAAGTCATTGTGTAGATTAAAGTCATGTATGTGCTAATGAGGGGCGGAGGGGAGATTGGGTGTCCTGGGGGAAAAACGAAGCGGTGTATTTGCATTTGAAATGCCTGGAAGTTGCCGTAAACAGACACTCTGTCATGTTAGTTTGTTTTACGCATCACAAATTCGATGAATTTATATTTTACAGAACATTATTTCTTTCTTTCATTAAGTGTTAATTTCGTCAACAAAATTATTGAAGCTGTTTACTAACAAAGTTTTTTTTTTTAAATTGTTTTATTAATGATAATAAAAACAGGATGAAAAATGTGAATTATAATTATGATTAATTTGAATTTAAACTAGTGCTGTCAAATGATTAATCGTGATTAATCACATCCAAAATAAAAGTTTTTGTTTACATAATATATGTATGTGTGCTGTGTATATTTATTATGTATATATAAACACACACACATGCATGTACAGTATATATTTCAGAAAAATAGGTTATGTTTATATTTATATTATATTTATATTTAATTATGTCAATATAAATATAGACATGTAAATATTTTCAAAATATATACTGTATGTGTGTGTATTTTATATATACATAATATACACAGAACACATATATTATGCAACCAAAAACTTTTATTTTGGATTAATCGTTTGACAGCACTAATTTCAACATACTGTTGATATATATTTAAATATACTGTTTAATATATATTTACTGTTTACTTTAATAATACAATATATAGGTAATTTAATTATATATTTCAATCATATATTTAAATATACTGTTGGTGATTTAGATATAAATACAAATATAAAGGATTTTTTTAAACCAAAAAAGTGCTATAAAAAGTATTGTATTGAATTTTTTGACTAATTATTGTAAGCAGCTGACTTATAAAAGAGAGACATTTTATAAAAATAATTGAGAAAGTTTGAAGGATATTTTCATCAAAAGACAAACTATTAGTAGTACTGCAAAGAAGGTAAAAAGGGTTAAAACTGCTCTCAGTATGCTAGATTATAGTTGTAATAGCATATTATTCAAAGATAAGTTCATCTTAATTATCAGCATCAAGAAAAAAAAGCACACTTTGATACACAACACATGCTTAAAACAAACATGAGGTCTCATGCAGAATTCATGCTTCATTTATGCTTAACAAATGCCCCATGCAGACATAATGCTGATCATAAACCCATCCAAAGGTGTTACACGCACTGGTGTAGGTAATGTTGAAACCTCTGCCCGACATGGAGTGGTCAGCCTGGAACTCCAGCCGGAGAATGTTGTTGTTGCTGGTGAGGTGGGAAGGCACCTCCGCCCCGGTGAAACGGCCAAGCACAGACGAGTCAAGCATCTCTCCATCCTTCACGGTCAGGATGTCATATGGAGCCTCTAGGTCAAAGTCATTGAAGGCCAAGTGGATACGGCTGCCAGGCTCTGATAGGATCAGCCACACGCAGTTAAGGTTGTTCCCATAGCCCTCTGGGTAATCCGGAGAGAGGACTGTGCCCATGGGTGCAGTGAAGTTTGAAAGACAGGGAACTGAAAGAGTAAAACAGAATTGCTGCTAATTTTTAACTGAAGATTAATGTAACTATGTTTATAATGACGGAGAAAAAAAAACACCCCGACAGCCGGCAACATATAAAAACATGCCACATCATACATCAGTGTAATAATACAGCACTTAGCCATGTGTATGCGTTTAATATGCCATATGGAGACTGTCACTCTGCTGTTGATTAGGTTCTGCACTTTCTGACAAACTGCGTTCATGACATAGATGGACTTCAGGCTATAAATAGAGCTGATTTGTTCAATCTTCCAATTAGACGTGGGGAAATTTCAGCAATGCATTTTTTTAAGCAAAGAGCCTACAGGTGAAGTATCAAAATAGAGCAGATGTCACTGCAGCTGAAGTAGTCCCCAGGTTGGCTGTATATATAAGCCAATTATTTCAGCTGCCTCAGAGATCTCTGCCTTCATTTGGAAGAAAAGGCAAAGACAGTAAAGTTAATAAAATCCAGTTATAAGGAAATTCTTATGGAACATAAAAAATTGGTCAGAAAAAAAGATGAAGTGTGTGATTTCTATGCCACTAGCGTCCCAACTAATGACTGTTTTCAAACTTGTTTCCTAAACATTTTCCATACCTGCCATTGGTCAGCTAACATATAGTCCCACCCACCCACTTTATTTGCCATATTATTATTTTTTATAGCACCCTAGAGAGGGAAAAACTATCTTAACATTAATTTCAATTTTCCTAATTAAAATGGCCAAATAATACATTATAAAACTGTCATTATAGCACCAAACTAGGACAGGAAAAACATTTCCAAAGCAATTAATCAGTTTGCAACGTACAGTAGCATTGACAGTACTCACAAATGCAGATGGGGATGTTGGCAGACCACTGGTTGTTGTTCTGACAGGATATTGTCTTCTCTCCAATAAGCTCAAATCCAAATTGGCACTCAAAGCGTAACACGTCGCCATTAGAGAATCCATCTCCTTCTCTCATCCCATACAAAGGGGTGCCTGGGTCCCCACAGCTCTCCTTGTCGATTTCTACAGAGAAAGGATGTAAATAATAGTGATTGCAGCAGTGAAAAGAGGGAATGTGATGTTTAGCAGTTTAAACAAGAAACCTTTTATTCCCTGTTGATAAATAATTGCTTAAACTTTATATACTGGTATACATTGGTGGCCAAAATGATTAGTTTGTCACACTAGTTTTTTCACCAGCTAAAAGTCAGTTATTTCTATCTTTTGCTGTAGTGTGTCTGTAGGAAATATCAGTTTACATTTCCAAACATTCATTTTGCCATTAATTGCAATAATCCAGTGAGATTTTTGTTTGTACAAGGAGTCTGACAACAGCCAGTGCTCCACACAGAGATCTGGTCTCATCATCATCCAGTCTGTCTGGAATGACATGAAGAAACAGAACAAACTGAGACAGACTTAAATCCAGAAGAACTGTGGCAACATCTCCAAGATGCTTCAAGAAACCTTCAAGTTCACTGGAAAAAAAAAAGAAAGAAGCTAATCAGACAGCATAATCTTTCTAGTGCTGCTGGTGGCCTGAAAAAGTCTTGCTGGTTGAGCTAGTTAAGAGAAATTAACTGTCAAGTGCAAGACTTATAGCAAATTACTAAATTGTAGCTTTGAAATTGGCACTGAATTGTACTGCAAAAATCCAATGATGGACTGATTTCATCAGTTGTCCTGAACCTCGCTGCACTTACAGGAAGTTGACCGGAACAGAATGCCACCAAAACTCTCTGTTCAGCCTAGATAAGCTACAGCACCTGGACCCTTCAGTGGTCAACCAGGACATTGCCACCACAAGTATAAAAACCAAGTCTAAAGGTCACTATACCTAGATAACACCTTCCATCTGCATAGAATTGACTCAGTGGGCGGCAGGCTGCTGGAATGGGCAATACATCTTCCCAGACACTTTGCACGGACATTCACAATTGAACTATGAACTCCGTTCCGAATAAGCATGCTTGAGGGTTTGCCAAAGGATGGATGGTAAGAGAGAGGAAAAAAAACATCCACTAAATTTCATTTAAAACCAAATCAAAGTTTGAACATGTAGGAAGGGGATTCCTCCTGAGGTATAATGGAGGTCTTTGGCCAATGCTTGATGTATGGCATTAATTTCCGACATGACAGTCTCTTTATGACTACCACAATGCTTTACTTCATTGGTCAATCGTGAGGGGTGGCTAGGGGAAGGTTAGGCCATATTTACTGCTTTGTATTCATGATGAGGCAAAAAAGAGAGTACAAATTGTCCGTAGGAGCTGATGGTGTGTGAATAATCGCGGTCAGCGCTACACTCCAACGTGAGGTCAGCGTGTCAGATGCGAACCCCTACGCTTCTCTCGTGGCGCTTAATGTGATGGGGTTCTGTGGGACCACTCTGTGAAGATCAATTGTGTCAACAAGTTATCCAATCAAATCCAAAAGGTTGATTCTGTATATGTAAGCACAGATGGCCCACACAGGGGAAGTTTGGGACCTGTGTTTTTCTTCCTGAAACAGCCAGGGAATTACAAAGTATCAGTGAACTTTGGCATGCAATATATCAAAAAGCATTCTGAGCATTTACTATATAGCAGGACTCATTAAGCCGGCCTTCACATAAAAGCCTATAAATAAATTTAATCTCAAAACCATTTCTTATTCATTGGAAAATGGCAAGTAATTTATCTCTCCCTTTGTGTATCCCATGGATATTGTTTCATTTCAATAATGCTGACTTTATCTCGCTCAAGAAAGTGCTCATTATCGCAAAGTCGAGTTTTATGTGGAGTCGAGACACAAAACGAGGCACTTCTAAAACACGAGTCACATGAGTCAAGTACACACAGGCAAACTCCCAGGCGGATCTCTGGTTTTATTTCTTTGAAGCATTCAATTAAATTAGGTTTTTAAACCACGCTGAAGATACTGAAGCTTTGTGGCCATACAGAATACAAACAAAATTATCTTTAAAAGAAGGGATATTAATGAGCGTGGCCATATGCTGGTGCATTGAAACTGTGTGCCAAAGCACAGAGTTCAGCTATGGATAATCAATGGTAATCTGCACTAAAAAAAACTTCAGTAATGCATAGGCACCGCTGCTTAAGAAAGACTTGAGTAGATTGTTTCTCTTTGAATTATTTAGCCAAAAGTTTAAAAAAGGCCATTTTAAAACTCTTGTAACTGGTAAAAGTCAGTAATCAGGCATTCGGTCTATAAATTCAAATTCAACATTCGTTTCTTTCCGTAAAAGCTGTGTTTCTTCAATGTTATTACAAAGTCAAACTTGCAGTCTTTAAGCAGCAGAGGTTCAAGGCTACCAACATCAAATGGAGGATAACCAAACAGAGCATACGCTATACATATAAAACTAGCACAGCCACCTACACCAAGTTATCAATGACATACTGTTTGGAGAAATTATAGACACCAAAATAAAACTCTACTGTACAGAGGCGTTAAAGAATAACGCATAAAAATGTGCTCAAGGAAAATGTTATTATTTAAAAATTAAGATTCTAAAGGTTCAGGCATTACTCAAAAGTGCTAAGATGCTTTGATTTAACTGAGTGACATTCGTCTTTTTAGAATTGATTTTTTATATGCCAAAACCCATACAGTATAAATAACAATGAGACTGCCAGAGTTAAGAATAATAGACCGATTATTCATGGTAATGAATACAAATCATAGTAACAGTGCCTGTCTACACTTTTAATAAGTTAATTTGAACCTTTGGGATCAAGTAAATGTGCTATGTTTTTATGTCATTAAGTTTGTCACAAGAAATACAGTGCACCCTCAGAGGTAAAACATAAGGGTATAAATTCATTGATGGAAAATGACAGATGTAGCTGTTTTAATAAGTGAAATGTAGCCATCAAACTTCAGTTACCATAAACACAATTAATGACCCATGTAGATTATGCATTTGTCACAGACGTCAGCATAATGGAGTGCATTTGTATTGTAAGTATACACCCCTAAATGGGATGAACTATATCTCTTCTGTGCTCTAGGGCAGTGCTTCTCAGATATTGAGTAACAACCCAAAAATGGGCAGTAGGCCTAACTGTTCTTTATTCTGCCAATACATTGTTATTTCATAAATAAAGTTTTTATGTGCCAGATAAAACAGTGGCAAACACTTGGTGTAACAAATTCAAACACAAATTAAAGGAAATTAAAAGCCAGGCTTGTTGTGAATGCTTGTGTGTAGACAAATTTCTGTATATTTTTAGGATATTCTCTTAACAGATTCACATCAAAGTCCCTGTAAATTAACTTTTGCATTCAAATCATCATTTTAAATATATAATCACATCTTTCATGTTGAAGTGACCCTTTTGTGCAAAATCGTGACCTGACAGGTAAATGAACTACTGGGGAACAAAACAATGAAAACCTTAATATTTCTTCCATTGAATGAATGAGTGCAGTGAACCATTAATGAGTTCATTTTGTGTCTGGATCCCTCAAAGGGCTCTTGATTTATATAATATATCACATATAATACTCACATCATATATCATATGTGTCCTCATTGGGTTCTCATTTTATCTGTGCTTTGGAACACATAACAGAATCTGACATTCCAAATCTCATTCAGCCTTAATCAACGTTAAACCCATGATGTTCTTTCAGTTAGAACAGCTCCATATTATTAGAAGAATTCTAATAATACTATTCTATATATTCTCTCTCTCTCTATAAATATATTCTACATACCTGTATATATATATATATATATATATATATATATATATAAATAAAAAAAATAAAAAAATATAAAACTATAAATACATAGTATAACCTAACTAAAATGATCATTTTTTTCATAATTCATCCTTTCACGCCAGACTCCGCAAACTATTTTAATTGTGGTGTCTCATAATAGTGGCACACTGAAAGCTTATTCGTGCTACATTATGTATGTCCAAGCTATAGCATTTTTTTTTTTATCCCCTCATGTATGACCCTCACGTATTTATGATCGACGGGTCCAATTAGATCTACCTAGAAATTGAAAATTAAGCAACAAAGCCACTGTGCTTGTCTGTGGCATATATAGAATGAATTATAATAGGTGTAGAGAAGACAAACGAAAAAAGACAAATCTAATGCAATCTGTAATATTTTGCCCAACTCTCCCAGGGATATCATACAGTAATCTGTTTTTTTTTTTTTTTTTTTTTTTTTTATCTCTCTGGTCTTGCACTTAAGGGGATTCATTTGCTCTCTCGGTCTCTTTCTCTGTCTACCTCAGTCAGTCTCTCTCATTATACTGAATGGCACGCTGTTCATCACCCCGACACTAATTTATTACAAAACCTTGAGGGAGGAGAGATAATCAAAGATATGGGTTTTGTAGGGATTGCTGCTTCTATCAAGTGAATGTAGCTCATGTGTTCGGGATGAAAGTTAGTTGCCGCGCATTCAGCAGAGACCACTGAAGTGATTTGTGGGAACTGCTTCGCTTTTATGCACACTGACTACTAAGAATGTATGCTGAATTCTCATGCAGGAAATAGTGGACATGTCCAGGTAAATAATGTCTGGCCCTTTGATGTCTAAACCGCTTTGCAGTGGATGTGAAAAACACTTTCTCACTCGATCAGAAAACAAGGATGAAGGTTGGACATTTGATTGAATCTGGGCTTATGCCAGACAGGTTGTTTGTACAATTTTGGTCTACCCTGTTTTCCTTTTTTGTTTGTTTGCAGTTGCAAATGAAGCTGTTTGAGCGTTTTTTTTATCACTCTGCCACACTTCTTCCTTTTAACCTTGACAATAGGGTTGCCACAGTCACAGAATTTCAACTGACAATTAATTATTTGTTGTACAAATAATTTTGATTAAGAATATTTATTTAATCTTATTTGTATACACTTTCGCATTTCATGTTCAGTGTTAAGTCTAACTTATATTTACACTAGTGTGGTTATCGCCAATAACCGAGATCAAGTAAACCACAATCCTGTATTAATAATACATGTATATGTTTTCCTTTGAGCAATGCTCTGTTTGCTTTTTTTTTTTTTTTTTTAAACCCTTCCCAATGTGACTGTATATTATTCACATCCTGGTACCTTTGTAGTTGATCTTGAAGCCTATAGATCCCACGCTTTCATCAGACTGGAGGTGAAGCCACATCTGATGGGTCATGCTAACGATGAGATCGGGAACAAAGCTGCCAGTCAGACTGATGAGAAGAGAGAGATTATACACACATAAAAAAACAGCAATTCATACTGAATGTTTAATAGCAGACAAAAGGTTGAGCACACCTACCCAGTGCTATTTTGCATAGTTGTCGAAATGAAGAATTAGTTTAATTATAATTTATATAATGCATCATATTTTTCAATGCTTTAGCAGTTTCAGAAATCAGTTTTGTAAAGAAATTCAATCGTAGGCATAATTTTTATTTGTCTACAAAGAGGTCTTCAAAATCTCTGATGCCAAATATTTGACTGGTATTGTACGGATACGTACAAATAACTAACTTCATGAAATGCGTTGTATCGTCGCTCGTCATAACTTAAGACAAACACATCCAGAAGGTTGGCAAAGGAGGACTACAAACATTTGAATGGTTTCTGAAAACATAACATGGTTATTTACACTGGTAGGATATTCAACATTCATTTTTGTTCCTGGAATATCATTCCTATCAAACAAACACTGCCCAGAGCAATGAGACTGGTTTATAGGAATACTGTTTCAGGAACGGCACCGAATGTCCTACTTGTGTAAATTATGTATCATCTTACCGTCCCAGACTGTGGATAAGAAACTCACACTTGCAAAATGGTTTTCGGGTCTCCTACTTCCCCTCCATCACCAATGGTTAGTGTGTCATAGCCCAGTTCTAGGTCAAACTCCTCAAAGTTAATCTGAATCACCTGTCGGCAGAAATGAGGCATAATGCTTAGTGATGTGTCAAATGAACTGAATTAAACTTTATGGCTCTTGCA
>CM071956.1:14375000-14462500 GCA_036784905.1 Acrossocheilus fasciatus | reverse complement strand
CTATTACTCCACAGCACTACAAAGAGAAATATATGGAAACAAATACTCTTACTTGATGCCATTTTGTCTGCATCTCTTCTGATCTTGATGTTAAATGTTACAGCTGGCTCTTATTAAACTGGGATAGTTTTAGGCCTAAGTTCGACCTACAGCAGAGTCGTTATTTTTGATATAAAAAACAATTATACATATTATACAGACAATAAAATTGTAATAAATATTTAAAAATTACAATTGCACAATTGTATTTACTATATATATATATATATATATATATATTTTTTTTTTTTTTTTTTTTTTAATTCATTGGCATTTCATTATATTATATTATTATATTATATTATATTATATTATATATATATCTTATAGTTAAAAATACATAATACTATTACTGTGCATATATAGATAATTTAATTTAAATATTACATTATTATATATATATATATATATATATATTGAATATTTATCACATTTTTGTTACTAATATTGTTATTAGCGTACATATTATACAGATAATACAGACAACATTATCAAATGAAAATTCATTTAAATACTTCACTTAAAAAAAAAAAAACTAATTTAGCTGCAATATGTGTTTGAGGTAATGGCAACTATCGTGCACTTCAAAATCTAAATATTTGATAAATAAATTAGATCAAACTTCTCGTTGTCAGTTATTTGTTAGGAAAAACATTTAGTTTGATTGCAAAAATGTCCCATAATATAATCTATTTCAAAGGCTGAACATTCAAAATCTGAAACAGTGTGTTGCTGAGTAAACAGCACGACTCTAGAGTTACATAACATTTACATTTACATTTACATTTATGCATTTAGCAGACGCTTTTATCCAAAGCGACTTACATTGCATTCAAGTTACAGTTTTTACATTTTATCAGCTCTTGCTTTCCCTGGGAATCGAACCCATGATCTTGGCGTTGCTAGCGCCATGCTCTACTATTTGAGCTACAGGAAAGCATAACAGAGTCCAGCAGTCCAGGGTACAAGATGACATGACAGACACATCACCCTCCTCCAGCTATTTTCTCTCAGACAGCGGCTGATCTATAATATACTACCTCCATAACAAGTTAGAAACAATTGCTTTAAATCAATCCCTGGCAAGGCCTCTGTAATGTTCCTCATAAATTACCTCTCCTCCCTTCCTTCCTCCCTTCCATCTCAACTCCACAGGACAGAAAAAGGGACAAGTCCAAATCTTTTCAGATCCAAATGAGATGGTTAACGCTGTGTTGGGATGCCTCACATCGCTCAGCAGCAGAGATTTGGCTTCCATTACTGAGCAGACACTAATCATCCACTTAAAGCTTGTAAACACAACTTGTTATGTGCAAAGTAAACATTATATATTTCTACTCATGCTGAAAGCCTGACAAACTGATATGAAATAATAGTTTGAAAAATCATTTTTTCAATCGATCTATTTTGAACTTTTAGATTAAAAAAATATTTGCATGTGTTTTTTTGTTAAGAATCATATTTAAGGATTTTATGGCTCATATAGTACGATAACCAAGAGATGGAGGGAAAAAATGCCCAAACTGAGCAAAAATATGCAATTTGGTGTTCTTGCTGATGTTTATATCATATGTATATATATGTGTGTGTAATAATAATATTATACATGTGTATTATGTAATAAATTATTTATATGATATATTTATAATTTATATTTATAATATCAAATGCTTGAAGGAAAGATGACATACTACAAATGAGCAGGGTGTCCATTCGTGGAGGTGGCTGAGGAGGCTTGAACATCTTGCTCAGGTCTTCCTCAGGAAGCAGAGGCTCTCCTCGACTCTGTCTCTGTGCGTTCTCCTGTTGCCGTCTTTGAATGTACTGTAGAGAGATAAATAACAAACGGTTATTGTGAACTTGATATCCCAATCTTTTGTTACAGGACTCCAGACTAACTATTTTTACTAGGAGCACTGTAGCCCCTGACTCAAATTTTTTGGGAGCACAAGCAGAAATTTTTCCAACTCTCCTGAGCTCATCCACAACATCCGGCGCGTGACGCGTCAACGGCTCTGGGACATAGATATACATAGATATATATACGTAGAACCTTACGTATCGCAGCCCATAGAAACAGTCGCTAATGAGGAATCTATGTATATATATATATATATATATATATATATATATCTATGTGCCAGAGCAGGTTGACGTGTCACGCGACGGATGTTGTGACAGTCGGACATTGAGGTTTATCAGAGGTAAAAAATGATATAAGTACTGTTCAGTTTCTCGCACAAACCAATCGTTTCGTGTCTTAGAACATCAATGTATCGTCACGAGCTGCAAGGTTTAATTTGAATTTGTGTGTGCATGTTTTTTTTTCTCTCAAAGATTCTGTGCCCATTGACTGACATTATATGACTATCCCTTTAACTCATAGAAATTACAATGTACAGTATTTTTTAATTTCATAGGGATATGAAAAAAATATGATATGAAAATTATGTTCATTTCTTGTTTTTTTCATGTTAATACACATTTGACAGTAAAGCACTAAGCTTGAGTTGGGAAGCTAACAATATTTATTTTATTAACAACAGTAATGTGCAAAATAACGTGCAAAATCTAATTTTTTTTGTAGAAAAGGTGTATATTATACTCTTATTAAATGTACCATTATTCTTCTATAGTCTTACATGGAACTGACCAACAACTTCAGTGATTATGTGTGATTTAATCACAAATTGAACAAAAGTTTGTTTTTCCAAGCACTTTGTGATTTTTCTTACTTCATACACAAAAAAAAGAGCAAAACTGTTTCAAAATCTGATTTCTAGATGATTTGATATTTTATAATAGTCTAGTGATTTTATAATTGTTATTTTATCATTTCAAAATATAAAGGAAAAAAGTATGATTTGATGTTTTTTATTTTATTTTACACTAGTGTTCGTTCACCACAGTATATTTTGGTCATCCCATTGAAAATGCCATTCAAATTGGATCATTTTGGAGCTTTAAAGTGCTGGCAACAGTTGTGTGAAATGCTTGAATGTCATTGAAAATTGCATGAATTTCTCACTCAAAAGGTTGTGCAAACCCAGAAATGAATAATGTAATAACATTTGACTATTTCTACCACAACATCATGGTTGCAGTTAAGAGTTACAGCTTCTTTTTTTCTACGTCAGCACTGTTTGATCGGTTTATAACAGAGAATTCTGTACAGAATTTGAATGCATCTCATTAGAACGCACAGCAACCTTTATTCATTCTGCGGCTAATTCAAAAGCTTCTCACTGAATCTCGCAGCGCTGTGCTGTAACAGTGTAGCGAAATCAACTTTGGTTCCCGAGTAAAGCTGTTCTGAGCTCGGAGAAGTTTGTTTGTGCTGTGGTCCGAGCTGATAAACGGTCCGCGCTGCGCAGCTCAAAATAGTAGCAGGATTTTGTTACGCTTTTGTTTAGTTTGCAGTTTGATGTTTCTCATATGCAACAGAAATGGCAGCACGAATTGAACAACACGGTGGTCGCGCCAGTGCACCGGCAAAAAAAAAAACGGTCGCAGTCTGGAGCCCTGTGTTGTTAACCTCCAGGCTGCCTGAATGAAAGCAAATCTTCTGAGAGGCAACCTTTTAAGATGGCCATGACAGGCCAGGAGAGGTGGCAGTGTATTTAAAAGAAAGGGAAGATGACAGCTGGAACAATAGACACTGATGACTGTGTTGTGAAGGAGCTGTCTAAGAAGGATGAAAAATTAAAAAGAAACCTAAATTGTATACTTGCTATTAACATCGGAGTAAACATTCAACTAATCACTGATAATGCAAGTGCATTGTGTCCTTTGTGCCTCCTTGTAATCAATCACATTTTCTGCATCAAGTATTAGATTTAAAGAAATTAGTAAATAATGAAAGAATCACCATGTCATTCCAGTATCAGGGGAATCTGGGAGGTCACATGAACTTCAATCAATCACAAAGTTCAGGGCATCAGAGTCCAGCACTGAGGAAGGCCATTACCACCTCGCCTCTCCTGTCTCATACAGACCTTGATACACAGCCACTCAATAAATCTCTTTTAACTTCACTGACTTTATAGAGTCGGTGCCTTGGCTGGCTGCGTGGCACAAAAATCCCAGACACTCTCGCATGAATAGGAAGATTTGCAGCCTTATATTTGAAAATGAACAAAAACTCTTGAACTTGGATGAACCTCATGAAGAAACATCAAGGTCATACTTCACCCTAAAACTCTGCATAGAGACAATAAAAACTATTTGTTGGACCACTAAGATTTTGTTAGTAAAAATCAGCTTAATTTCAGTACATGGTGTATCCTTACATGTGTACCGCATTCTGTATATTAAATAGCATTCACAAATTTGTGTTTTTTTAAGAAAAATAATAAAATTATCATGAGAAATTATAATTATCTTAAATTATTGTTACATTTACAGTATGCTCACCAAGGCTGCATTTGATCAAAAATACAGTAAAATCTTTAATAATGTGAAAAAATTTAAAAAATGTAAATAACTGTTTTTTATTTTAAACTAGTTTTTTTCTAAATGTACTTTATTCCTGTTATAGCAAATGGAACATTTTTAGCAACCATTACTCCAGTCTTCAATGTCACATGACCCTTCAGAAATCAGTCCAATATGCTGATTTGGTGTTTAAGAAACATTTATTGTTATTATTAATATTATTAAAAAAAAAAAAGTTTAATTATATACAGAACAATTCTTTTTTAAATGTAAAAATTTAGAAAAATTTACAAATATACATAAAATGCATCCTTTGATTTTATATTTATTTATTTGTTTGTTTACAGGAGAGATGTGTAAAAGCACCCTTTAAATATGATTTGATCTCTTCATGCAAAAATGCAAAATAACTATAAGTTCCTCTTTTTGGGGTGGAATATGATCAAAACATTTCTTGACCGTTTTCATGAGAATCACACTTTCTATTGTCTACACCGTGAATTAACAAATAAACACTTATTTAAGAGTACAATCTTTAATTGCTAAAATCTGCACCAACCCTCCAAAGTGCACCCTGTGTTTTCGAAACAAAGCTTTGATTACAGCCTCAGAGCTAATTCCTGGGTTTCGAGTTGCACAGTTTCATCAATTACAACTGTATTATAATTATATCTTACAGAGCATAACATCAAGAGTGAAACATCAAGCCTCGTCAGGCGCTTATTGTGATCTTTGTGGTGACAACCTATTTTCCCACGAGCACACATCGCGCTAGCAAAGCTACCATTAACGGTAACTAGCATTTACATGCTTATGATAGCTCTCATCCTACAAGCACATCAAAGCATTCAAAAGTGTGCGCTCCCTCCATGTCACAATCGTCCACAGCCCTCTCCCACGTCCCTGTAATATTCTGTTCCCAAGATATGGCTCTGTTCCTTCTACCGTCTGCTAAGTGAAAATCTGATCACTTGAAAGTAATAGCACACCTTTTCTCAACAAGCTGGATGATTTGAGCTATCGTTCACGACTATGGCAGAAACAGTGTGGGAAAATCTTTAGATGAAAAGACAGGTGTAGCCGTTTGATGGATTACCTGATGTTTCTGTTGCTGTTGCTTGCTGAGACTGCGGCAGTAGTTGTTGTACTTGACAATGTCCTGACTCATGTCATCCACGCGGTCCATCAGCATCTGCAGGCTCTTCTCCAGATGAGTACTGCAGAGGAACGACGAGGTGAAGACGTTTGAATAATGGAAATAATGAATGTGCATTTGATTGCTTGTTAATTAGGGAACGTTTCTTCATAGTGTCTTACGGTACACAAAAATACATGTATTTTATGAATAACATGCTGTGGAGAAACTCAGGTAAACCAAAAGAGAAGCTGACTAATTCTTACATTCACAGTTTTTCCATAACCTGACCTTTATATAGATGTCACAATTTGTTTTAGCAAGGTCACAAACATCCTGAATGTTAAATGTGAAGTGACATTACAAAAAAGTATATATGTGTATATATATATATATATATATATATATATATATATATATATATATATATATATATATATATATATATATGTATATATAGATATATATATATATAGATAGATAGATAGATAGATAGATAGATAGATAGATAGATAGATAGATAGATAGATAGATAGATAGATAGATAGATAGATAGATAGATAGATAGATGGATAAGCAAAAGCAAAGCCACGCTTGCAACAAAAAAATTGGAAAAAAATATAAATATGAAATATGAAAATATAAATATTAAATTACATTTTTTTTTTAATAAAAATAGGCTTTTCTTAATTACAAATATATTACCAATTAAAATTTGAATGAACACTCTTATACTCAATAAGTATGTATTTATTTGATTAAAATACCTAGATGAAAAATAACTGTTTTCTATTTTAATATATTTAAAAAATCTTACTGAACCCAAATGTCTGAGCAGTAGTATATCTAAACATACTTAAAACATGATGAATAAATTTTTTCCCCTTGTTTTAAACACAACCCTCACTTGGTTTGGAAAAAATTGCTATAGAAAAAAGTCTTTATATCTAATAACATTTTGTAAAAATTGATCTCATTTTAAATTATATTTTACCCCAAAAACATATTTTTAAATTAAATTGTTATATTTAATTTCTATGGCAATAATAATGTTTTTTCAATTCTAGAGAATAAAATGATTTTTTTGCTCACACCACATTTGTACTGAAATTTCAGTATGCTTGGACTAGAAATGTAAAACTCTGCCAGTATCTTGGCAACACCATAAAGATCAAAATCTTATGGGACAGTCAAATGATCACAGCACATCTTAACCATCAACAGAGTAACAGAGAATTAAAAAAAAACAGATAACATGGATTCCTCATTAATAATTCATCATGTTCTGCATACATCAAGATCATTTGCATGTACCATGCGATATGCAAAACAGGTCCCACTGTAACTAGTAGAATGATATCCATATTTTATAACAGGACAGCAGCCCGTAGGACCAAAATGTCTTCAAAAGCAGTTTATCTGTTCTTGGTAAACCCCATTAACAACAAATTAGCCTCGCCAGCATGTTCCATTAATCTTGAAGAAAAATGCTGGATGTATGTGGGGAAGTGAGATCCCGGGGGTGCAGACAAACCAGGAGCAGCTCTCTATCATGCATGAACATGTATACCCTGGTGCACATCACAAAGAGATTTATGTTAACACCAAGTCATCTTGTAAGGTCTATGTGCACTACAAAGAAATCTCTCATTAGCTGCTGGAAAAATCCAGATAAAACCAGATTAGTCTTTTGGAACAGGGTAGCTAGTTTGCAACTTCTCCAAATCGGTGATTACTCAGTTCAAGCTAATAGATCTTGGACCAGCAATAAAGCAGCTTTATGACCAGGTAAACAAGCCTGGAACAGCTTAATAAACTTTATTACTTACCAAATTCTACACTACTTAATGGTTAGAAATTACATTTAACATTCTTATTAAATTATTAACTAACAATAGTTTAGCAATATTTAAGTTAATGCTTAATGTTTAAATATCCAATATCAGCAAACATTAATAAATTAAAAACATCCCTAATATCAACCAATATATTATTATGGACCATGTGGCTTTACACAGATTGGTTCAAAATGGGTCTGTTAATAGGTGACATGACAGGAAGCAAACTTACTGCATACTAAAATAAAATGTTTTACAAAAGCAAGACTCTACTCCTTAGCCAAATGTTGATTTACAGTTGATATACGATGTTGTGACACTCCAGAAGTGCAGCGGCAAACCGTAGACGCACCCTCCACTACATTTCCAAAACACAGAGAACAAGACCCAGAAGACTGTGGATTGCAAAAGAACACAAATTCAGATTAGGACTGATGACCGTAAAAACGGCAGTGAACAAAAAAGACAACACAACTTCAGGGAATCTGCTCACTGTATATTTAAAGAGAAGATTGTACCGTAAACCACAGCTTAACTAGACTCCGAACAGCAAAAAAATAAATAAAAAACACATACACAGATTTTTTTTCTTTAACTGCCCCTACAGGGCAAGTTATATAGTTTGCTGGCTCTGCAAGTTTGGCAACAAAGCAGGCTTGTGGAGAATAAAAGAGAGAAAAGGGAAAGAGGGAATGTGTGTGTGTGGCCCTGGAAGCAGTTTTTAATGTTTCTGAAGAGTCTTTCTGTGGAGGTGCGCCAGCTCTGATGAATGAGGGCAAGCATCCCTGTATGACCTCCATCTTTTACCATGCACCTCATTATTCAGAGTCCAATGAGCTCTATGGATCTTTCCCTGTCCCGCTATCTGAATCTCACACACACACACACACACACACACACACACTCTCTCTCTCTCTCTCTTACTGTATATACCCACATACAACACACACGCCTGCAGCATGCATTCAAAAAGATACGACAACAATATACTGTAGGTTCACTTACACACATGCATATGCCAAATTTCCTCTGCATAGTTATTTCTGTCAGGCCATGTAAGTTGTATTATTATTTGTATTAGAAATATATTTTTGTTTCAGTGACAATTATATCTATCTCTCTATCTATCTAATATTATATATATATATATATATATATATATATATATATATATATATATATACACACACATACACATACATATACATATACATATACATAAGTGCTGTCAAAAGATTAATCACAATTAATCACATCCAAAATAAAAGTTTTTGTTCACATAATATATATGTGTGCATTGTGTACATTTATTATGTATATATAAATACACACACATACAGTATATATATTTGAAAATATTTACATGTATGTATTTATATACATATAATTTATATTATAAGCCTATATAAATATATTTAAAATATAAACATAATATTTTTCTTAAAGCTGCAGTCCGTAACTTTTTTTTAGTTAAAAATGATCCTAAATCAATATTTGAGCAAGTACATAACCAGCCAGTGTTCAAAACTATCGCCTTACTTTAGAACAATTCACAACCGTTAGCTTATAATAATGTTTTCTAATTTGAGTGGTACGGGTAGGTTTTCGCGGGAAATTCCAGCATGGCACTGCGTCATTACGTCACATCTGTAAACATGAAGTTGTCCCGGCTACTAGGCTATCGCATGTGAGGATCCTGCAGTTGACGGGACGTTTATAGCCTTTTCTCACAGCAGCTAGAATAATTAAATGTATCATTTTGATGGCAGATTGTAATCCAGAAAGGATTATATGTTTATGAAACACGTGTGAATGAAATTAAATTATATTTCAGTTTTAAATGTGCCTCTGATTACAGATAGCCTGGGATTATACAAGATTTGTATTTTAAAGAAAATCAGTTCTAAGCGAGAATAATTTGCTTTTTGGGTTAAAAGAATTTCTTAATATGGAATTCGAATGGCATGACAATTAGATATTAGACTGTACAGAAATTGAAATCTACACGCTAAAACACACTATACTCATAGTCACGCAATGCTGATGTTGTTAACATTAATAATTTGAGAATTAAGTATAACAATAATAATAATACTTTGCGCAGTTTGATGTGATATGAGCTAACCGATCTTTAGGTTTAATTACCATTGGTAGTGCGAGTTGTAACTTACTTGTTCAGATGGCAATATCTGGTGAAAATTCTTATTTGGGTCATATATTCCAAGACATAGGCTAGAATCTGTGATTGAGTACAGTAAACAGTCACACCGGTGCGGTGACTGACTTCCACACATTCACCTCAAAACATTAGATTCATCCGCGCTGGAGCCGTGCCACCTCAGGACCCACGCAAACGAGATAATTCCGCACAGAGCTGCAATTCCAGGTTTTCAAACATATATGCCGACAAAGAGGCAAAATTTACGGACTGCAGCTTTAAATATATACATGCATGTGTGTGTATTTATATATACATAATAAATATACACAGTACACACACATATATTATGTAAACAAAAACTTTTATTTTGGATGTGATTAATCGTTTGACAGCACTAGGCTTGGTGAGCAGAAGAGACTTACTGAAATCTTACTGTTCAAAAACTTTTGACTTTTTGACTGGTGGTGTATTTTCTGACCCTTAATGTTCCAAAAAAAAGTAGTTTATTTATGAATCATTTTTACCTTCAAGAGTAAGCTATGTTCTGGGAACAGTTTTGTCTCTAAATTGCAGTAAAGCCACAAACCCAGCAAAAGCTCAGTAACACAGATACACTAACACCCCCTATCTGCATCTCCTGGCTTTCATTAGCATATTTAATAACATTTCACCATTTCTGTTTCTCGCTCTGTCTGAAACACACACAAACAAATCAAAACAAAACTCTGCTGATCTAAAATGGGCTTCATGAATAAACCGCCAGTGACTGCAGTCTCAAATGACTCAGTGAATATTAACATCCCCTAAAAAAAACAGCTGGAAGATGTTTATCTATTATTTGATTAGGAAAGAAAACACCATCCATGACGGTAAGTGGAACCTGTCAGTGATGCAGTCGCATGAGGTGAGCGTCAGACTGGGAAACGTGGTGTCCCAGTAAAAGCTGAACCGCAGGAGAAAGGTGACTCATTAAAATCACACCATCCTATTTCAGAGCACTATTGACGGAAGGTTTGGGTCATCTGGAGTCATCGCAAACCGCCACAGCATAACACAGCACACGCTGGCCAAAACACACATAAGTCAGTCTAAACCACTTATCTTAACACATGACAGTAATGTGTTACAGACAATGAGAAGTACTGATCAACCATGAAAACTTGTACTTTGGGAAAACAATTACAACAAAGCAACAGTAACAGCAACAGAGACTGAGTTGACACAGTATCCAGACGCGACATGACAAGTAATTTGTCTGTCCACACCGAAACAGACAATTTATTCTAACAAGACAAGACGAGCATCAATTGTCTGTCTACACTAAAAAGAAACAATATATTAAGGCACAGTTCATCCCAAAAAGGAAAATTCATATTTACTCACCCTAGTGTTGTTCCAAATTGCAGCATGAAATTTCATTTATGGAACATTTTTAATTTTAAATATTAGTTACTTCTCTCCAATATAATGAAAAAAAAACTTTTTTTCCCCCAATATATTCAAAGTCTTTTAAATCTATACAATATATTGTAAGAAAAAAAAAAAAAGAAGCATTTTAGTAGTTGTTTAATGAATAGTTATTTAATATTGACATCCAGCCTAACTAGCATGCCTGATTTAGAAACATTTTTCTCAATTAATTGGTTGATTCGGTTCACAAAACCAGTCTAAATTATTTATGATTTGGACTGATCTGGTTCTTGAGTTCAGCTCACTAAGTGATTTGGCAGCATCAGTTCACAGCTCATTGGAGGAGAAGATCAGAGAATAACAACTTATATTTTGGGGTGTTCCTTAAAAACAAATTGTATGACTTTGGGCTTTGAATGTTTTATACATTTTTTAAACTAAATATTAGGTGACATGAATTCAAATAAAACAAAATAAATAAAACAAAACAAGATCAAATAAAATAAAATAAAATAAAATAAAAATTTCATGGGATTTGGTGTACTTTTTGAAGCTGCATAGAAAAAAGCAACCAGTGTATTATTCAGAGTTTCTCATTGTGTGATTCACAAAAGAAAACAAGTCTTACGGGTAAAAATTAAAAAAGTGATTTACAAAATAGGCTGAATAAGACAACACCACAGATAAAAAAAAAGAGAGATAGCTTTTATCACTCATTACATTATGGCGTCATGTCTGGTTAGGATAAGCACAAAAACACTGTGGGCAGACACTCCTCTTATTCTACAAAAGCAACAGCAATCTTGCATTACTGGAATCAACCAGAGTGACGATTGGTTGGATTTATGTGGAGGAAATGATCAGAGGCGCCCGCTCTCTTTCCTGGCCAATTAAAGAGAGACTTGAGGCCAAACAGATTCCAATGATGCGTCCAGATCATTGAGTAGAGTCAATGAAGTCCACCGGAGTGCTCTGAGACAGTGGATCATGGAGTTTAGCGGTTTGGGGAGCCACATTCAGGCCAGATGGATGTCTAAAACCACTGTATTGACAGCCATGATGGATTTGGCTCAACCCAAGGGGGCTGATTTTGTTTTCAGATTAAGTAACTCTTGCCCATGAGCCCAGCCTGAGTATCCAAGCTTTGTGCAACAACAAAGATATATATCTGGGAGGTGATATATATACTGTATGTGAGCCTAAATCACTGCGGTAACTAAAGACATTGATGTGGATCTGGGCTGCAACACACACAAACACACACTATTTAAGGGAGCCAGAGAACCAGGGTGCCAAGAACATGAGAAAAGGTAGAGAAAAAGAGAAGAAAATAATAAAAGGAATAGAGAAGGGTTAGCACTGGACCCACCAGAGGGTTGAGCTCATTTTAAATTGGGGTTGTTGCCGCCCCAGACTTACAGATTCTCACACACCCACCCAAATCACGTCCTCACGCCAAAATACTGTAAAACTCATAATTCTTTTTCATTTAGCTAAATAAAAAAAAAAAAAACGCAATTCAATTTCGCCCCCAGATGAGGAGTGAGCCTGCTGGGAAGGATGAGAGTAAGAGAAGGAGAGAGAGAGAGAGAGAGAGAAAGACAGGGAGGTATTGTGTTAGTAAGGCTGCAGTGGTTCAGTGTTTGCTTTGGTTTCTAGGGTAACACCAGACTGCAAAGAGATAACTTAAACAGATGTGGAGAACCCGACGGAGGGAGGGAGGGAGAAAAAGACGAAAAAAGAAATCAGGAAAAATAACGAAACAGAAAAGCCACAGATAAATCCGCCTTGTCTGTGAGTGTTTCTGGTATTTTGGTGTTTAAAGAAAGAGCAAATCATGTCCAGAGAGAGAGAAACCAGAGCGATTAAAAGAAAAGACAGAGGGAAAAAAACTGGAGAAAAGAATAATAAGAAATTCATGTGATTTACTGATCAAAAAAAAAAAAAGGAAAAAGAAAATGGATGGCAGGCATGCAGGTTGTTGACACAGTCACAGAGATAAAAACATTTAAAAAATATGTTTTCCAAATTATTCTTAATCATTAAAGTGTACAGTTACGGCTGTCAGAATTATGAAATGTGCTACAATTAATAAACAATTATATGAAAAATTATAATTGAAATGTTATCATTAAAAATGTCTATTGTGTGTGTATATATATATATATATGTTACCTGCAGCATAACTTTGATACACATTGATGATTTCCTTTAAATACTGTAAAAATGATTTAATATAACAGAAACATAATATTCCAAATATTTATTTATTATTTAATATTATGAATATTTCTATATAAAATATAAAAGTCCACTTATATTCACGCAATTTGTATGGAACCTCACCCTCTAAAATAAAATAAAATAAAATAAAATAAAATAAAATAAAATAAAATAAAATAAAATAAAATAAAATAAAATAAAATAAAATAAAATAAAATAAAATAAAATAAAATAAAATAAAATAAAATAAAATAAAATAAAATATTTTATTATATATTAATTAGGACTCATTTAGAGACATTTCCATTTGGAATGGAATATCTTCCACTTGTAAAAAATCAAATTGTCACACTGCAGGACTACTTGAATAAAAAAAGATAATATTTGATTTAAGAGACTGTAGCATCCTTTTCCTTAAATATTCGCATACATAAATGCCTAAAAAAATATACAATGCTGGTTAATATTTTTTGTCACCTACCCACGCGTGAGTGTTTATGCATCTGTGTGTATGCGCGTGTGAACATCCAAGTTTCAGAGAGGGAGGTAATTATGAATGTATTCTTTCAAGTCCTCAGCAGTGCGACGAAGGTTCCTCCTTTCATCTGGAAAAAACAAATCTGGCAGGCCGAATTAAGACAGACAAATTAAAAAGATAAAATTCCCTTTTTAGTCAGCTAAGAGAGACCTTCAAACCCCTCTTGGACCTTTGACAATTCAAAAAGTAGCAGCAAAAATTAATGTTTCTGTCCCAAAAAGCACCATCTCAACCATAGCTGCTCCAAAAATAATTAATAGATTAAAATGATAATTGGAAACTCAAACCTCCCCTCCTCACAGATCCTTACAAGCTATACATGGCGAGCTAATTTAAATTAAGAAAAAATGAGAGTGGAAAAGAAATGAAATAATAAAAGTGTGTGAAATATTGATAGCGTCTGATGTATTGTCTCATCTGCGAGATCACTGAGGGCCGACCATGACAAACAGGGGAATTGAAGAAGAAAATTGACCAGCACAATGATCTATAGAAAACCATCATTCATAAAGCGAGCCGGCTCCTCTTCAAAGCGCCCATATTAACATCTATTTCTCAATGTTGTATTTCACTCTCTTCCACAGAAAAGAGCTGTTTATATGGAGCAAAACCGAATGAAATAAGCCTTACTAAAACCACTCAAATCGATATAAGATCAAGGCAGCCATGCAAAATGGGAGTGTTGCTTGCATTTCCTGTATCTCTCCCCAAAACGGTGAGTGGATTAAAAGTGTCATTTTATCACTGAAGCTAATTTAGACTGTATTTAAAGTGTCAATTATTATTCCCAAATCGAGTGCTTGGTTTAGCCACCTGACCTCATGCGCACTGATTCAACAAGCGCTGTGAGTTTGGCCTTTGTTATGACCTATGCAAAACAGAGCTTATCTGTTTACACAAGAATACTCAAACCGAGCATCATTAAACCCTCAATGTCAAGAGTCACATAAAAGTGCAGGGTCTACAAATACATCTAGTAAGGTTAACAACAAGACAGGTTCTTCACGATAACCATCTCTTTGAGAGTCAGAGGAAACTCATTTGAATTTTTTCCAATAATTCTAGAGTATTTTTGCCCCAACTGGGCTTTAGTGTAGTTTGTTAGTGTAGTGTGTTTTTGAAACAAGTTCTATCCTATGCTCACCAAGGCTGCATTTATTTGATAAAAATACTGTGAGATTTTGCTAAATATTTAACAGTTATATTGTGAAATGTTACAATATTTTCATGAGCCATTACAACACTCTTCTGTCATTCTAATAAGCTGATTTGCTGCTTAAGTAACATTTCTTTTTATTATCAATGTTGAAAACTGTGCTGCTTAATATTTGTCAAATCTTTTTGCAGTATTTTCTGACTAACAGAAAAACATATTTTATCAGAAATATTTTGTATCATGCTTTTATTATCACTAGATCAATTTTCTCCTTGTTGAAAAAAGTACTCATTCTTTTAAAGGGGTCATAAACTGAGAAATCAGATTTCCCTTAAAGTGCCCCTATTATGGGTAATGAAAGGTTCATATTTTGGTTTTGGGAGTTCCCAACAACAGTTTGACATGCATGCAAGGTCAAAAAACACTTTCTTGGTCTTATAATATGCATTTATTTTTACCTTACTTGCTCAACGATTCATTTTTCCAAACCCCTCTTTTGCGTGACGCTAATCTGCGGTGATTGGTCCGATTGGTCTCATTTTCATTTCATCATGCCTGTAATGCCTGATAAAGCAGCTTTTGTGAGCACAGTGCTGCTTTGTGTACAGCGTTATCGGGGACACAGATATTTTTACCTCTCCAAAGGCACCTAGTGGCAAAGAATGAATCAGCATTTTCATTCAGACAAGTGGGCGGGCAATATGCTAATGTTTCATGTTGACGCCTTTTAAAAACGACTCGTTTCAATGATTCAGAGTCGACTCTTTCATTTGAGAGACAATAACTTTATACACGGTGCAATTTGAGATTTAAAACTTTGCAGGATGTTTTCATTCACTTAGAGCTGTGTTACACACTGCATGAAAGGTAATTTTCAAAAATCCATAAAATAGGGGCACTTTAATCTTTTGACAAGTAAGAGGACATTGTACTATAAAAACACCCTGCAAGTTTTAAAACTCAAAACTTTGTTGTTAATCCAAAAAACAGATAAATTGAAGCCAATCTGCCAAAACGACAGCTTATGGAATGTGCCACTTTATGACGCAATAGTGTGGCTAAACACCACCTCAGCAGAAGATGATCAACGCCTGCTTCTACATCGCTGCCTGTTTAGCCCCGCCCACCAATTCACGCACATAGTGTAATAGGTAAATGACAAGAGCGGCAAAGGCAGGTCTACACAGAAACCAAACGATAAACTTTATTTGATGAACTTTATTTTAATGAAGTTCCAGACCGCGTCATTAAGAACTTGGCCTTTGTTCGCTTCATTTTACTGTGGATTTGTTTACGAATAAGGCACAAGTTGACGCAGGATTTTCAGAAAAATTGAAACTAAAAGATGATGCTTTGCCGACTATATCAAATTAGCGCCACACAAGTGTGAGTAACTGTTTTCATCACATGATCACTACTGCTTTGTCTGTTATGACAGATAGTTTGATATGTACTGAACCTAAATCACAGCAATGTCCATCTGTGAATAAAGTATGCAGTCAGTCATACACAATTGTTAGCCAATCATAGCAGTGGGCGTTTACTTCCGGAGTCTTACTTCTAAATTATTTAGTTTTTTGATGTAAAAATCCTGATAACATTATAACTGGACCTCAGAGAACAGTACAAAATAAAAATAAAAAACAAAGGTAGTTCACGACGCCTTTAAATGAAATCTTAATGAATCACAGTCCTCACAAACACAAACTGAAACCTCTGGAGTACTCTTAAAAGCAGGCAGTGCAAAACATGATGTAACAGCTGCCAGCAAATATTTTCAGATGTTATTGTTGAAGCCTTTTTGGTGACGGTGGCGCTTAAAAAGGGATGAATTTAGAAACAGAGAGGGTTTTAGTGCATGGTAAAAACCCTTCCTAGAAATTGTGTCTTTAAATTCATCTCCACATTTGTTCTGTCAGATAAAGGTAGGAGATGTCTAGCTTCTGTCAGAATGAGGAGTAAAGCTGCTAGTGAACTGTCATATTTGAATGTTCACTTCAAGTTCAAGAGGTAAAAAGTCTGAGGACTGTCTAATGAACAGTTTCACTGTTAGCAAAAGGCTTTTATTTAGATAGTCTAGCATGAAAGCCATTAAAAGCTGACGTCCTTTAGGAGCAAATCGCCTGGGCAGCAATGACCTTTTCATTAGTCCTCATCAGAGATAAGTTACTGCTAATGTGAGCAAGCATCATTAGGGATATCTCAGCGCTAGTATAAATTTACACGTCTTCATTCGCATTAGGAAATACTGCACTTGTATAGTAATGCGTGTGCGTGTGGTCAGACCTGCTGGAAAGGTTCAAGAGCTCGTGTTTGTCTGCAGCAGTGGATTTGTCCTCCAGCTCCCACAGCAGAACGCTGATGAGATGAGAGTTCTTAATGACAATGGGCACGTCCTCGAACATGTTTTCATAGCCCACGTTAGCCTTCTTCAGCCTGAATACATAGAAAAGAGATTTTCATTGTCATTGATCCATCCATACATTTTCAGAATCTGGAAGTGAACCCTGTCAAAGATTTGACATCACATTTTTGATAACAGCAAGCTAACACTGTAGCCTAACTAGGCACAATACGTCAAGTTTCAAGCAACTTGTCAGGCCATGTTGAAAGTTAAACAGCTGTGCGATTTGAGGATTGTGGCCCAATCAGGTTTCACAGTGGGCAGGGACACCCAGAATGATATTGAAATAAACAGAAAGCAATCAAAAGACAAAAGGTCCAGGTGCTCATTATGTATAGAGACAAAAACATCACTAACGTTCACTACCTTTCTTTTGAACCCCCTTTCTACTTCCTCCCACTCGTTCCCAATCAGACTTTATCCCCCTCATTAGGATCTGCTTGTGGTCGAGTCTCCTGCAATGTGGGAGTGAGAGGCACTATGTGAACACATCACTCTAATTAAATGATTGGATGATTTAAACTCTTCTCCATTACTAATCGCTCCATTAGACAAGCACTCTAGGCTGATTAGTCAACTGATTTCAAAAGGCAGTTTTTGTTCTGATGTTTTTTTTTTTTTCAGATTTCTCAGAATTATAAGAGAATATCTTGAATATCTAACTACAAAGGGAATGGACCCTTTATCCAGAATCTCAGCCAATCCACCATTCAACAATACAAAATGTTTTCTACAACTAAATATAATAACTTCACAATAAAATAATGAGTAAAAGAAAAAAGTTATACGTCACCTTTAGAAATAAATTGTACTTTATATATGAAGAGTTCAGATGCAAAAGCCTCTAAGTACGTCTGATGTTTTTCTTTAAAATGAGCATTTCTTTCTGGCTACTATGTATAGGTTTCTATGTAAGTACTGGTACTTCTGAATGGGTTGAGGCTGAGATTTAGCGCATTTGAAGTGAAAGCACTTGATAAACATATACTATGTGTGGAGAGGTTAGAGGTTTTTGCATTGGAACTCTTCATATATAAAGTGCAATTTATTTCTAAAGGTGACGTATAACTTTTTTCTTTTACTCATTATTTTATTGTGAAGTTATTATATATAGGCTTACCCATCTGCTGAGAAGTCCTTCTCTTTACAGATCTCCATGAGTTTTGGGGTCAACCTGTAGGCTTTCAAACACAAAGAACCCTGGGCTGTCTTGATGGGATCTACAGAGAAAGAGAACCAAAGACAAAACATGGATGGTCTTTCTGAAGATAGCAAACAAAGTGTTCCAACTTGCTCAACATAAGGTACTATCTATAAGCTTCAAAAACAACAAACATTGTAGCAAGACCAAAAACCAAAGGCAGTAAAGGATGTTATGACAACCATATGAAATGTAAAATTGAAGATATGAAGTTTGAAACGATGCAGTATATGTTAATCTACCAAGGGAACAGAACTGTCAGCCAGTCAAAGTGGATTAATCTCACTGTCAGAAGGCTGACATTTTGAGTGTAAAAAAAAAAAATTATTAATGTTCTGCCGAAGATGGGCAAAACTTGCCAGTCAGCTCTGCCCGTTATCCATTATCCAAAGACAGGATTTATAGCACGCTTCTGTTCTGATATTAAATGCATTTAGACACCGTGGAAAGATGATCGTCTGTCTTTTCAAACTGTCTTGAAACTTCCCAAATGACAATCTAAAACAACTCAAGGAGATCCCAAGATCTGCTTAGACACAGGTAAGATTCAGTTAGTCTTCTTCAAGTACCTGTTGAAATGGAGTGGACTGAATCAATATCAGGTTTGAGGATGTATTTATGCACCACTTCTGAATTCATCCACAATGCCTTTTGCAACAACAGTGTTCACAACTTGAAATGATAAAAAGAAAACACAAATACAGAAATAAGCAGAAGTGCAAAATGAAAATAGATCGGAACAACATTTGACTGGTGCTTGCTAATGTAAAAGTCGCTGTGATGCTCAAAGAAGTTTTTAAGTGTGTTGCATTGTGGTTTCTAAGATGTTGAGTGGTTTTTAGTGTATTGCTAAGTGGTTTCTAGGGTGCTGCCACCCTCCAAAATCTCTGAATTGTGTAGTGTATGATGCTATGATAATGAGAATATAGCAAGGTAATATAATCCGTAAAGAATCATTTCTATTGAAATCAAATTTTGGACCCAAACATCTGTTTTTTTGTTTTGTTTTGTTTTGTTTTGTTTTGTTTCAGCTACAGCTACTAACTTATAAAAAAAATTCAAACACACAGCCATTACCATTTCCTAAAAAAAATGCTAAGAATTTCTCAAATTAACAACATAATTTGAAACAAATAAAATAGTAATAATTTAGAAAAAGCGAAAAACAGGAGAATTTTTTCACTAGTTTTTAACCATTTTTGACTATATAACATATGTATAAAACTAAGCATACAGCCATAAAATTCAAAACTTTCCTAAGAATTCACAATTTGTGAATTAATTGGATGGATGGATGGATGGATGGATGGATGAGAGATCCCTAATTTTTGACCCTCCCATTACTAAAATGTGCATAAAATCAAGCTTTCAGTATTAACATTTCCTAATAATTTCTCTAATTTCACTAAATATAATAATAAATACATGAAAATGATATGTATATGAATATACTACAAATACTAGGAACTGAATCATTAATACCATAAAATGACATGATGCATGATGAATCAGACAAAAAATCCACTAGTGGTCTCAACTCCACTACATGTCCTTTACTTTATTAAAAAATAAAAAAATAAAAATAAAAAAAACACCTCCTAGTACCTGACAGCCAGAAGAACATATGAAGCCATGTCTATCAAGTCTCACAGTTTGTGGACCCATCGGCCCTCTGAATGCTTTCATTGTTCATGTGGAGAGTGCGTTTGGTGCAGGGTGGGGTTTCTGGCAGCTGCTAGGTGTCTGATATATTTTTAGTGAGGAGCGCCTGCTTGCCACCACAAGGAGGAGACTGAACAAACACTCTGATAGGGATCCACATCTGGCCTGAGGAGGAAGTCTGAGGAAATTTACAGACAGCATGGACCATGAGACCAAGAAACGGACAGGGGGCGTGAATGAAGGAGGGGTGCGAAGAACAGTCAAAAGTTTTATGTTTACGTTTTCATCCAAATCCACACTGGAATCAGAGCACGTTTACGCCGCTGCTGTCCCAGTTAGGTGGGCAAGTGGAGGTGTACAACATTTGTTTGTGTGAGTTCAGGGAAACAGATCTGTTGTTAACGCAGCTTGTCTGACGATTCCTCCTCCCTCGTGCCGCCATCGGCCCATCGACATCTGGGATGGGTGGCGTCTGTGCCGGTGGATGAGGGGGTGTCCGGGTCCTGAATCCACTCCTGAAGGTACACATCAGCGCTGTGATAGCAGGCTAAATAAACAGAGGGGAGGAAACCCTGTCTAGACGAGGCTGCTGCCGGGCCCGCTACGCACACCAGCCTCCTGTTTACACAAGGGGGGAATGCTGTCCACAGCCAAGAAACGATGGGGTAGAGAGACAGAGAGAGAGAAAGAGAGAGAAGGGAAAGTGGTAGAGCAAAGCAGTGCAGTAGGAAAGAAGTGTGTGTGTGTGTGTGTGTGTGTGTGTGTGTGTGTGTGTGTGTGTGTGTGTGTGTGTGTGTGTGTGTGTGTGTGTGTGTGTGTGTGTTTGTGTGTGTATACACAAGCATGTACAACAGAAATAGAGATAGAGAAGTCCAGAGAAGAAGAAAAAGCAAAGAGCAAGGTGATACCAGAAAGGACAGATAAATACCTCAGACACCATGTTTATATAAGCACATCATTTTCCCATTAAGGTCCGTTTTCTGGTTACGCCTTTTATTCAGAAGATATTTACATGCTTCACGGCTATTGGAATATTTATATATACACGTGTAAACAGCATAATCCGAATAAACCTAAATGTTTTCTGGAAATACTACAAAAGTTCTTAACATTTTTAGTCATTTCGGAATTCGGACAGTAAATATAACCAGCTTATTCATGTCCACCTTAACACGAAAGCATGTGATGAATTGCAAAATGTTGGTCATTAACTTCTTAGACCATGACATTTTTTGAATGTTTGTCAAATGTGACCATGGACCACTTTTTTTTTTTTTATACATCATCTGATAGCTGAATAATAAGCTTCCCATTGATTTATGGTTTCTTAGGACAGGACAATATTTGGCCGAGATACAACTATTTCAAAATATTGAGAAAATTGCCTTTAAAGTTGTCCAAATGAAGTTCTTAGCAATGCATATTACTGATCAAAAATTAAGTTTTGATATATTTAATGGTAGGAAATTTACAAAATATCTTTATGGAACATGATCTTTATTTAATATCCTAATGATCTGTGGCATAAAAGAAAAATATAGTTTTATAATTTTGACACATACAATGTATTTTTGGCTATTGCTACAAATATACCCATGCTACTTATGACTGGTTTTGTGGTCCAGGGTCACAAATGTTAAAAGAAAACAAATCTGAGTCTCTTTCAATTTCAAATGTGTTTCTTGTCAATAACTTGACATTTCACATCTATATGTAATATCACTAGGAAAATACCTTTGTTTCAGCGCCACATGATTCTTCAGAAATTAATTCTATTTTTTTGATTGATTTGGTGATCAAGAAACATTTCTTGTTATTACAAATCTTGAAAAAAGTTGTGCTGATTAATATTTGTGTGGAAATTGTGATACATTTTCAAGATTGTTCGGTCAATAAAAAGTATACAAGAATAGCATGTATTTGAAATAGAATTTTTTTCGCTGACATCGAAATATTATGTTTCTGTGCACATTTATGCATTTCTAGGTGACAAACAGTGGGAAAAAGAAAATGTGTTTTTTCATAGGAAAAACACAGGAATAGTCTGTTATTATTTATTGCTAGTTCAGTGTTGTTGTGAGTTTTGGTTCTTTTGCTGTTGAAATAGCTGAAATCATTTGGTGAAGTGACATGGACAAGCGTTTTATATGCACATTCTGATTTACAGAAACAAAAAACTGTGAGAGAAACATACCATATATAAGCACAACTGACTCTTCGATGGCGTGCTGGTAGCTGAACTGAGAGTCCAGAAGGGCCCGGCTGACAAAAGAACCGTTGAAAGATGACTGGTACCAACCCACATGAAGATGATCAATGTTTACATGGCGTAAACTTCTCATCATCTCCATCTGATACTGAACTACAAGAGAAGAGAGAGAGAGAGAAATGGCATCAGGGTGGGGGAGAAGGCGTGATGTTGTGATTTCTCAGTTGCACATTTTGCTTGACGATTATTGTCTCTCTCATTATGTAGAGCTCTGAGCAGCTCTTCACCTGAAGAATAGGTCACAGTCACAACAAACAACAAGGACATATAAAGTGCCTTGAGAGGGAAAATATCTTACAGATAAAAATCATGCCTGCTTTGTTTCATTGTCAGTTAAAAATCTGTTAAGGGTAATAATTCTCGTGCCCTGGAGCCTGGGGACCGGGGACCGATATTCAACCAATATGAGATTTTAGCTGTTATTGCTATAAATTTGAAAATCGTTATACAAAAATAAATGGTAGAAAATTGAAGTAAGAATACTATACACACAATAAAACATTAAACAAATATTATGTATTTGGTTTTTACAGTGCAAAAAAAAAAAAAAGTATCTTTCTTAATTGGTATCTTTGTCTTGTTTTGCCGAAAAACAGTCTAAATGCTTAAAACAAGATAGCAATAATAATAATAATTCTTATTAAATATATTATTATATTATATTATTTGTATTATAATTAATTACTATTATTATTATTATTTAACACACACACGCGCGCAATAATAATATATTGTACAGTCGTGGTCAGAATTATTGGCACCCTTGGTAAATATGATCAAAGAAGGCTGTGAAAATTGATCTGCATTGTTAATGCTTTTGATCTTTTATTTAAAAAATTCACAAAAATCTAACTTTTCATTGGAGAATAAGAATTTAATATGGGAGGAAATATCATTATGAAATAAATGTTTTTCTCTAATACACATTGGCCACAATTAACAGCACCCTTTTATTCAATGCTTTTTGAAACCTCCATTTGCCAGTTTAACAGCTCTAAATGTTCTCCTATAATGCCTGATGAGGTTAGAAAACACCTGACAAGAGATCAGAGATCATTCCTTCATCCAGAATCACTCCAGACCCTTCAGATTCCCAGCTCCATGTTGGTGCTTCTTCTCTTCAGTTCACTCATTTTCTACAGGGTTCAGGTCAGAGGACTGGAATGGCCAGCAGAAGCTTGGTTTTGTGCCCAGTGACCCATTTTTGTGTTGTTTTTGAGGTTTGCGTTTGGATTATTGTCCGGTTGGAAGATCTAAACATGGCCCATTATAAGATTTCATAACAGAGTCAGTCACTTGTTGATTTTTATCTGTTGGTATTTGACAGAATCCATGATGCCATGTGTCTAAACAAAATGTCCAGGACCTCCAGCAGAAATATAGGCCCACAACATCAAAAATACAGCAGTATATTTCATTGTACACATGGGGTACTTTATTATCCCTGTGTTCACCAAACCCATCTTGAGTGTTTGCTGCTAAAAAGCTCATTTTTTAGTTTCATCTGACCATAGAAGCCAGTTCCATTTGAAGTTCCAGTCGTGTCTGATAACTGAATATGCTGGAGTTTGTTTTTGGATGAGCTAGGAGAATTTTTCACATGTGGTGATATAGGGGTTGTTTGAAAATTGTTTTTTAAGCTTTTCTGACCCCGAAAATAAACCTCTCTCTACAATTCTCCAGCTGTGGTCCTTGAAGAGTCTTTGGCCACTCAAACTCTCGTTCTCACCGTGCATTAGGACGATATAGACACACATCCTCTTCCAGGCAGTTTCGTAACATTTTCTGTTGACTGGAAATTCTTAATTATTGCCCTGATGGTGGAAATGGGAATTTTCACTGCTCGCGCTCTTTTCTTAAAGCCACTTCACTAATTTGTGAAGCTCAATTATCTTTTGCTGCACATCAGAAATATATTCTTTGGTTTTTCTCATTGTGATGGATGATTAAGGGAATTTGTTTTCCCTCCTATTTATATTTCTGTGAAACCGGAAGCCATGGCTGGATAATTTCATGTGCATAATCCCCCTGGAGTGCTGAAAATTGGGAATATGAATGGGAATATACTTCAGAGATATTTTACTCATAAGAATTTCTAGGGGTACCAATAATTGCGTCCAACGTGTATTTGAGAAAAACATTTATTTCATAATGAGATTTTCCCCCATTTTCAATTGTTTTAGTTCAATGAAAGGTTAGATTTTTGTAATGTTTTTAAATAAAAGATCAAAATGATTAATAATGCAGGTTTATTTTCAGAGCCTTCTTTGATCATATTTACCAAGGGTGCCAATACATTCTGACCACGACCGTATGTATGTATGTATGTATGTGAATATTATATATATATATATATATATATATATATATATATATATATATATATATATATATATATTAGTGCTGTCAATCGATTAAAAAAAATCAACTAATTAATCGCACATTTTTTCTAAAATTCTGAGATTTTCAAGAATTTCATATTTTTTCTGAGATTTTCAAAAATTTCATATTTTTTTCTGAGATTTTCAAGATTTCAAGAATTTCATATTCAATCTTCAAATTAATGTAGAAACAACAAAGTATATTTTTGATATTTGTTTAATGCCATCTTTTTTTATGACAAGGCAAGTATCACTGATACCAACTGATGTCTCTATGGATTTTTTTCCTAATATTTAACCATTGACTATAGCCATTCAACAGTGTAATTGAGGGCTATCAATTTAACATTTATTAGACTTTAAAAAATAACTAATTCAAGTGAACTTAAAACAATCTTCACATAAACCCAATATAATAAATGTCATATAGCCTATAGCTACCTGTGCCCTTCAGAAAGAAAATATAGCCTAATTTAATAAATTTATCAAACACTAAATTCAAAATTATATAAAGATAAAACTACAGAAGTTATTTATTTCCTCTTTTTAGTCTTGTTCTTTGATTAACAAACATCACAGCAGCTGGTTATTAGCAGAGCCATAGAGACAGAGTTGAAAAAACGGAAGTTCGGAACGTTCGATCGTCACGTGATCCACGTATAACTCAAATAGTTCCAGGAAGTCCATAGCGGGCAATTGGAATACATTGAGTTAATGAGACAGAACTGTGATTTTTGGTAATTAGCAGACTATAAAGTAATTTCTTTACATTATTTATATAAATATATGTAAATGTATGCGTAGTGTTTTTAAAAGATAAAATCCGCTAATATTTGAGGATTAATGTGGTCAGCTATCCTTACCTGCCATGTTAACATATTTTAGGCTGATGTTACCATGGTAAAAGTCCATGTTTGCTATATAAACGACATCGTGGTCTTTTACCAAGGTAAGCCTCTCTGTATAAATATAATTGTGTGTGTGTGTGTGTGTGTGTGTGTGTGTGTGTGTTCTAACCACTTGTATGTTAGTCAAGTGCAATCACATCTTAACGTTCATTGTCGTTTTATTAATCTCATGGTAAATGTTAAGTTTGTTGTCTTTGAAAATTCATTCCAAATAAGTGAAGATATTTTAAGATTAAGTGTAAATTAATCTCGTTTAATGTTTTTGATTCTTGTGCACCCCTCCATTATTAATATATAAATATATATTTGGAGTATATTCAAATTTAAAATAACTTAAAACATTTTTACCCATTTAATCATATATTTTATGTATGTTAACTTTTGTTATGAGAAATGGTTAAGTGATGCTCCATCACATTTCAGTCCTGTGGCATCTGCTCCTTCAACACAATGCTTCTACAGTAGCTAAGACATTTAAGTATAAAATACAGTAATACAGTACAGGTTTATTGTGATTACTTCTATAAAATAGTAGTGGTACGTAATACATTTTTGGAAATTTAGCCTAGCATGATTCTGAAATGAAAACCGCTCGCCTATTTTAAACTTTTTATTCTCACTTAGGTCCATCAGCATCCTTTGCAATAAATCTAAATCTATTAAATAACTTCCCAGCAGCAGAAATCAAGTTTAAAAGCCTTAATTGCACAACAACGAATGAAACTGCCAGAAGATAATGAATAACATCCCGTAAATCTACTAATTAAGTGAGGAATAATCTAATCTAATCTAAGGTAATTTGATTAGCTGTGCTGATAATATACAATTTTGTTCGATAAATGTCTTACCTTTTAAAAGTTCATCACAGCGATCTCTTCTTCTGCATCTCTACGGCGCTGATAGTATGAGCGCTAACTTCCGGGAACTATTGAGCAGCTCCATGATCCGCCATTGCTGTAAAAAAACGGTCCATTGGAGTCAACGGAGTTGTCGCAACTCTCTCTCTCTATGGCTCTGGTTATTAGGTTATTTTGGCCGCTACTTTAAAAACTGCCACTGCTGAACTTGATGCGGATCTGACACGGCTTTAAATGTGACTCATAAATAATAAATATTTGCATGCACAGTTTTAAGGCAGCTTTAATCGCCTTCTTTTGTAACTTCATGACTTAACTGACAGCATAACTACAATATTGCATACTCGTAGTTTCATTTGGGTTTGAATATGATACAGCGCTTTAATATAGCCTATATATTATACCCAACTGGGTTATGATCAAGACTAATTTTCAACCCAAAATTAGGTTAAAACAACCCAACGTCCCAGCGGCCATAACCCAGCGTTTTTTAGTGTATATTGTATGTATATATATATATATATATATATATATATATATGTATATATGTATATATATATATATATATATATATATATATATATATATATATATATATATATATATGTATATATGTATATATTACATAATAAAATATTTACACATATATACACATTCATACACACACATATTTTTATTATTTCAGAAATTAATTTCAGAAAATTAAGTATATTTTAGATATATTTTATCTTCACTGACTTCCTGTGGTCACTGAATGCTTCAGCCATTTGAAAAAAACAGCATCAATATCCTGTTAAACTCAAAACTTTAAAACCCATATTCACAATTTAGCACAATAGCATCTGGATGCCTTAATATTCAGAAGGATTTTAGGATAAACTTAGGATAACTGAGGACAACCAAAGTAAGATCAAGGTAATCTTATTTGAATCCACAAATGATTAAATAGCAGTCTGTTCATGCTCGGTGTATAAATCGTCTGCTCTTCAGTGCCATGTAAAAACACATCCTTTTCTTTTCTAGCATATGCACCATGAGCTTATGAGCAAGAACCCTCTCTGACAGAACTCAGACGACCTTGATGGGGGTTTTAATGCTTAAATGAAATGGATTCTAAGTCTTGGACATTCAAGACCTCTGTTAGTAGATCAATCTCACTGTAGTATTGCCAGTTAGCTTTGTTTACTGTGAGTTGACATTAAACACTACATTTCTTTCTGGATGAAAATTTTATGCACCATAATTAAACTCTACAGCTTATACATGACCGACTGATCAACAAATGAGTGTAAAAAACCTTAAAGAAGGTGCACAATATAGGTCAATGTTACTAAAGAGAAGATATTGACAAGCTGATATATCGGCTGAGCCCAAGAGTCTTGCAAAGGGCATGTTGTAGAGGGCTAAGAAAACTCATATTAGTCCATCCCTAGTGTATAGTATGATCACATATCTGTGCAAGTACACAAACTTTCAGGACAGACATGCACTTCAGCAGAGTGCACTTACGGAGTACTGGGCTTCCTGTCAACTTCGACCCAAACACGGCCAGATTTGGTACTACAGATAGCGATAAATGTACGAACAAAGACACATTAACTCCTCGGCTTTGCTGGACAACAATTTCCACTCTTGTGTGCCAAGCCAGAATCCTGATGTCCCGAAAATACCCCCTCTTGACAATTCAAAGGCCATTCGGTTTTATCCCGAATGCAAAAGGGAGATAGCAGGATTATTAACAGAGGAAACACGTCGAGGATGAACATAACAAGGGTCTTCATTTTATTAAAACAGCCAGAGAGTCTCATAAGGTATATTAAATAAGAAGTGGTCCGCTCTCATGAGAAAACATCTGCGATATGAAGACTAGCCGTAGGATGGAAGGCAACAGTAACTCAAAAAAATTGAAACTAATCAAATGGTTGATCCTTTGGGGGGAGCACATCTCTAAAAGGAAATGTGTGAGAAAAGAGGGTTGGAGGGGACGAAAACAAATGGCTCTTTTAGAGTGGATACAAAACGGACTTCAAAAGCAGTGAAAAATGTGTGCATTCCAGTACACGGCACAGTTTTAAAACCACAAACCAGATTTTGCAAGGACAAATGAGTTGCATGAGAATAAAGAAAAAAAAAACAGAAAAGATGTAAAAAGAAAAAAAGAGACAAAACGAACAAACCCAAACCCCCTAAAACACTTGAAACAACAACACAAAAAACAAGATAATGAGAGTCTTGCTGATGGCATCCTGTAATTAAATGGATTTTCATACGGAAAAAACACCACCCTAAAAAAATATAAAAACAAGGCCAAACCCACCAGATTTTTTGCATGGAAGATTTTTTTTTGCACGATTCGAGACCTCGCATTAACTTTTTGACTTCTTCTGTGGACACTTCAAATGTTGTGGGTTACAAACAGAAAAACAAGCAGGCCTAAAAATGGCAGATCTGCACAGCAATGTAGGCGCCTCGATTTCAAAATGCTAATGTTAAAGTAGTACCAAAAAAAGAAATGATCAAAGATGTTAAATTAAACGGTACAATATCATCATCACTCCTTAGCACCTCAAGGTCAAAGCAGTAAGGCAGAGTGTATTTTAGGTTGTGTAAATATAATAGCCATTGCTTTTGTCTGTACTTGAATCGTGCAGCTTATTTCAGAGAAACGTGCTATATTCCAAGTAGCCTAACAATTTTCACCTAGCAAACCATAAAACTATGAATATGATATGATATTCTCAACGTTTGGGTGTGCAAACAACCACTCAACACGCTAGCAACATGATAAAAACCACTCAAAACATGTTAGTAATCCAACAGAAACGCCCTGGCAACCATATTATGGTGGTGATTTACTTCCGAAAAATGTAAAAGTGTAATTTTTGTTCATATGTTTTGTATCCAAATTAACCAAAAGGAAACCAAAAAGTACTTTCCATCCCAGAATCCTACTTTCACAGAAACAGTCTATATCATTTACAACTGTAGTCATCTAAAAGTAACCTTAACACAACCTCAAACTAAATTTAATTCTAATACTAATGACTCAACACGACAGCTCACCATGTGACTTTTTCTCAATCCTTCAGTGCCATGCAGAGGACGGGCGTAAAGGCGTATTTATATTAAAAACAGGCCTGTGTCGTGCTAATCGGATCAGTCTGTAACTTACATGAGACACTGGTGCCACTGGTTTATGAAAAGGTTCAGCTCACATAGGCCCCATCTCAAATGGCACCAAATTCTACACTTTGTAACATGGCCTACTGGGTAATAGTCCGCTGTGAAGACCACACCAATGCAAAAGGGCACATTGTGCCGTTCGTGAGCACCTTAAAATGTCAAACGGGACACCCCATGGCCGCAAATCCACATCAAGTGCAGAATTTGGGACAGGGACCACAGTCATTCTGGGATAGGCTTGAATGCATTTTATTTTAGATACTGATGAAAAGTATCATTATGTCAAAATTTATAAGTCAAGAAGCTTTTTTTTTTTTTTTTTTATAAAAAGGACATTTTGAATGATAAATTCAAAGATTATCAAGTGCAAAATTATATATAAAACATTTACTGGCTGGATGAACTGTTCAAAATGTGCAAAACAACCATTTTTTCTCAATAAAATAAAACATTTTGAATTATAATTGGTGATAAATATTCAATGATTATCAACAAATGAATAATTTTCATTAAAACATTTACCGGCTGAATCAAACGTTCAGAATGTGCAAAATGAACCTGTTTTTCCTCTATATAATAGAACATTTGGAAAGATAACTGGTGATAAATATTTACTGATTAACAACAAATGAACAATGATGATTATTAAAACATTTATTGGCTGAATAAAACGTGCAAAATGAACCTGGCCAATACAGCACTAGTGTTTTTTTTTTGTTTGTTTTTTTCCACACTGATGTGTTCCTTTATCGTGTCCTGGATAAATAAGGACAGGATCACAGGTGACACATGTCATCTGCAGGCAAGTCGATGCAATTTCTCCACACGCTGAAACCTGGGGCAGCGGCTCGCGATGCTACAGCCCAGCACCTGGAGTGCTAATGAGAGGCGCCATCTCACTCTTGTTCCATCTATGCACCCGTCTCGATCTCTTGGTCCTTTTCTTCATTTCTTTTCCCCCCTTTTCTGATACAAGGCTCCTGTCTCACAGACTTGTTAGATAAATTCAGACAGTGACAGCTTGTCAGGTCTCTGCGACAGGGTAGGATAGCCCAGAAAAATGTGTGAAGATCTACTTCCCCGAAAGGCATGCAAATCTCAGCACACTTAAAGCGGTAGGTCACCCAAAATGATAATTCAAGGAATACCAGTATTATTATCATAATATTGCTGGTAACAGATAAATAGCCCATAGTAAAATTCTATACTTTGTGTAAATAAATAAATAAAATTAAATTCATATAAAATTCTACAAATAAAATAGGTTACTGTTCAAAATTTTGGGTTTGGTAAGATTTTTAACGTTTAGTTTTAAGTCTCACAAAAGCTGCATTTATTTAATCAAAAATACAGTAAAAACATGCTGATTTGGTGCTTTAAGTTTTTTATTTGTTAAATATATACATATATATATATATATATATATATATATATATATATATATATATATATATATATATATATATATATATATATATATACACACACATACATACACACACACACACACATACATACATATATATATATGTTGAAAACAGATATTTTTCTGGTTAATATTTTTGTAAAAAAAAAAAAAAAATTCAGAATTCAGACTATACTGTCACGTTTTAATCAATTTAATGTTTGCATGCTGAAGAAAAGTATTTATTATACATTTTTAAGTATTTCTCTTAAAAAATAAAATCATAATTATTTTGGAATAAGCTAAATATAATGGTGTTACTAAATTCGTAGAGTTTTTAAAAATAACTGAGCGTTAGATGATGGCAAAGCTTAATGCCAAAATATAGCAAAAAAAATAAAACATCTAATAATAGTAACCAGTACGTTGTCAATAAATTTACACCCTCTCACCATCATTTACACCAGGGATCATCAAATCTGGCCCACGAGATCCACTTCCCTGCAGAGTTTAGCTCTAACCCTAATCAAACACATGCTAATCAGTGTCTTCAAGATCATTAGAAAATCACAGACAGGTGAGTTTGATCAGGGTTGGAGCTAAACTCTGCAGCAGATTGGCCCTCCAGGGAAAGATTTGAGGAACCCTGATTTACACCCTCTCAAGTCTCAAGAACTTACTTTTTTCTGTAGAACACAAAAATTTAACAATGTACACAGGGCATTTCAAGCTCCAAAAATCATTATTTCTGCAACCAGTGCTGACTTTTTTGTTTGTTTGTTTCAAAGTGGGATATAAGTATGAGCTGTTTAATAATGAACATCATAAATCAGGTTCATATACTCATTCATATGAGACTATACGCTCCTGCAAGGATGTCACAAACTCATTAGAATTAGCAGGCATAGGTTTCTAATTCTATACTATAAACTTTAGCTTATAATGACTTCAAATGTCTACACCAGCAATGAATATATCCTAAGAGCTCAAAAAACTTTGACCTTTTGTTTTCTTCATGCACTTTTCCTGTCTCTTAAGCCTACAATTCCACAGCTAACATCATACCAGCCGTTGTGCATTGACTGTCTACAATGCTCTTCTATGTTAGTCCTTTTGATAAGAACTTTCAGCAGCAGAAATAGCAGACCTGTCAAAGCTGAAGTCATACTTGTACCGATCTAAACAAGGATGTGAAGCATTAAAAACACTATTCATGCTTTAAAAAAAAAGCACAGTGGCATCATAGAAAGCTGGCGTTTAGCTAAAGAGCTATGGCGCCATCTAGCGTAAGCACTTTTTCTGGTCATGTCCTAAATAAATCAGAACCTCTACTTGTAAATCTGTATGATCTGCAGGCAATCACCGACACACACATGTAAACACACAAACAAGCAAGTAATCAGCAGGGCAAATAAAACAAACAAGCGTGCTACTGGTTTCCATAATTCATAAAATACAGCATAAATTGAATCTAAATCAAATAGGAGACATTCCTGGCTGTTTGGCTAAAGTCTTAAGCTTGACACGGCCCGTACACGTCTCTCAACAAAGACATAGTGTCAATACGTCCCAGCGCTTAATAGCATCATGTCCTGGGGCCTTTCTCTCTGCTAGGCAAGCTGAACTAAGCTGTTGTAACCCCTTCAGCTAGGTGACCGCCTCAGTGCACGCTATGCCCCTCGGGAAGCGGGAGGTGTATCTGTCTCTCTCTCTCTCCGTTACTCCATGGTCCCTGCTTCCTAATTACACCAGAGGAATCATCTACACCACATCACAAGCTCCTGCTGATCTGTCAATCATATTTCCGCTGAGCAGCAAGGCAATGCTTCAGCCCTGAAGAGATGGAGAAGGAAAGCAAGCTAAAGATCAACACCTCCCTGGTGGGCTCCGTAAGCTCGGATGGAAGAGGTGCGTGTCTGCTGTCTGTGTGTTCGTACATCCTCTTTACTGTCTTGTATTACTGCTCTTCTTTGATCTAGTAATATTTATTATTTTGATTCAAGATCATACTCATAAATCAAAGGGTGTGAGCGCTGTGATGGAAAGAACAACAAAGAGATGCATCAGTCAAAAAAGATGTGCAGAAATGCTGCAAATATGCATGTGACAGCTATTGATTAAAACTAGTGAAGCTAAAAGGTTGAAGGTCACTATATATCAAAGCTTCCTGGGTCAATGAGACGATGTTCATTTTATCTTATCCATTAATTTATTCAAACTACAATTCATACGCTACCAATAAAAAGTTTTTGTAAGAAAGTCTCATGCTCAACAAGGATGCATTTATATGATCAAAAATACAGTAAAAATAGTAATATTGCGAAATATATTGAACTGTTTTAATATATTTTAAAATGTAATTTATTTCTGTGATGACACCTTCGGTCTTCAGTGTCAAGATTTCAAGATTTTTCAATGAACCGAAAGTTCGGAAGAGCAGCATTTATTCCTGAAATACAAATATTTTGTAATTTTATAAATGCTTTTACTGTGACTTTGAGCAATCCAGCCGTGCTTAATAAAAGAAAGAATACACCTCTTCTATAAGGAGCATGTATTAATTTTTTTTTTTCTTGGTGGGCAAATTTGGTATGACCAACATGTAGAAACATGCACAGAAAATAATAATAAAACAAATGATACCATGGAGCACCCCTGCAAACCTTTATGACTGCATCAAGGTCAATAAGTTGCTAAATATCAAATAATTTTACCTTTTCTTGACAAGAGAAGTTTAGATCAGGTTGTAAAATGCCATGTGGTGTCTCCTCATATATATTTTTACCTTGAAAAAGGAGTAATTTAGACTGTCTTGAAAATGTCATAAAAGTTTTCCGAAACCAATGTGAATGCAAAGAGTACATTCCTAAGACGATACCAGCAGGGGGAAAAAAAGACAGAACAACTAAAATGGGAACATGAGAGATCCAGGCTGTAAGGAGTTATGTATGAAGGATGTCTGATTCCCCGATGTTAAAGAGATAACCTGGTGCTGATGTCTTGCCGAGCATGACCAAAGCGAGCCTCAGCGAGAAGCTCATATCCATCACGTAGTTGCCGCTTTCTGTCAGGCACCGAGAAAGACGCCCTATTTTATGACACAAGGGGTCCCACAAAAATAAAACCGTGAATCACACACAGCACACAGTGTTCCGATGCTAGTGAACGGCCTGTGGTGAGGAAGGCAGGGAGGGGCCCCTGTGGCGATAAGCCCGTTTCTTCGGAGAACTCTGCGCCCTTCAAGTCAGCCAACTCACGTTGAGTACAGCCAATGAGACAAGACCAACGAAGTCAGTAAGTACCCTTGGAAAACACAAACTAGGGTTGGGTAGACGCAAGTGTGCCCCAGAAACAGGGCGTGTTATTGCCAGGAATCACTAGAATGTTCCCAGAACAAGCAATAAGCTATTAAAGCCTTGAATAAAGTCTTGGACAGTGCATGAACTACAAAAAACCCATATTCCCAAAACTAGTTGTGGATGAGATTTATTTGATGTAAGGTTCATAAAAAAAAAAACTTTGTGAGGGACTGGAGTAGTCAATCTGAAAGTACCCTGCAAAGTTCAAAAGGTCTGCGGTCTTGGTCTCAAAACATGTTGGTCTGGATCTGATCTTTGGACTTTGACTTTCATCAGGATTCTGGTCTTGAAACATCTAGTTAGACAACAATGCAAGTTACTGCACACCATGTCTAATTCTCCACATACAGGCCATAATACATTAAGCCCTAGATCCACAAACCAACCCAAAAATGGACTAGTGTTTGTACACTCCATCTGCTGAAGCATCTGCTCTGGCTGCTTCAACTCTGCAGTGTCTTGACAGAATCACAGACCCACACAGTCCTGTAAATCCCCATTTTCCACAAACGATCCCCCGGCAGAATAGCATCAGGCCTATTTCTACTGCTACTACCACTGCAGCTTGAGTTACTGAGACCAAATGCTTATACATTATTAAAACAGTGTACATTTCTTGAAATTTTAGGACCTTGAGCTCTTCTCTTTCCTCATTGTTATGAGTATGAGCAGCTCATTATGTCAGGCTATGAGATTCTACCAAAGGGCTAGCATTTACAAGCTCTTTCTGCTAATGCTAATTAGCTCCTTCAACACTGTAGGTTCAGTTCAGTTTCAGGAGCTAAGCCACATGAAACACTGTAGCTACCAATAACCCAAGAACACTTTATAGATTTAGACTACAGAAACTGAATCACATCTTCAATATAAATATGTTGTTTCCAATTACTAGTATTGGCTGTGGTATAGATCCAAAAACAAAGCAACATAAATTTTACTCAACTGGAATAAAGTAAAAATCTGGCAACAGAGGTATTAAACTGTATCTTTAGAACTAATCAGGCTAAAACTTATATATTCTTTAGTTTTCTCCAGCTAATGTCCATGCACATTCAAGCTGAAAAACCATTTGATCACTTGAAAAATGCATTAAAAAAAAATGACTGGCTCGTTTAACTGAGAGGCAGGACTCCATATCCTACACCCGTATTGAGCATCACAATTTTCTTGTTCATTTTTCTGCAAATGAAACCTTACCCTGGCCTTGGTTGAACATAACCTGCGGTGAGGTGCTCTCTAAAATGATGGGAAAAGCATTTCAGTTTGTTGTATCTTCTTTCACCCCAATTTCTCAAAAGCAAATGGGTTTACCTTTGAAAAAAGCCCTTGAACCATCCATGTCTGTTGTCAAGTGGTAAATGCAAGGGCATTAAATGTAAGGCCAGCTGTCGAATGGAAGCCATTTCATCCAATGATTACTCTTCATGATCATATAACGAATAAAGGAGCATAAGGCTGTTTTACAAGAGCAGGTGCACCATAAGTCACAAACATGGTTTGATCATGATGCTGCCACATTCAATATGATAATGACCTCACATGCAAAATGTCAATAATAATGTAATTAACACCTTGTATGATTTCCTCGATCACCAGATCTATAATTTTTGAACATTTAGGTGCCACATTTCTAGTTGCATACTATATGTGACATGCTCTAGCATTGCAGGAAGTTGCAATGAGGCAACTGAAAGCAAGAAAAAAAATATTACTTTTTTTGTTTAGTATTCTTAAAAATCACAAAGCCTTTCAAAATGGCAATTTTATCATGTAATTCAAACAATAAATGCCATTTTTAAGCACTTTATCATTAAAATAGTCCATGTGACATCAGAGGTTATGAAGTTATGAGAATAGTTTTAGAATATTACGTTTGAAGCACTGATGTCACATGGACTATTTTAACGATGTTTCAGGGCCATGAACGTGTCAGTTGTGTTGTTGTCTATGCAGGGTCAAAAAGCTCGGAATTTATCAAAAATACCTTAATTTGTGTTCTGAAGATGCATGAAGGTCTTACGGGTTTGGAACGACATGAGGGTGAGTAATTAATGACAGAATTTTCATTCTGCGATGAACATAGTTTAAGTTATTGTGGATTTGAAAATGCATTCCGAGCCGAGCATGACCCTAGCTGTCAATCATTACATCAACGCGGGGCTCGGCAACAGGACGCGCAATAGGTCAATATTCACCATTAACCAAACTCTTTTCACTTGCCTGAACATCTCTCACCGTTTACACTCGGATTGATGCACATAAGCAAACAGACAGTGCTATTCTACACTTATTTACCTATTTTCCACCTTACACAATGGGAGTGGGGGTGGGGGGGTGGGGGGGCTTTGGGGGCTCGAGCCCCTGCCCTTTTTCAAAATTATTCAAAAGTGCCACTCTCGGACAAATATCAATGATATTGTGGTCAATAAAACAAAATTCATTTGAATTCTAATTAACATGACAATGTGTACAAAACGGTAACTAATCGCTCAAAAGTCGGAAACTTCCTGTTTATTTTTACATATCTGTCAAATCTGAGGCGTTGCTATGGGTTGCGTGTGTTTTGCTTGACTGACTGATATTCCACAGTCTGTTCAGAAACCATAGGCTCTGATTATAAAATTTAAATTATATAACTGAATTTTCATTTTCATTTTGCACTAAATGTTGCACATATGTATGGGAAAATGTCAATTTAAATAAAGAAATACATTTTCATTTTACATATTGCATTGCCATTTTGCATATTACATTGCAAATTGAAATTTGCTACACATATGCTTCTATAAAAATGATGGAGCAGGTCACATATACCAAATTTATTTAACATTTTAAGACAACTTTTTCATCTTAAAACCAGCATACAGGGCACTGCATCATTCCAATTATTCCGAACTCACACCATCACCTCTTGTCCTCAATTGTCCCTCAGGCGCTCACCTTTGTCTCAGTTGCTGTGCCTACCAGCTGCACAGAGCGGGGGATGCGGAGGAGGAGGATGAGGAGGTGGTGTCAGGCAAGATGCGAGTCATTAGCAGCATTAGCGTTTTCATCCACTTTGTCGCTGCTGTGCGAAACAAACCCTTTTAGTATCCCGCACCACACCACCTCCACTTTACCACACAGAGTTCCGGCGTCGCTCTCCACTCAGGAGTCTGCGTGAAGGATGGAGCCGACCCAGTGTGTGCCCGACACAGATAACTTTATCTCCCGACACAGACATGCGCACCCATTGAAACGCTCAAATCCCAAGCCTGCCAAACACCTTGGCCCAGACATCTCCTTACTCTCACCGAAGCCACGCAAATGCAAGAGGTGAGACATCAATTTGGGCACTATGTGAATAACACTTGTGCGGGAATCGGGAACGGCTGCAGAGGCACACTGTGAGCATTACATGCCCCCCATGCACGAAACAAACTAATATGTCGTCCGAAGCGAGGAGGCCAAGGGCACAAAGTCTAATCTGATAAACCGAGCCCACGTGGAGAGAGGCAGAAGTCAATTCTGTGACCTCTCCTTTACACTTTACTACTAGTTATACATACAAAAAAAAAAAAAACACATGAAAGTGCATCAAATAGGGCTGCACGATATAGCATCTCAGCATTGATTTCGCGATGTGCACATCCGCGATAGTTACATCGCAGGATGTGCGATTTTTAGTATACTGATCGTTATATTTATACTGATTGTTTTTGTGACAGCTGTCGCCCCCACTGTCTAAACTGGAAGCGACAAGGCAACCGTTGCAAATCCTTTAACTTTGTGTTAGTACATCATAAAAAGCAAGAGCTGATAAAATGTAAAAACTGTAACTTGAATGCAATGTAAGTCGCTTTGGATAAAAGCGTCTGCTAAATGCATAAATGTAAATGTAAATGTAAAAAGAACGAGGGATTTATTTGCCGTGTCGCACCGCATCCAGTGTACACAGCATCACTGATCATAATGGGTTCAATAGTATTTTGTCGCATCGCTCGTGTCCGGTGTAGACCTGGTGAGAGCCACGCAGATGCACGTGAACACTGAATTCCTTTCACTTCCGCATCTATTTGTGCCTGAAATGACACATACACGCGAAATTGTCAAAATGCATGTCTCTGCAGTCTGCAAGTCTCCTTGCAAACACAGTTGCTTATGGCTTGGGAGAAGGTAAACAATTGATAAAGAAAATGGATAGTATGTTGGTTTAATTTTCCTGAGGCTTTCTGTGTCATGAATGTTAATCAAGAAAAATCTACTTTTGTAGCTTTAAGAAAGATTTATTAGATTTAATTTATACAGTGAAGACTATGCAGTGTTGTTTTACATTTGATTATTCAACTAGTATACCTGAATACTGTTAGACTTACCGGAAAAAAATAAAGCACTGTTTATTTAATTTATATCTTTGTTCTATTACATTTATCTATGTTTGTAATTTGTTTATTTCTCTATGCTGGTTTACTCACCTACAAAATCACTCCAATCATTGATTTTTTTTTTTTCCAAATAGAGCTTTTCAAGTCAACTGGTGTTTTTTTCCCTCCATATTACAATATATATCGCAGAAATACAAAATATCGCAATGTGAGTATTTTCCAATATTGTGCAGCCCTAGCATCAGAAAAACTTACTCATATAATGACCCAATTATTGTTTGATGGGGAATTCCTTGACTGGGGATAGCAAAGGAATCGACCACCATTGTTTACATTGTGCCAGCTTTGTAGTTTTATTGAAGTTATATTAATGCATTAAATATTCTTTTTTTTTTTTTTTTTTTTTTTTAGGATTACCCTAATTTGTATTCGCAATCATTAAACTAATCAAAAAAAATCAAACTAATCACAAATCATAAAAACATCGCAAACAAGAATAATCACATCAACAAGTGTATATTATTGTATGTATTTTTGTATTTTACTATATTTATTATTTTTAGTATTTTGGAGTCTTCTGTCCAAGAAGCTTTTTGCGCAAGACAATAGATAATCATGGGCATTTAGCACAATCAAAGACCGCAGTTAGATTAATTCATTAAACAATGTGTTACTTCTCTGTCATTTATTTCTGAAATAAATATTTGACCAAGACTGTTTCTCGTGAATTTTGCCTCTATAAAATTAGGTACTGGAAACAGCTAAGTAACAACGTTGATAGGCTACTCAAGATAATGACATCTCTAAACTGGACTAATTTGAACGGTCACGTTGTTTTAATAAAGGGAATTTAAGACTTTGTTTTGGAAATAAAGAATAAATGTGTAATAATGACTGCAATCTTATATTCTATTCTTGACCCTGTTCTGATGAAAATGTACATGTGTACAGTATGTGAGGTAAATTCAGGTCAAAGAGTCAATTCCATTGACTGCTACGATGGCATGGAGTTGAGGTCAACTACAAAAATCCTGGAATCAAACACCCCTAGTATCAAAAATACATAAATAAAACAGCTTATGAATAACATATCACCTGATGTTACATTTACCTCAGGAAAGTCACTCAAAGTGTGTAGCTTGTTAGTTAGTTAGGAAAAATAAACTTTGGATTAGTTACAATATAAATCGCTAAAATAATAATCGTAAATATACTATTATTATTAAATATATTAACTATATTGATACACCATATTTTAAACTAATCTGTTAGTGGTAACTGAATTTAAAAACTGTCCAAATAAACGATTGGAATCTTAAGAGGGCATTCTCGCAATAACATCTGTGATAGTCACTATTTAAATCATTATATCTCGACCATTCCATAAGTAGAAACATAGTAATACTATAATTAGAAAAGTTAGACTTTCATTTCGAGGATAAACCTAACATGTGTTTATGGGTCAAAATAACTCAAAATAACGGAGCAGGTCATAGGTAGCAGGTATGAATCGGGAACAGTTGTAAAGGTGCGTACTGAATCTTACAAGGCCCAAGGCCGAACCGCCGACTGCGCAAAACAACTAATATATTGTCCGAAGCGAGGGGGCCACAGGCGCAGCAGCTAATATGATATGCCAAGCCTACGAGGAGAGGCAGAAGTCATTTCTGTGATGCTGACCGACTAATGAAAACAAATCACAGGAAATAAACACTAGTCAATGAATGATGCGCAATAACGCAGGCTGAAATATGCTAATGGGACTATCAAAATATGTCTTGGGGTGAAATTTACAAATGGAAAGATGGAAATGGACGTGAGCGGAGTCTTTCGTGCCATTAGTGGACAAACATACCCAAACATCTGCCACAAACACACATGCTTTCCACTGACCCTGACCTGAATTAGGTTCGCCTCGGGGTGAGATGCAGCCCGGCTTGCGAGACTTCCGGGCACTCATTACCGTTCTAGAACTATCCTCCAGGACAGACGGAGAAGACATGGGGAGAAGTGAGGGAGAAAAAAGGAGTAGGGGCAGTAGAGGAAAGTTGCTGGAGGGGGGGAAATGAAAAATAAGGGTTTGTTATGGTGGAGACAAGCTGCAGAGCAATGCATTTCAAAGCAAATATTTCTGGGCTCGCACTGGGAGAGCGAGGGTGGTGAATGGTGCCCAGGGGGCAGTGAAGCGGCACTCGCCTGATCTGATCTAACCGGAGATTAACCGCGGCTCTAATCCTCGCCACGGGCAGTGGCGGAGACGTGACGGGCCGCACTCCACCCTCGACAGGGCAAAAGACAGAGCCGCATGATCTCACTCTGATGAGCAAAAACTCATTAGGCCGTGCTGTAAACTTCACGACACTGCTTACCGTCCCTGCAAGCAACACTTAACCTCGCCCACTCTGAGACAACAAGTGAACGCATGCAATGGGGTATTCAGGCGGATTGCACATTTGGGATGTCATCTCAACAGGAAGGGCTCCAAAACAGGGTTTGTGCACACTAGGAGACAGATATGTAAGAGATGGTTTCTTTTTTCAGCAATCAGTTAGTTATGAAACAGTTTAAGAGAAGAAGTGCTGGTTAATACATGACGAAAACGTGGACCATTCCATTAAGGAAACAAAAATGTTGAGCATTAATTTTGTGTACATTACTGCTCTAAAGTTTGGGGTTGGTAAGACTTTTAAAACATTTCTTCAGCATTTAAAATAACTTTTCTATCTTCTTATATTTCAAAATGTAGTTTAGATCCAAAGCTGACTTTTCAGCAGTCTCCAGTGTCACGTGATCCTTCAGAAATCATTCTAATTTGCTGATTTGCTGCTCAAAAAACGTATAACTTAGAATTTCTTGTTGTGCTGCTTAACATTTTTATGGAAACCGTAATAGATTTTTACAGGATTCTTTGATAAACAGAAAGTTCAAAAGAACAGCATTTTTGAAGTACAAATCTTTACTGTCACTTTTAATCAGCACTTTTCATGCATCCTTTGTGGAAAAAGTAATAAAAAAATTTTTACTGACCCCAAACTTTTGAATGGTAGTATATATAATGGCAAAATTACTTTTAAATTTGTTTACAGTTTATTAGGAACAAAAACTACATCCAATTAAAAGTGTGAAGACATTGCATGGTTGTGCTCGCAAATATATATTAGGGGTGGCACGGTACACATATGTCAAGGTTCGGTAAGTAACTCGGTTCGTGGGTCACAGTTCGATACAATTTCGGTACAACAGGAAACAAAACAAAAAAAAAAACTAGCTCGGTTTCTTTTCATTTATTTTGAACAGACAGTAGTACAAATTACTATTTTTTCCACCTAGATGTGAAAATACTAAATATTATTACATTATGTTATATATATAAAATCTACAGTACATATAAATAAATAAATTCTTGAAATATATTTGATTTAGTTTAGAGATAAACAAGGGGGAAAAAAACAGTGCAACATGTAACAGCCTATATATGCTGAGTTTCAGTTCATTTTTGTGACAAGCTTAATTTGTTCACAGAAAGGAAACTCAAATGGCAGAAAGCGACATCCTATTTGTTTTCTTTTTTTGTTTTCATTGTGAGTGTACACAAATAAAAGCAGACCTTTATACTGTGATTATTAATAAGACAATAAGTGTTTAAAGTTGATTCTGCTGGTATAAGGGAAACAGCTGAAGTGATCGCGCTGGAGCGCGCGCACACACACATCAGTTCCAGCATTGCTAACTTGACAGCGCAGTTGGTACTTCATCAAAATAAAATACAGTGAACCAAACATCAGCGCGCCCTCCTCTGTGTCACCGTTGGAACGCTACTGAAGTACAAAGCCTATTATTTACATAATAAATAATAGTTTCGCATTCAGATAGCCTACGTTACATCTCAAATATGGAAATATTGCGGAATATTTGGATTTGTGTCGAATGAAAGAGGTAGGATACACAAGCACAAAGCTCCATTTCGCAAACAGTTGAGTGCGCAAGCCTTTAAAGTATACTCCCTTGTCAGTGAGAGATGCGTTCCGAATCAGCATATGGTCACTGTTTAGGGGGCTTTGTTTTCAAGTGCGTAACTCATGGCATTCGCTGTTCTTCTGCTGGCGCTCGCGGTTATTAAACAGCGTTGCATTACTGTGGGCACCACCTTCTGGATTGGGGTGAATTGCCTGTATTCGTTTTTCACTGAACCGAGATGTCCGTACCGTGAAGGTTCGGTACGAATACATGTATCGTGCCACCCCAAATATATATATACACAGTATATATATCTATCTCAAGACCACTGTATACTGTCTACCTGGTTTTGAATGCAAAAGCATGACTAATAAGCACGATTAATGCCCCCTAAGAAGCCCGACTGATCCAGATCAGCTGAGCCCAAAACCGGCATAATTATACAGTGCTCACTTAAGACCAGTTAATCAACTAGGCGATTTTGAAAGTATGTAGATCTCCATATTCCTGCTTGCTAAGCAGCCACAAGAGACAAAACCAGCTTGCCAAAAATTGGTCCAACAATAGGATTAACAATTTTGGATATTCAGGCAAATACTATTTGGACAAATGAAATATGAAGACTGCAATTCATGTGCTTGGCGATGTGACTGGACAGGTGGTTGATGATACAGGTTGTTAAGGTTTAGACTGTACTGGCATGTGCCAGTGTCTGTTTCCTATGTTACACTACAGCTGTAGTTGAATGACTGTGTGCAAGACAGGCTTAGACCAACCTGATTAATAAATTACTGCATTTAAATAATCAATGATACAAGAGAGGAAGATATAGGCTTCATGGCAGCTCCCCATCAAGAGTCCATCATTTTCTCTTCCTTTCAGTCACTTCTTGGCATGTCTGCACACTCTCCTGAAAAATCTTAAACCTGGATAGGCTGGTTTTAGCTGGTTTAATCTGGTCTCTTCGAACCAGCTGAAAAGCCCCAAAACCTCTTTAAACCAGCAATCACGCAGGAGTAAACCAGCTTAGACTGGTTAAAGATGTTTTCAGCAGTGTCTGCAGTTATATAACATCATATTCAGGAAAATGAAGAAAATAAAAAATAAAAATCACAGCCCAAGCACATTAGGATGCCGGGCACGGCACTTGACTGACGACATCCCTGAAAGCGTTCATTTTTCTTCGTCCGCACGCTGTTAACTGTGGCTCACACCTCTCCTCCCCTCCTCTGTCACAAACCTGAAATCAACTTAAAAATATATCACTCCTGCCACGGAGGTGAAGCTGTAATGCTCCGTTCATGTACAAAATACAAACTTACAAACAGCCTAAATGGATAATCCATTCTCAGTGCACCTCTGCCTGAAACCGAGTTAATCTACAAGATCATTTCCACAATGAATACTCAATTTTTCTGCCAGGAAATATGGGCTGCAGATTACCTCCGACAGCACAGAGCTGCAATCTTTAAGTCATACACAGTTTTATTTATGCATTTATCAGATAAAAACCCCCACCCAGTTGGAGTCACTGAGCTCACACACACACAGGCATTTTTGACAAGTCCCATACTGCCACCTACTGGTGAGAAAAATGTTGCCATCTTATTCTGCACGGCTGGAAATCTAAAAAATGCTTCCTTTGCGGATAATTTGTGTAGGTGCGAAGGCTGCATCCAATCATTATACATAAATTATTATTTTTATTTTAATACTTTTGAGATATTCACTACTAGATAGACAGACATAGATAGATAGATAGATAGATAGATAGATAGATAGATAGATAGATAGATAGATAGATAGATAGATAGATAGATAGATAGATAGATAGATAGATAGATAGATAGATAGATAGATAGATAGATAGATAGATAGATAGATTTCTGAAGAACGGAGTAATGAAAAATTCAGGGGGGAAAAAATGAAATTCAACTTTGCCATCAAAGGAATTCATTACACTTAAAATGTATTCAAATAGAAAACCGTTTTAATAATACTTCACAATACTGTATTTTTGATCAAATAAATGCAGCCTCAATGAGTATAAGAGAATTTTCTCAAAAACATTTTCAAAATCTTACAGATGCCTTATGGTAGTATATATTTATAAAATACTTTTAATAATAATAATGGTCATACATTTTTATATGCACACACAACAAGCAAAAAACGTTCTTCTAAATAATTCCAAGCAAATCCAAGTCTTTGGTCTAACCAGCGAATATGTTCTGACTGGCGGTAATTGTGTAGCGTCACACAGCATTTTCACTTTCAGTGTGGAGACTGACAAATTACTTGATGGTAGAAATGTATCGTGTTGCGCCTGGTTAGGACACGGTGTAAAGCTTAGTTGAATTTGTTCTAGATCATTAAACATGACTTTATGGTGCCTCGGAAGCCTGTCTGCTGAGGTACTTTCATACAGAAACGCTGTCTGTTCAGTAACAGACTGACTGTAGGACTTTCAACTCTCCACATTTTTGATGTCTCGCTTCTCAAACAAACCTAATTCTACTGACTAACCCATTAGCAGATGCTCTGTGACCTGAATTATGTGTATCAAATAAGGAGGCATACAAAATGTGCAGTATTAGTGACCGCCAGGCCCAAAATTCAGAAGTACAGCCCAATGATAATGAGACATTTGAATAAGTGCCATCCACAGGCATGACTGGGCAGAAATTTTGTAAATGTGAATGGAAAATACAAATGTTGGTAGCAGACTGTAATGTTTATTAATACTACTGATACATTCTTGCTGTAAAGCAGGAGAGGAAACGGCAAAATGGATACACAGCGAGGTTGAAAGCACTAAGGGAAAATACAAAACACACAGCATGACAATGTATCAATCATGTGGGACAGGGGTTGAGTTAACAGCTGGCGTTATCTCATTGACTGCTTCAGCGCCGACCTGAAACACGATGAAAAGACTCATCTTGTTACAGCAAAAAACAGCACAACAACAGTTCAACGCAGCAATAAACATTTGAATATGTATGTGTAAATGTAATTAACCCTGACAAACATGCAAAGACCAGCTGTTAAAGAAACCTCTGTCTACTATGTACTGTTACACTGAGCATGCATATAAATGACCAAAAATTAAATATAATTCTTGCTAATGGAAAAGCGTATGGTACTTTTACATAATGAATCTAATTGGCTATACAATGTCCGTCTGTGCCAGAAAAATATTGAAATACAATTTCTATTCTTCTAAATATTAAAATAGAAACTGAATATTGCCAAAAGGCTAAAAAATGAGACTGGTGACCAGGTGAAAACAACAAATCAGTGAGTAAGTACAGACAGGCAGATTAGAAAATAACAGCTAACACATTTGTAACAAACTGATTTAAAGGCTGGGACTGAGAGGAACGGTGCTGTTCACGATTAGTTTGGATTCAGTGCAGTAAACACTGTTTAAGAGGAGTTTATAACAGTTAGTCTGCCTATAGCAGCAGGGGCTGAAGTCTCTCTGGCTGAAGCCATAGAAACAAACTCTAAAACAACACAAACAGCGGTAGACAATTTTGTATGCTGCCAACATTTGAGTTTTCCATTCACGTTCACAAATTTCTACAGAATCATGCACGTGAAATCAAATCATAGCTATGTCAAAGTATGTACACAGAAACAATACCCTGAGGTGATATAATGCACATTACCATAACATTAGTGTGACTTACGTAATTCTACTACTACATAACAAAACTTTTTATTCTAAATAGCCTAACATTACATAACTATTTTATTGCATAATACTTTTTTTTAAAAAGGTACCATGGTATTTTGATATTTTTTTTATACATTAATATTTCTTGGCCAGGGATCATGTTAATTCCACAGCATTTTTAGGCATCTTGGATTAACAGTTTAAAAGTTTGGGGTGGTATGTTTTGTTAATATTTTTAATATAATATATAAATATATTTTAAATTTTTAATATAATAGTCTTTTTTTAACTTTAGTAAAAGTCTCTTATGGTCTGCAAGGCTGCATTGATTTGATATACAATATAGTAAAAACACCAATATTGTGAAATAGAATTTAAAAATATCCATCATCTGTTGTAATGTATTTTAAAATCAAATTTATTCCTGTGATGTCAAAACTAAATTTAATTTTGCCAGTCTTTAGTGTCACATTATCCTTTAGAAATCTAATACACTGATTTGGTGCTCAAGAAATGTTGACAAATTATCAATGTTTATAAACAGTTATGCTGCTTAATATTTTTGTGGAAATTGTGTTTTTTTCAGGATTCTTTGATGAATATAATATTTATTTGAAACAAATGCTTTGTAATATTATAAATGCATTTGTCACTTTTGATCAATTTAATACATACTTGCTAAAAAAATATTTACATTTTTAACATTACATAAATAATTCTTCAGCTTGAAGTTCAATCTGGAGGTGTATTTAGATGTTGTATTAATTACAATGTGCATTGGCAAATCTAAAAATCACACTTCACAAAATGCACAAAAAGCAAAAACATTCATTAACGCAGATTTAATAAATATGCAGAGCTGAATCTAATGTCCTTTTTACTGTTTGTTTGAAACTCTGAAATGGAAGGTCACAGACAAAGCTTATCTCGACTGGGACGGTCTGTCTGTATTACGCTCTTTAGGTGTTCCACCCTCCTGTTTCAGTCGCTCCAAAGCAAACCTGCACTCCTCCATCAGATAAGACTCAATCCAACCACCTGAAAGACTTCTGCTCTGTTTGAGGCAGTCAAACACCAGGTAAAAATAGAGTGAAGTGATGGAAGTCACCTCAGGTCACTGGCAGGTTTTCATAATGGGTAAAAATGAAAAGGCCCATGGGAAAAAAGGAGGAAAAGAACTGCGGCCGACTCGAACTCACCTTTTAAAACTGTAGTAATAAATAAAGCAATTGCCTCGCAGGAAAAACAAGCAAAGGAGTCGCGACTGCTCATTAAAGGCTGAATTTACACCTTTCTGCAGCCTGTACAGTTCAAGGATCCTTGCTTTGCATATGAAGGGTGTTTAAATATCCATTAGACGCCATAATTTGTCAGGCACAGCCCTACGGGCTAAAGACAGGGAGAAAAACATGCTGTGATGGGAAGGGTGGGAGAGGGTCACCCAAACACACATTGTCATATGTACACACCCTGTAGCAGAGGAGGAGAATAAATCAACCGCGAGGATACCACAGGCAGTGTCAGAGTCACTGAGTTAATGTATACTTGGAGATGCGATGCACTATGCTTGAGGCTGAATACTTCTCATTTAGAATTAGTACTAACTCAACTCTTCTGGATAAATGCATCGGAAGTCATTACAGTCAGTAGATTCAAAGGTGCTCATGTTGTCCCCTCTAACACTTTCAAAACAGACTCAAATATTCAAATATATATTTTTAAATGCAAGTCTGCACCACACAGGAGTTAGGGGTAGGCAGTATGACCAAAATCTTACATCGTGGCATAAATAAAATAAAAAAAGATATATATATATATATATATATATATATATATATATATATATATATATATATATATACAGTATTGTTCAAAATAATAGCAGTACAATGTGACTAATCAGAATAATCAAGGTTTTTAGTATATTTTTTATTGCTACGTGGCAAACAAGTTACCAGTAGGTGCAGTAGATTCTCAGAAAACAAACAAGACCCAGCATTCATGATATGGACCCTCTTAAGGCTGTGCAATTGGGCAATTAGTTGAATTAGTTGAAAGGGGTGTGTTAAAAAAAATAGCAGTGTGGCATTCAATCACTGAGGTCATCAATTTTGTGAAGAAACATGTGTGAATCAGGTGGCCCCTATTTAAGGATGAAACCAGCACTTGCTAAACATGCATTTGAAAGCCTGAGGAAAATGGGTCGTTCAAGACATTGTTCAGAAGAACAGCGTACTTTGATTAAAAAGTTGATTGGAGAGGGGAAAACCTATAAAGAGGTGCAAAAACTCATAGGCTGTTCAGCTAAAATGATCTCCAATGCCTTAAAATGGAGAGCAAAACCAGAGAAACATGGAAGAAAACGGAAGACAACCATCAAAATGGATCGAAAAATAACCAGAATGGTAAAGGCTCAGCCAATGATCACCTCCAGGATGATCAAAGACAGTCTGGAGTTACCTGTAAGTACTGTGACAGTTAGAAGACGTCTGTGTGAAGCTAATCTATTTTCAAGAATCCCCCGCAAAGTGCCTCTGTTAAAAAAAAAGGCATGTGCAGAAGAGGTTACAATTTGCCAAAGAACACATCAACTGGCCTAAAGAGAAATGGAGGAACATTTTGCGGACTGATGAGAGTAAAATTGTTCTTTTTGGGTCCAAGGGCCACAGGCAGTTTGTGAGACGACCCCCAAACTCTGAATTCAAGCCACAGTACACAGTGAAGACAGTGAAGCATGGTGGTGCAAGCATCATGATATGGGCATGTTTCTCCTACTATGGTGTTGGGCCTATTTATCGCATACCAGGGATCATGGATCAGTTCGCATATGTTAAAATACTTGAAGAGGTCATGTTGCCCTATGCTGAAGAGGACATGCCCTTGAAATGGTTGTTTCAACAAGACAATGACCCCAAACACACAAGTAAACGAGCAAAGTCTTGGTTCCAAACCAACAAAATTAATGTTATGGAGTGGCCAGCCCAATCTCCGGACCTTAATCCAATCGAGAACTTGTGGGGTGATATCAAAAATGCTGTTTCTGAAGCAAAACCAAGAAATGTGAATGAATTATGGAATGTTGTTAAAGAATCATGGAGTGGAATAACAGCTGAGAGGTGCCACAAGTTGGTTGACTCCATGCCACACAGATGTGAAGCAGTTTTAAAAAACTGTGGTCATACAGCTAAATATTAGTTTAGTGATTCACAGGATTGCTAAATCCTAGAAACAAAAACGTTTGTACAAAATAGTTTTGAGTTTGTACAGTCAAAGGCAGACACTGCTATTTTTTTGAACACACCCCTTTCAACTAATTGCCCAATTGCACAGCCTTAAGAGGGTCCATATCATGAATGCTGGGTCTTGTTTGTTTTCTGAGAATCTACTGCACCTACTGGTAACTTGTTTGCCACGTAGCAATAAAAAAATATACTAAAAACCTTGATTATTCTGGTTAATCACATTGTACTGCTATTATTTTGAACAATACTGTATATATAGTGCAGACAGGTAGACAGATAGATGGTTATTTTGGCTCAAAATTAAACAACAATGTATTATTTTTATTCTTATTTATAATATTATGCATTAAAAATACATTACTACATGATGTATTCTAGTGGCAAATGAATAAATTTCAAAATCTATTAATAACATTAACCAACTAAAAAAACAATACCATTAATGATAACAAGAATAAATTATTGTTATTCTGTATTATATTTCTAATATATTGATCTTTCTATTATTTTTATCATTAATATTTATTATATTTTACATCGTGAAGTACTGTATTTTTATTCTAGTCACTAAGTGAATAATTACATACCAAGTTGTTTTATTATTATTATTATTATACATAGTGTTATTAGTATAAAAAAATATTTTTATTCTAGTGACTAAAATACTTTTTAATTTTAATTATTAATCATTTTAATTAATAATTTAATTTTAAACTCCATTGAAGCACACTAAAAGGCAAGTTTACCCAGATGACATAAATTATAAATGGCCCCGGGTTGTTGTTTTTTGCTGATTTTTTTATATCATGTCATCTCACGGTATAAACAGTATAACAAAATATTTTCTATCATTGTGGTATATACGGTCATATCACCCCAGCCCTATTTTGGTGGCCCACAAAACAACACCCTACCCTAGTCAATTTTTGGTTCCTTTGCTGCCTCCATTTCTGAGCCTCTACAGCCCATTACACTTTTAATAATGCAACCCTGCCTCATTCTCCCTCCCATGATGCACAGCCCATCTCACCAGCTACACCTGTGATCTCACAGGCCGTAAAAGCGAATAAACAACTCGCAGTCCTTCGCTCTGTGCAGAAGGGAGGCCATTCTCATTCTCACTTCTCTCCAGACCGAGCTTGATGAGGCGTTCTGGCTAGCGTTCCCTATAAAAGCTGAGCCCCAAACCTTTGCTCCGATACAGGTTTCTGTTGAATTACACCGCAATTTACTTCACTGTTTACTAGCTCGACTATCAACGATGACGTTTCTCTGCCTTAGTGATCACTGATGAGCTGGCAGGTAGTAAACGGAGGCTGGCAGTCCAGACACAGCGCTGTGATAAAATGGAAAAGTTTAGACTTGTAGAGGAGTTTAATGTGCTGAAATGCAAGGACGAGCAATAAAAGTGCAAATTTCCTGGTGTAATTGAAATAAATGTTGCTTAATTTAGATTTTGTGTGCATAACTGCATAAAACAACAGTAAATAAAACAATATATCAGAATTTTATAGTTGGTTAAACACCAATTTGAATAAAAGCATCACTTTATAACTTGAATAATATTTGAATTTGAATAACAGCATCAACATTTGTAAATGACTGTATATGAGAGCCCTTAAAGGGACAGTTCACCCAAAAATGAAAATAGTCCATGTAACAGTGGTTCAACCTTATGTAGCGTTTGGACCAATCAGACACCCAATTACTTGTTATATTTAACAAATAATCTCTAATGCCCCCTCACCCAACCAAAGGGCCAACAATGAGGGTCTATGGAAATGCAGCTAACACCTCAAAAGGGAAGAACAGGCCCCTGCTTCCATGGCAACCAAAGACAAATCATCTGATAACACTAGTTTTATTGCTCAAAGGAATGCGGGGAGAGCAACTCTCACTCCATTTCCCCTTAGGAAAGACACATAATGCCCATAAAAATGGACTCTTCTCTAATTAATTCATATAAAAACCTTTCTTTGAATGAACACGCATATCATTCAGGTCATTGTGTATATTGTTACTGTTCTTGTATATTTTCTTTTGTATTGTACACTGTTTTATGCATGCTTATGATAGGACCACTTGTTCACATAACCTTAACTACACTGAAAATCCCGAAACAGTACTACTAACTTATAAAGATTAAGAACACCGCACTTAAAGTCTGTTAAAACGCTGATGCAACTTATAACAATTACATTTTCTGAAGTTTTATTTTTGTGTGACTCAACATTTTTGAGTAAACCCTTTTACTTAAATTATTATTTTTAAGTTTACTGAGTGATGTCACAACGTTGTTCTAACCGACATTATCAGAAGAATCCATTCAACATGGCGGATCCTCGCAAGCGCTCGGAGCAAACTTAATGGAACAACTTGTAAGTAAATCAAAACATCTGTGAACATTTCTTATTTGCTTTTTGAATGTTGTAAGAATATCATGATAAAGGAATGTTTTCATCCTTGGGAAACGCTGTTTTTACACTGCGCTGTAAAGCGTGGCATTTCCCTAGTGCTTTTGAATGAGCATTTTGAATGCTATTTTAGCATCAATGCTTGTAGTAACTTATAATGTTAAGGTCAAAGTAGGGCACTAATGTTAACATTATCCGGCATTATTTCAGTAAACGCAGTCCTACGTTTTGAATGCCGCTGCTGTTTACTGCGATGTTTAGGGCTGCGTTTCCCAAAAGCATCGTGAGCTAGGTCGATTGTTGATACCATTGGTGGCAAATGTTTCTACGATCAGCTTAGACATACGATGTTTTTTGGGAAATGCAGCCCTGGTAAATGTGATTCTATTTGGTCTGTTTTTTAAACAACTAGCTGCTAACAGTATTAACCCTTTGATGCACACGCTATGAAAACCCCTTCTAATGTACAACATGGGTCTAAAATGACCCGTATTCATTTCCCATGTTATTTCATGCTTCACTGGGCATTTTTTTATTTTATCTTTTGAAATCAGTTTATTTCAGCATTTAATATTCCCTGATCTATAAATTCCATGATCCATGAATATTCAAAATATCTTATTACAATTACTTTTTCCAAGATTTTGTGTTACTACATCAAGTTTACACACATGGGTCAAAAATAACACATCTATGCAAGCATGAAAAAAAACAGAAAGACATTTTGTTAAAATAATTATTTTAGCAGTTATTTAGACCAACACATTTAACACTTTAAATGTGTATTTGCCATTTTGTCACACATAACATACACCTATCACTGATAACCGATAACACTGAAACTGAACTGTCTGTAGTACATCTGTAGTGAATGTGACCGAATAGATGAAAATAAACTAACAAAAAGGTTTGTGCTCCTTGCACACAGGCCTGACACTGAACACCAGCTGCTGACTTGTCTGTCTTTGGCTGCTGGGCAGATCCTGGACCTCTTCCTCTTCGATTGACCTTTCTGCCTGATGTATATCTGTGGTCAGGTGGTGGCTGTGTTTTGTTTTTTTCTCCCACATCTTTCCATTGCCTCTGTAATACAGTTTTGAAGGTGAGGCCTGCCTTCCAAGCACCTCTTCATATGTGGCATGACAAGTGATTTGACCAGTTCCTTGATGAATAGCTGTCATGCATTGGTCACACCACCCATGTAATCAGGGTGTTGTGTAGTGAAGTTGGTGCAGGCCAGGGGTGGCCAACGGCTGTCCTGGAGAGCCACAGTCCTGCAGAGTTTTGCTTCAACCTTGATTAAAAACTCACCTGCCTCTAGTTTTCCAGTAACCCTTAGACCTTGATTAGCTTGTGCAGGTGTGTTTGATTAGGGCTGGAGTTGAACTCTGCAGGACTGTGGCTCTCCAGGACCAACATTGGTTGCCCCTGTTGTAGGTAGTGAGGGTGGCAACATCCAGCACATTGTACCACAGGACCATGGGCCACCCCCGTTTTCTCTGCTTACATGAGTAGGTGCAAACCATTTTTACTCAATCTATTGGACTGGGTATGAGTTTCCTCTTCAGAGGACTCATCAGACAATTCTTCAATGTCATCACAGAGTCTTCTTCATCTAGGAGAGCTGGATTTACACCCACAACTCCAGATTGACACTGTGGCACATAGTCTAGGTCATCAGCATCAGATATTTCAGACACTGTATCAGGACTAAGAACCGTCTGATCTTCCTCATCATGTAGCATCTCTACAAACATTTCAGCCGTTAATCTAGAATGTCTGGGATCAGCCTTTACTAACACTCTAGATAAAAAGTCCACAACAAGCAGTTGATCCATGTATACACTGATTATATATTGTCGCTGTCAGACATAAACCTTGTATGTCCATTACTTTTCAGAAACACTGACATAAAGGGTGATCAATAGCACTGATTTATGACAAAAAATAAAAAATAATTAAATATGAAGATACAATGTTTCTGCCTGACAGCAATGATATACACTTGTATATAATATATTATTTTGTTGACCTAGCTAACATTAGTTAGCTAAAATAGAATGTGTCAACAACAAGCTAGTTAATAGTATTGGAAATGTTTCTTTGTCTCACTAGAAATAGATTTCAAGGTCAAGGTAACCTTAGTCTAACATTAAAATATTATATCCAGTTATCTTCCACAGTACATCAAATATTTTCTGTGGTAATAAATTATAAAATAAGACTAAATGCATCAATTATACAAAAGCAGCCATGTTGGGTTGTGAAATGTGGGGCAGGTGAATAGTTCTCTGCAGTAAATATGTTCCTACTTGCAAAAAATTGCAAATAATCAAAGGTTTCTATATAGGTCTTTTTTGACCCATGTGTGTAAAATTGATGTAGAAATACAAAAATTGAGTTTTTTTTATAAAGTGAAGAAAGGAAAATAAACATAATGATTTGTGGAAATCAAAAACAAGATATTTAATGAATACCTGGAATAATAAATGATAAAATGCATTTCTTTTAAAGATTCAGCAAAGAAACACTCAGTCATGACTGAAATAACATAGGAAATTAATATGCGTAATTTTAGACCCATGTTGTGCTACAAAAATTATTTTTATTCAAAAAGAAAGAAAGAAAAAATAAGAATACGTGATGATCAAAAACAAGTAAATTGAAGAATTCCTGGAATTCTGAATGATGAAATTAATTTCTTGCAAAGATATAGAAAAAATAAACTCAGTCGGGTCACTTTAGACCCATGTAGTGCATCAAAGGGTTAATCCAAAATTAGTTTAAGGCTAATACACAGACATGAATTTTGCAATATATTGGATATTACATATACAACAGCAATCTACAAATTTGTAGTAAACCTTTACAAATTTTCTTTAATTGCAGGCTGAGCTGAATGCTGAATACTAAAAAGTGAGCCTCAACACTTAAGGTAACTTCTATTGAGTTGAAGAGCAAGTTTTGTGATGTCTCCTCACATAACAGGATACAGACTCTGCTTTTTCTTTTAAAGTTGGCCTGCTTGTTTAACATGTTTTTTTTTTTCATGATGTCAACAAGAAACGAGCTTTTCGTGCTCTCCCAGTGTACGTGTGTAAGGAGAACTGTTCTTCAAGACATGAAACGTAAGTATTGAGTCCATTAATAGAACTGCTGTTGGCAGTAAACATACAGTTGAGGTCAAAAGTTTACTTACACATAGCAGAATCTGCAAAATGTTAATTATTTTACAAATATAAGAGGGATCATACAAAATGCATGTTATTTTTTTATTACTGACTTGCCACCTGCAGGATCCTCACATGCAATAGCCTAGTAGCCGGAACAACTTCTTTATATTTACAGACGTGATGTAATGACGCAGTGCCATGCTCGAATTTCCCGCGGAAACCCGTACCACTCAAATTAGAAAACATTATTATAAGCTAACCGTTGTGAATCAGGCTAAAGTAAGGCGATAGTTTTGAACACTGGCTGGTTATGTACTTGCTCAAATATTGATTTCGGATCATTTTTAACCCAAAAAAGTTAAGGGCTGCAGCTTTAAAAAAATTTAGTTGCTTAACCTAAATTTTTGAGGTAATCGGTGTCTACAAAAATTGAGTATTCTGAACTCATCGGGTTTTACAGTGTATACCATGTTTGGTCTCTATGAATTCATCTTCAGATGATCTAATTGAGAGTGTATATTAACTGTTTATACCTATGTAACATATTAGTGTTCTAAGAATCTTTAGTAGTTTTTGCATAAACACCCAGTCGAATCACATATGCAAAATACCATGGTCTAAGGGGCTGTTTACATCTGCTCACTTCATGCTTTTTTTCTGATCGGATAGCTATCCAATCGTGAAAAGACCATGGCCCGTATTTATCAAGCTTCTCAAAGTGCCATTTTAGTCTTAAGTGCTGAGAATTCATGAAATTTACTCCTACTTCCAAGCTTAAGTATAAAAGCAAGTTATCAAATTTCTTAAAGCTAAGAATCACTCTTACTCTCCCAGTTATTTAAGACAGCTCGAGAGGTCTTTCAAGTGGTTAGGAGTTGCAAGTAGGGGCTTGTGATGGTGCTGAGGAGACAGAGACATGCGCGAATCTTTCAGGAGGAAGAATGTTCTTGAAATGTTTGGCGACGAGCAGTTAATAAACTGAGTTGTGATTATGCTTTGTTTCCTTGCCATAATGTATTCTCTTGAAAATTCTTTATTGTCAAATGTGTGTAGAATGCAAACTCCTATTAGGAATTGAACAATTTAATGTGAATTTATCTGAGAATATTCTTAAATAAGGAAATCTATTCAGTGATTGGTCCATGCGTATGTTGTCATCCAAAATCCCGTTTGTGGCACAGCAAAGTGTCGTGAATCATCTCTAAGACTGACACTTAGGATTTAGTCCTACACTTCACTTAAATTACAACTGTGATGCTTGATAATTAACTTTTAAGCGCAGCTTTGAGACAAGATTTTTTTTACACTTAAGTCAATTCTTAGCAGTGTTCTTGAGAGTAATTCTTAGAGGCTTGATAAATACGATCCCAGGTGTAAACAGGCCCTAAGACAAAGAGTCGTAAACTTTCCCTCCAAAAGTGAAAGTCACCATTGGCTCTTTGACCCCCGAGGGGTGTGACCTCCATAGGATTTAAAAGGCCTCACTTCAGTGACCTGCCTTACTTTTTAGTCTCTTCATTCGTCTCTCATCACCTTCCCATCTTGTGGTTGCTAAGTCCCAGGACAGGCGCTACCGCGCCTGGCAGGCCCTGACACAAGCCAGTCTGCTGTTCTGTTAGATACTGAGAAGATGAGGATGTGAGCTAGAACTCTTCTGGACCCTTAAGTTTTTGTGCCAGGCTTTCGGCCTTGTCTTTCCACTCGACAAAAGATCCTCGGATCTCAGCAGATGTCTCTCTTAAATTTTTTTTTTCCCACTTTCCACCTGGGAAGAAACTCCCAATCATCACCGAGCCAGAATAACATCTTTTGGAGTTCATCACCCTTCAAACCCAGAAGAACTTGAAGAACTCCAACACCACCAAACCTTCAAACCATCAAAACTTTCATCCGAGACTGCATCCGGACACTCGTTCAACGATCAAGGCAATGCAAGTATCGTACATTTAACTAAACAAAACAGGGGTTTAGTATAAGCGGTAGACACCGTTGTAAAACGGCACTGATGGTTTTTAACTCAGGTGGTTCTGACTCCTTTTCCATAACTGCATTCTCTGGTTTCTCTAATGGTTTCATTCATCCATTTTAGCTCCCCTTTTGTATGTACCCGTGAGTGTATGTATGTTTGTTTGTTTGTTTGTTAGACTAGTTTGTGTTAGCGTTTAGTTAATAAAACTCTTGTGCACAAATTACATGAGTTTCTGATTATGCCTTGCAAATTAATGTCCCTTTACGATTTTGATCCTTGCTACATGCTCTAATGCATTAATACTCTATGAAAGTATTTTCTGTGGCCACGAAAATATCCTTTCCTAGAGTTGATATGAACTTTCATTGAATGGTCGCTGGACGAACAGATTAGTTAATGGCAATTTAATTCTGCTACAGTTACTACTGGCGGCTGATATAAATAATTGTAATTAATCATAATTAATTGTAATTATTTATATACATTTCCCTTTTGAGCTGATTTGCTACACTTAACTTTATGAAGCTATGAGAATACTTTTTGTGTGCTAAGAAAACAAAAATAACCACTTTATTCTGTTTAATAAAGTCGTAATTTTTGTTTGTTCGTTTTTTTGCACACAAAAGTATTCTTGTAGCTTCATAAAATTACGGTTGAACCACTGATGTCACATGGACTATTTTAACAATGTCCTTACTACCTTTCTGGGTCTTGAACGTGTCAGTGTCTTTGCAGGGTCAGAAAGCTCTCAGATTTCATCAAAAATATCTTAATTTGTGTTCTGAAGATGAACAAAGGTCTTACTGATTTTAAATGACATGAGGGTGAGTAATTAATGACAGATTTTTCATTTTTGGAAGAACTATCCCTTTAAGCAATAATCGAAAATCTGCAGTCGGACACAAATGAGCCACATTCAAACCAGGCTAACTGGAGAGTGGGGCAATGGTAGATTTGCAGTTAAAAATACAGGCTTCAAACACCAAGTTCAGTGGTTTGAATCTTTTCATGATGGGTAATACATCTACTTATTCACCTCCCTATTTTCTGTGTGTTTGCGCATACTGAAAAAGCTGAGAAAGACAAAGAAAGAAAAAAGATTGAGAGAAAGTACCCTGCATAATAAAGGTTTGTTTCTAATCAAATGCCTGCTTATAAAATCAGAAAGTTGTATCAGGCACAATTTAAGGCAGAACAATCTAAACTGAATTTGGAATAGCAGGATCACTATCTATCAGTGAACACGTTTATTATGTTCCCAGGAAACTTATTTGTGTGTATTCTCTATCTGCACTCCATCAGTACTTAGTGTAGCACATCTCAACATCCATGTCAGTAAATCATTCGCTTTCTCCACAAAGCGGCTTAAAATGATTATTTCAATACTTCTTCAGGGAGCCCAAAATATATTCAGTAAAGATTTCATTTCTGAGAAAGTCAACTGGGTGGCATCAGTGATGGGTTTTACTTAGTGCACTGATACAATACAATGAGAAGCAAAATGAAGCTAAATTTGATCTGTGGGTAAAATTCAAATAATCGAAACAGTTGCAACTGTAATGATGGCAGATGGCCTACTTTACAAACTCTAACTCAAATGCCATTTAGAAAATTAATCCTGTCTGAATAGTGCTAACACATGATTAAGGCAATGAGCACAACTTTATTCCCTTACCTTCATCAAAGTCAGCATCGTCCTCTGTGTGTTGAGGGCAAGGGAAGCAGTTGGTGATCTCCAGCCTGTCCTCCACCACCAGCCCCAGCAGCACCCCCTGCACCACCTCACTGCCCTGACCTTCCTCCTGGTAATGCTTGATGATCTTCATCACCACCTGAAACACAGAATCACAAGCTTGAAGATCTGCTAACACTCACACTTGACTGAATTTCTGTTTTTCCATGATCTTCAAAACCTTTTGATCTAAAGGCTTGAGTGCTTAAAATATACACATATAAACTGCACATATACACATTTCTTTAAGTAACTAATAATTGAATTTATTTATTATTATTTATTGATACAAAAGTTTGAAATAATTAAGATGCTTTTCTTGTTTTTGAAAGAAGCCTCATGTTCACCAAGGCTACATCTATTTAATAAAAAAAAACAGTAAAACAGCAATAATTGTCAAATATTATATACTGTTTTCAGTTGTACTGCATAAATTTTCATTTGTACCTGTAATGAATTTTCAGCACCCATTTTTAGAAATAGTTTTTTTTAGAAATTAATGAATTTTTGTGTCAGAAAGATTTTTTAAAAGAAAATGAATACTTTTATTCAGCAAAGAGACATTAAATTTATAAAGTGGCAGTAAAGACATTTGTAATATTACAAAAGGTTTCCATTTCCAATAAATGCTGTTTAACTTTATTTATCAAAGAATCCTGGTATCATGGTTCACACAAAAACATTAAGCAGCAAAAATTGGTTTTCAAAATAATAAGAACCATTATTAAAAAATGAGCACCAATAATTACAAGTGATTTCTAAAGGATTATGTGATGTTGAAAACTCAAGTAAAAAAATATTTTATGTAAAGCTTTTTTTCATGAAATAAACTGAACTGGGAACATAAGAGACTTCTTACAAAAACAAAACAAAAATATGACCAAACATATGACTGGTGGTGTGTCTAAATATGTGTATGGTCTGAATAGGTTGAACAGTCCATCGGAAAGCATGTTCTGGAACTAAAGGGTGGACAGTGGAAGGGATTTCCTGGAAAGGTGCTGAAAGGAATTTGGTAGCAGGTGGATTTGGGACAAAATAGAGCTTAATCTTTAATCCGTAAACTTTAATACAGATCATAACCATTTGGAATTAGAAATGTCCCCTATAGATAACAGATGAGGACAGATAGAGAATGGGAAAATCCGAGAAGGCACAGGAGTGGGGCAGCGGTAATAACAGTGGATGAAATACCACAGATGAAGAGTAAAGAGTCCCACACGGCAGCGATAAGCCCAATGGCAGAGTGAAGCGCCGCGTTTTTATAGAAAAATCTAATTCATCTTCAGCCGAGCAGAGCAGGGGCTCGAATCTGTCGACAAAGCAGTATCGATCCTTGGGTCCAGGAGGCCTGGCATCTAACACAATAATAGATTTTCAATTGTGACCAACAGCAGGCACAACCGTATTTAAATCCTAACAACAACAAAAAATGTCCTATGTTAAAGCCTCAAAGGTTTCAAATCAAAATAGGTGAGAGATACACTGCTAAACTTGTGCACTGTATTCATTGAACCAGTACTGAAAGGTCAGCGGGGTACAAAGAATAGACATGGTTAACAAGATCTTGGTTCAGAAACCTTTGACATAGGTCCATGCTTAAATCTCCCAATGCTTAACCAGGATTAAGGAACCAATGTGGGGGAAAAAAATCAATACAACACACCATCCATTCATCTTCAAAGCCTGATCCTCATCCAGAGCTTGTGCTTGGAAGCAATTTCAATAAGAGCTAAAAAGACACTTATAACTAGAATCTAGAGTTCTCATAGTGGAACATCCAAAACACCTTCCTGCCTTCCTTCACAAGGTAGGTTCAAAATGCCTTAGACATTCACATTTCCAAAACAAAACAAAAATAAAAATAAAGGCCTGGTTATGGGGTAAGGCAAGAAAAATACAAAAGATGCACAAAACAGCAGGAGCCAGAACGTTCTAAATATAAGGAAACTTATAAAACAGAGGTTTACAGGGGAAAAAATATGCGTTTTTTTCCCATTATTAGGTTACTTCAGCATTTAAATTACCCACATCTACTCACTTTCTACTCCAAAAGAAAAGCTGACAGAGCCTGCTAGAGTTGACAAATTTGTCCAAAAATTTTTATTAGTGAAACTGACTATCTTCACAGTTCCAATTTCACTTATAGAATGTACATAATTATTAGAACCTCAAAAATCTGACATCAAATATTCATGGCCAATGCCCTAACCGAGAGGCAGAGGTATGAATGATTGTAAGCTGGCAGGGGTCTAGAATTCTTGGTTGTGAGTTGATGGCTGTATTGGTGGCTTGCCATCTGATTATCAATAAAACTGACAGTTTCTGAATAAGTGAGCACTTAGGCCATTAGGCAAGACTCCAGCAGCCATGCCTCCTGTGCCTTCAGAGCTAGTCAGGAACCATTTCTACTCTACAAGTGAGACACTACCCACAGGTTATCTAGCTGTGGATGTTATGATGTCAAAACAAAACAAAACAACTTTATTAATGAACATTTTCATCACAAATTTTTTTTTTTTTAAATCAAACTGGTACTGACATAACATTCACAACTAATTGATAACCTTTGCAGTTTACAAGAAAAAAGACAATGCAAGATATTAACAAAATGTTCTTGAAGAAAAAAAATCTAAAAAAATAAGATTGGTTCAAATAATCCAACTAAAACCAAAGTCTAGGACTGACCCCACTTGAGCATTAGAGGTTGAAACTAATCAAGTCATGAATGGACAATTAATAATTAAAGCATAAAGAATTCACAATATTTTATTATAAAAGTGTACTCATAATGTTTTTAGGAGAGCAGGTTTTCACAAGGACAGCTGTTTTTGTTAAATTATTACAATAATATCGAAACATTCAAATATTAATACATTTATTAATATTAACGAAAATATGTTATTTGTGCAAACAGAAAACCACAGACTAAAATGAATGAATACGACATGCCAAAATATTGGCTTGTTTTTAAGTATATTTTTGCCCGAAGACAAACACTATGACAAAAAATGTAAAAATTAACAATGACAATGCAGTAAATTTAAAAACATGCAAACACATGGATGGATGCACAACCTATCTGTGCTGGTAAACCAAAACAGAATCAAACATGGGGGCAATCCATGAAATGCCGCTGTTTTTTTCCCCAGATAATAATTACATAGATCTAGTTGATACTGGATAATGGTATATTGTGGCACAAAAGATTCTAACGGAACACAGCAAAGAAACAGCTAAAATGGAAAACAACGAGTTCACACAGCAATGTGTACGTCAGGATGTGTCAACTTTCAACAAAGCCCTTGCTCATTGTCTTAGTGGGACAAGGTGACTGGGAGAGCTACAGAGCAAGTGGCATTCACAGGTCGAAAAGAGAGTGATTTCTAACACAAGCCGAAGTCACCAGGGATCCAGAGTGAGAATGAGGCAGGCATTGAGTGCCAGTCCCTGTAGTCCATCTGTCAAGCACGGTGAAACTCAGACACTGCAAAGTCATGAGGAAGAGAAGCAAGACGGTTTGGCAAGGTGCACAGCAATCGGCTTCTCTGAAAAAAGTGGACGCATGACCTCGAGCAGATGGACATGTACTTTGTGTCAGAACAAAAACTGTAGAAGCTATTTAAGAGCTGCTTTAAAAGATGCTTAAAACTTTAAAGTTATGAGTTATGAAATGGCAATGAAATGTTTTTGGACACAAAAAAACAGCTTTCAATCGGAGTGGCGGTAGTCTCCTGTTGGCACTTTGACCTTAGCCGGGAAATGGCACAGCGGGCAATTGTGAAAAACGCCGAAGGACAAATACGAAATCCAGATTCGCTTTACTTCCTGTTGCTTGCCAGAGTCTTATTGTGTGCCCTCTGCACCAACTCAGCCATCAATCTTTTACGCTTGCTGTAGAAGTGCTCCAGGTTTACGGCGAATCAAGTTCTTCTCTCAGCCTGTTAATCTGCACTTCACAGCCCGCCGTCACTGTGCTATCGCCTCGCAGAGGGCCCTCAAGGGCCGTATATAAGCTCCACTCACATTCACCTTCTGTCACCATCTGAATCTGCCAAAAGGTTGTTGAGAGAGTGAATAACTGTGTCTACATCTTTTAAAGACACCTAAACACATTAGTCATAAAAAGCACCGGAGAAAAGTAACCTGACCGGCCAATACTGTGCAAACTGTGGATATTTATCCATTGGTATGAAGGGTGGAACCATAAACATAGAAGGGATTCAAAGCCTAAATCAGATGCATTCTTCCATTTCCATTTAAATAGGAAAAAGACAAGGTAACTCAGCATTTTTAAATGTAAAGGTTTCTGAAGGATCATGTGACTCTGAAGACTGGAGAAATGAGCGCTGAAAAAAACTTTGCCATCACAGGAATAAATTACATTTTAAAATACATTAAAATAGAAAACAATTACTATAAACTGTAATAAAATTTCATCAAATAAATGCAGGCTTGGCTTTGTGAGCATAAGAGACTTCCTTAAAAAAAAAAAAAATCTTAATTATGATAAAATTATAATGGTAACACTTTAGAATCGGGAACACATATTCACTATTAATTAAGAGTTTTTCCTCAACAAACTCCCAATTTGTTGCTTATCAAAAGTGAGTAAAGTAGTTGGGGTAGGTTTAAGGGATCTAAAATATGGTCATACAGAATAAGGCATTAATATGTGCATTAGACGTACTAATAAACAGTCAATATGCTAGTAATATGCATGTTAATAATATAATAATGTATGTAGGTATGTATGTATCTATATTAGTAAGAAGCTTATTGCTTACTAAATATATTAAAAAACTAAAAGTACTAATTTTATAATAATTTACATAAAAATATATAAACACACACAGTTTAGTATAGTTTAGTTTATTATAATACAGTGGAATGTTCCAAAGCCCTGTCTGCTTAGTAGGCAGTGGCACCCATTGATGCTTAGTTACTGCTCTCACCCTTCAGTGTGTCCAAAAGAGACTGACAAGCCAACGCCACTGTTTAAAAAGATGTAAGGTAGTGCATGAAGTGAAGAGTGACACAGTTCAGTGATTTCAGTGGATCACTGCTGCCCCCTGTTGACCATCTGCCTCACACCTGGATCACGGGCAATATTCTAGCGTCTAGGGAGATTTACTAATACAGTGAATAAACCCATGACAAAAGCATATATACATATACATTATATATATATATATATATATATATATATATATATATATATATATATACTAATATTTTTAGCATAAAAAAAGAGAAAGAACTCCTGGGGGAATCATAAATCAGAAATGATTTAAACATCGCCCTGCTATGATTCTCATGCATAAGCAGACCTTATTTCACACTGCTTAAAAAGTGCTTAGCTTTTGCCTGAAAGGTCAAAAATAAAGAGTTTCACATAACGGAGTGAGAGAGAGAGAAAGAGAGAGAGCTGAGAAGATACATATCCCTGGAAGGGATTTGTAGAGCTCTCCGTTTAAGCTGCTTACCCACCCTGAAGCAGTTGCCTCTAATCCACCTGCTTTATACATTTAGCTTATTTGTATTCATCTAAAAACTCTGTGAACAGCAGGTCTACAAAATGGAGCACAGCAACAATGTCTGATGCTCAGGTGGCTGAACCAAAAGGGAAAATACAGCAGATGGTTAATATCAGGGTCTTCCTCTATCCCTTCTTAACCCGCTGTTTTGCTCACAGGGGAGGATTAACATGAAAACTAGCATATCAATAACACCCACATCAGATGCATTTCCAGTGACCTGCAAATGCTTTTGCCTTGTGGAATAAAATGTAACAGGATCTGGTGACTTCACTAAGAAAAAGAAAAAAAATCAGATTCTGAATATTAAAAACAATGAAGATGGACAGACATTAGAGCGCTCTAGGGGCTCCAAAGACAGACAGCCACTGTCAATTGATATTGTCATTAGTACCCATCATAACCAGAATGTGTCACCAAATGACAAACCAAGATTGATTACGGCATCTATTAAAGTTTACATGAATGTGCACAAAGCCTCCTAATTGTTTGTTTCATGGGGATGGGGTTGATTACAAGGGTATGAGAAAGTGACAACAATAATCAATCATGTTCCAAAAGTTTTTCAGCCTAAAAACATTGAAATTTAATTTTTTATAACAATTTTAAACATCAAACATACTATATATTTTATACTATACCAAGTTAATATATGTTTTAAAATAGCTTTTTGTTACAGAAAAGAGACAAAAACTACTGGTCAGACATTTGGAGTCTGTATTAAGATTTTTTTTTTTTTTTTTAAGAAGTTCATAAAGATTGCATTTATTTAATTCAAAACTATTATATATCCCTGTTTTGTCAAAACTGAATTTTCAGCAGCCATTACTCCAGTCTTCAGTGTCACATGATATGTCACTAATATGCTGATTTGGTGCTCAAGAAACTTTTTTTATTATTATTCAATGTTAAAAACGGTTGTGTTGTTTAATGTTTGTGTGGAAATTATGATTATTTATTTTATTCAGGATTCTCTGATAAATAGAAAGTTCACTAGAAAATAATTTATTTGAATTAGAAATCTTTAATATTATATATGTCTTCTTTGTCACTTTCGGTTTAATGCATCCTTTCTGGAGAAAAAATAAATAAATACTGTCTTTTGAACTGTAGTGTATATTTGCTTAAAGTATATTTTGACAACTTTTTGGAATATACTTGCATTCAAACAGGATCTAAAAGTCACAAAACTTTTGACTTTTATCTTCAGGGTAAACATACAAAAAGGGAAAGTTGTACATTATTCTGAACCCATCATCTGTGTCTGTACACATTTTTCTGCAGCACAGAGCTGGAAAGACAAATGAATGATGATGTCTGCAAATACTGAGCAAAAAAACAAAAAGAACAAAACTCCCAGCGATGCATGCATGAGGGACGAAAGAAAAAACCTTGGGAGAGACAAAACCCAACAAACAAACAAACAAAAACAAAAAAAAACCTTCAGGAAGCCCAAAATGTTTCCTCAAAAGCATTGTTCCAGCTCAGAATGTGCAAGGCGGCAGATGAACCGTCAGCATCTTTAAGTTTGTGCATCAAGACACCGCAAAGAATGTTCTGGAAAGCCCACGGGCAAAAAAAAAATCATTCAAACAGCTCCAACCAACAGAAAACAGGGAGCTGAGCTTTAGTAAAGCCCCAAAAAAGGCTGTGGGGCAAGTGGATAGAAAATCAATGAAATCATTGATGGCAGCTTTACTTGAGGCGCCTTGACAGGAAACAGCTTTTTTTGGGCTGCAGCCTAAAAACAAAAAAAAAGTAGAACACTGAGCATGACGGTTTTCAAGAAACAAAGCAAAAACTAACGTTTCTGTACATTCACAACATTTCACACTCATTCCCTTAGCAGTGGGGAGCGAGAAGCTTCCATAAGCATCATTGAGTTTAATTAGGTTCAGTGAATTAATTTTATTGTGGCCGTACAAACAGATTAACTAAAAAAAAACGCAGCAAAAAAAATCATTTGACTTCTGTTCAGGCCTGTAAAACTGAAGCAATGATCTACAATCTGATGGAAGTAATTCCATTAAATTAATTATGAATAAAAAGAAAGCAGCTGCTTGGCAATTGAGGGTTTACAATAAGACATTGCTGTTTACTTACTTCATAATTATAAAAACCAGGGACTCTCAGCTAAACTCAGGGTGACTGTGATCATAAGTTAGCCCTTGTCTTTATGAGCACATCTCCAATTTCTGATAAAGTCAAAAAGAATGCCATCACACTGACAAGCTCATTACAATATCAAGCACAAAATCTCTTCATACTGAGTAACAAGGGTGCAACAATAGGACTGTTTTGACTAAAGAGAAAGATGTATGTATCCATTCATTACTATAAGACAGATAGTTAGAATCTAACAATGATATCCTCTCAACTTCACAACGGGGACTGAAGCAAACATAACCTATACAGAAGCACAGAGGGATTGAATGGGTGCTACATACGTGTAACCTAGACACATACAACACAAACAATGACTAATGAAAAATGATGGATCATGGTGATGAATATGGAAGAATATCAATAACAATGGTCAGCCTCTCTGTAGAAATTTAAACAAAACAAAAAAAATATTCGGACTATTTTTACAAAAATATCTATTGCCACTTCAGTGGTTAACATGCATTGATTAACTCATGTTAATGTTTTCCAGCTAAGTGAGCACATGCATAGAAATATGCCAGTTTAAAAAAGTTCATGTGCTTTTTTAAATGAAGTTTTAACAGTTATAATCTGTCAGAGGGGCAAACTGGAATTAAAGAGTTGACTATTTACACCAGCCATGTGACTATTTACACCAGCCATGTAAATATTCTGCACTTTAAAGTTGACAACTCTGTAGACAATTTAAACTCAAAAGTAAATGTTGCTAATGTGACCTGTGGAATTAAATTGGATAACTATAAATAAACCCCTAAATGGGAAATGATATAAAGCTAAGTGTTTTAAGTATTTAAAATATTATCATTTCTAATGTCATCCTGAAATAAACCATTTCATTTCTTAATTTTCCACTAAATGCATTTTTAACTAGCTTTAATTATTATTATTATTATTATTATTGTTGTTGTTGTTGTTGTTGTTGTTGTTGTTGTTGTTGTTGTTGTTGTTGTTTGTAGTTTGGCATATTCTCATCACATCAGTCTGCAGGTGAACTAACCAACAGAGGTTTAAACACCCGAGTTCACTTTCATTGATTCTGTTAAACGTGCTCTTACCAGTCCTTCGATCTGGATTTGTTTGACGGGAGAATCCGGGGGTTTCCCAGACGGGGTTTCTTTACGGGATGCCATCTTCACGCGCGCCGGTGATGCCAAAACCGCTACACCGGTGCCTTCCGTTGAACCTGATAGCGATGACTGAATCATTCATTGGAATCGGATCTTCTCAATGCATGGGTTGAACCAGTTCAAGAAAAAAAAAAAAAAAAAAAAAAAAAAAAACCTAACTAAAGATACAAAAAAACAAAACAAAGAGCACTAAAGAGCAATATGTGACAACAGATTTCTGTATTCGCCACATTATGGCGGTTTTTGAACTTGCAAAGAAATGAACTGTTCAAAGGAATCGATTCGCGAAAATGATTTCCCTTCACTAGAACGTGCAGCTGTAAAAGTGAACAGAAGAAACAGTTTCTACTGTGAACTGTTCCTAGAGTGAGAAAACTAATAAAATTCTGAAACTTTTCATCTAATAATAATAAATTAAACATATATATTAATTCTAGTTATCATAAATGTATTTTCTATTATTATTTATTAGATTTAACGAGATAACCAAAAGCCGTTTGCTGTTTTCTACCCGGTTCCCATTTACTGTAACCACTCGGGTACCATGCTGTTAATGTTTGAGACTGGCGTGAGCGTCGTTGAACATATTTGCACAAATCAAGAGTATTAGTCCTCACATGTTCGGATTTATTGATATTCTTCTCTTATCCAGTCAAGATAATCTATTCGTTTAAACTGTCTGTGGTTTATGTATCAATAATTCACCATGAAGATAAAACGTCAGAAACACGCGAAGAAAACCATCAGTTTTTACAAGTACAACTTTTGCTTTAGGGAACCTTTCCAAATATTAATTGATGGGACGTTTTGTCAAGCGGCGTTAAAGAATAAAATTCAAATCAAAGAGCAGTTGCCAAAGTATCTCATGGGAGAAGTTCAGCTCTGTACCACAAAGTAAGTTAATGCTCTTTTTATTTCTGGTATTTATGTCAGTGTATTAGTTGTTGTGTAATAACATTTGTTTTGTTCCGTGCAGCTGCGCACTTAAGGAACTTGAAACCCTTGCAAAAGACCTCTATGGAGCAAAACTCATCTTACAGAAATTTCAGATCAGGAAATGCAAACACATAAAAGATCCAGTTCCTGCATCAGAGTGTTTGTTGTCAATGCTTGGGCAGACAAATCCACACCACTACTTCATTGCAACTCAGGTAAGGACTCTATAACTGGACAAAAATGTAATTTGGTCAAATTAATTTTAAAATAACACATAATGATCCTTATTACCAGGATCAAGAGCTGACAACGGCCCTGAAGAAGATTCCTGGGGTTCCTCTGCTCTACATTATCCTCAACACCATGGTGTTAGACAAGCCCTCTGAGCATTCGCTGAAGCACGTTGAAGCAGTTCAGCTGGGTGAGTTGGTGAGCCCAACACAACAGTCAAGCATCCAGACTCTGAAAGAGAAGGAGGGCCTCAGCAAAGACAGTCATGACAGGAGAGGCAAAAAACGGAAGAGGAAATCCAACAATCCCAACCCACTTAGCTGCCTGAAGAAAAAGAAGAAACCCATGCCTCAGCAGCCCAAAAAGACAGACAGAGAGAAAAAGAAGCGGAGTAGACCTAAGAAGCGACGGCCTGCTGGGGGAGAGGTAGCGGCAGTCAGCTCCAATCCCACAACTGCCTAGATACAAGCCTCGCTTCTACCAGACTACCATTTATTTCTTTCTCAGCATTTTTTAGTGTAAAGTTTGTCCTTTTTCCAGACCATGCATTTGTGCCAGCAAACAACTTGTTTTGTCTAATAAACAAGTGTTTCTTTTATTATCAATACCTTGTTTTTGTGACCGTTTAAGGTATAATTATTTTAGATTAGATTGGATTAGCTATGTGCGCTGTGTTTTTATAATGAAAAATATATGACCAGAGAGAGAGAGAGTGCACGGAAAGCTGTGGTTGGCTTTGTGTTACAATGAGGAATATAGGTACAAACATTGAAATCTGTTACTATAATACACTTCAAAAATATTGATAAGTTTTTTATATATATATATCATGTATATGTTTAATAAACATAAAAACTGTTTTTAATGTTGGAAATGTTCAAATGTGTGACCCTGGACCACAAAACCATTCATAAGTAGCATGGGTATGTTTGTAGTAGGTCACCGTGATTTTGCCCACCGTTTGTAGTAATAGTCAACAATACATTGTATGGGTCAAAATTATCGATTTTTCTTTTATGCCAAAAACCATTAGGCTATTAAGTAAATATCATGTTCCGTGAAGATATTTTGTAAATTTCCTACCAAAACTTAATTTTTGATTAGTAATATGCATTGAGAACTTCATTTGGAGAACTTTAAAGTGATTTTCTCAATATTTAGATTTTTTTTTTTTTTGCACCCTCAGATTCCAGATTTTCAAATAGTTGTATCTCAGTCAAATATTGTCCCATCCTAACAAACAATACATTAATGGAAAGCTTATTTATTCAGCTTATTTATGTATGAATCAAAAAAAAAAATGACCCTCGTGTTTTGTGGTACAGGGTCATATGATTAATAATAATTTAATAATATTTATTATTATAAATTATTATTACAAAGTAATGTTTTAATATCATTATCTAATAATTATTTATGAAATTAAGTTTAAAACTCAGAATTTGAGGTGTCAGTTGAGGGCAGATGGAAGTTTATATGTAAATGTTTTTTTAACCACAAGAGGGTGGTATAGCCTCCAAGAGCACATGAGGCTAGTTCTTATGTCCAATAAGTGTGATCTTGTGAGGACTTCATTTATTAATGTTACATTACATTGATATTGCTTCCCAATGCTTTTACATGGGAATTTACCACATGCACAACATGTTTTGATGTAGGTAATTTTATCAAATTGGCTAAACTTTTAGTAGGACACTAGAATTTAAGTCTGGTGATTCATGCATGGCAGAGGTTCTGAAAGAGAACCGAAAGGCTAGACTCTCTTTTCATGGATGAAGAGAACTCGGTCCCATTCTGTCACTTTGAATGTCTGTAACGTCAAAGACTTTGTTGGTTTGATCTACTGGGTTTAAAAATAGCCTCAATTGAGTCTTCACTATTTTTGTCCCAAGTTGGGATGTATTGCTTATTTGTGCAGGTTGCTTGGGAAACGCAGAGAGGACATGACAGCATGCGGCTCCACATGGCTGCCTGGGCGGTTCACAACCATTGACTTTAGACCCATGAGTAGATTTAAGGATCAACAGTGGCTACTGTGGGAACAAAAAATATTAGTTAATACTAAAACCTGCATGGGATCAAAATCAAAGCTATGACCTGACAAATATAACTTGTCATCTATTCAGTCCACAGAGGTCCACTTACTATTTACCATCCTGGCACTGCCAAGGGTTATTCCATAGACTCCAGCTGTCTTCACTAGTACTTCCCGCGAAGCCATAGCAACTCCAGATCCACACGTCATCTATTCAACTGCATTAAACATTTACAAAGCTCATGGCAAATCAGAAACACTACAGGCGAGACTGACGTCAGTCTCTCTACGTCACTCCCTTGCACATAATACAGACTTATGTCGCATGCAAAATCAGAGTGTGCGCATGTTTATGGCGTGGTAGGGGGTGAAAGGAGGGGGTGTTTTAAGTGTCCGTCCCAGAGCGGACACACCAGTAGTGGACAGTGTGACAGGGAGATAAAACAGTGACAGAGCTGTATCTACAGCTGACAAGAAGAACAGAGAGCTCTCTGCAACTCATCAGCACTTCTAGAAACAATGGAAGTAGTTCTTACCAGACTGAGAGATTTCTCTTGTAAAGAAACTTCTTTTGATCACTGTAAAGCAGCAGTGATGTGCAGGGACCATTCCTCATCCCAAGAGGTGTGCAGAGGGAAGCGTATGGCTGGAGAGGGGGATGCAGGCCGGCTGGACATTGAGACTGCACTGGCCTGGCTGAGGAAGGAGCTGGTAAGATTTGAATTTAGTAGAGTTCACTACATTATTAGTCATTTGGTTGCAAATATGAGGCAATGTCCCACGATAACACTTTGCCTTCAGCAATGGCATGGAGATTTTTAGGAAAACAAATTCTAATATATTTTATAATGTAATATAATTATTTTACCTGGTGTAAGTCTTGCTTTTTTCAGTTATCTCTTTTGTTATATTTTGCAATACAGTTTTCAACCTCTTTCTTATAAAGAATAATCAGGAATTAATCTTTAGATGTTCCCAAAAATCCTAACTTATAAATTCTTATTAATTAAATTATTTTATTGTGCTATATTTTGGCAGGTTGTTTATTTATATTACAATGATCATTATTATATTATAATAATAAAATAAATGTTTATATATAATTATAGTTCCAAAGTGTGGGGTCAGCAAGATGTTTTTTTAAAGAAATTAATACTTTTATTCATCAAGGATCCATTAAAGTGATCAAAATTAACAGTAAAAATAATTATTGTATAATATTACAAAAGACAAATAAATGCCGATATTTGAACTTTATATTCATCAAAGAATTCAGAAACAAATATTAAGCAGCACATCTCTTCTCAACATTTAAATTAATAAGAAATGTTTCTTGAGCAGCAAATCAGTATATTATAATAATTTCTGAAGGATCATGTGATACTGAAGACTGGAATAATGGCTGCTGAAAATTGCCATCACAGGAACAAATAAAATATTCAAATATGATTAAAACAGAGAACAACGATTTTAAATTGTAGCATTATTTCACAGTTTTACTTATTTTGCTGTTTTTTATCATATAACTGGTGAGCATAAGAGACTTATAAGAGTCTCATAATATAAGAAATTTATAATTTTTATTGATTTTATTTTATTTAAATTTTTTCCTTCTCCATGTGTATAGTGGGTGTCCTGGGTGGTCTAAGAATTTCATGCGTCTCTGTTGTTGTAGACATAGGTCATGTTGTTTCAAACTCGAGTAAAATCAAAGGTCAGCTTGCGTCTTTACAACATTACTCCTCACGAGTAAAAAATTACAACCGTCTCGTCATTAACATTCATGTTGCCTCCCTTACAACGTCCCGGGGGTTAAATTCTGAGCAGGCCCATTCTCACTAGATATATTGCTTGGCATTTACAGCCTCTGTACTCATGGCATGTCATGGCAACCTTTCACACAAAAGACACCACAGAAACCCTTTAAGAGGAGCTAATATTATGTCTCATTGGTCTATATTCGTCACTTCAGTACTTCTGTGACTTCGAATCTAAATCTTGAACTATGTTTATTACTCTGGTCACAATTCCTTTTGCGATATTTTAACTGTAATTGATTTAGAAAATGTTTATGACTAAATGTCAAACACTTTGATAAGAATGGATATATGGTTGTTTAAAAATTACTTCTGGAGTCGGGTGAATTCAGGCCAGTTAGGCCACTGCTTGTTATTCCACATTCTATATTCAGCTCATTAACTAAAAGGGCTTGCCTATGACAGCATTCACAGCATATTGTTCTTTTCCAGCCTTAACACAGTTCTAATGACTCCTACAAGTTCCAGTGTTCACTTCCAGACAGCATATGCCAATTCACTCAGCTGCCCACATAAATAGTGTTGTTTTGTGTTTTCTCCTATAGGAAATCAAGTTTAAATTGAGTTCCATTAAATGTGCTTCAGTGAAATAGAGAAAAACACGTAAACACACTCAAGCAAATGTACTGTTCACTCTTATGAGCAATTCAGTGCCCAGGAAGGGTTTCACCTACTCCCAACAAAGTTCATGTCCTTTTCTCTTTCATTTTCTTTGATTAAATCTTTCAAAGCAGGTTCCATTATTAGTCTGCCAGTGTAATTAATGCAGTTTTTGGCGGGAACATTTCTTGTTTCGTCCTTTCTGCAGTCAGAAACGGGCTCATGAAATGTGCTGGAATGCAGGATATTATTTCCTCTCAATACATCCAATTAGACTGCCATGGCCACCAATAAAAAGAGCAGAAAGAGGAAAAAGACATTTGCATCTGAAAAAGACATTGCCCGTCTAAAATACTTTCAACTCCCGCTGTTGAATACAAGGATACAAACTTATTCAGTAGCCTATAGTAACATCTTAACCTTGACCTGATCGTTCTGCATGAATATGTGAATATGTTAGAACTGTAATGTTTGTTCTGGTCACTCTTTTCAGAGGCTTTGAATGTCGGAGCTTTCCCAGTGTCTCGCTGTGTTTATTTTCTTGAGGTTTAGTTTATGTTCTGGATAAAGAACAAAATGTAAATTGAGGTGGAGGATAATTGTTTCTAAACAGTTTCCCAGAATGAGGTTTGAATAGGGCCTACTGATTTTAATGTTTTTAGGCAAAAAGATTTTGATGATTTATGATGTGGATATGCAAAGTACGACCTACATCAGCTTTATATACCAGTGTGCTAATTATAAAAAGCCTTTGAGGGGGGTCACCTTTGTAGAGAAATTTCTGGCAGTCTTTAGGCGCCTTTTCAGATCCATTAGTTTGCTGTCAACTAGTCTATCTTAAAGGCGTCTTTAACACAAGATACCCTGCTAAAAATAAAAAAACAATAGAAGCCCAATAGAAACCATCACAGAAATTCCAATGGTTTCCATTAAAATACCATTATAAACCATTAGCTTTTTCCAGTAAAACCATTACAAAATTCATTTTTGTAGTGTGTTTTGGGCATTTTTCCAATAGGATTTAACATCCCACCAATAGAATCCATCGCATACCAGTAGACACCATTATAGTTTCCATTAAAACCAATACAATTCCCATTATAACCATTAAAACCATTACATTTTCTATTGTGTTTTGGGTAGGGTTCTATTGTTTTTTTTTTCAGCAGGGTAAAGCTTTTAGTTGGTTATATTTGTGAAAGGCTATTTAAATTTATACGGGTTCAGAAAGTTTGGTCAGTTTTTGCCTTGCAAAACTGTAAACTGTATTTATACGGTGTAATTTCGGTGAAATTTCGCGGGTAAAAAGGGTCCATTGTCAACAGTGTAAGGGTGCACATAATCATTTTCATATCGGCCCACTTTCTATTGGTTAACGCGGCGTATTGGCGAGACTAAAATTTGAACACGAGCGAAATCTTCGTGGGGATTGGGAATTTTTTTCGCCATCACGCGAAACTCCCCATCGCGCGGATTTAAATAACTGGATATCGCACACGAAATTTCGCTTATGGTAGGATACGTGACCGCACGTTAACTTCTAAATAATGTAACTTTTGTGGTTACAAAAATGTTAGGCTATTTAAAAACATGGTTGAAACATTTAACATAGGCCTACTTATCCCTGCTGAAAAAAAACAATAGAACCCTGCCCAAAACACAATAGAAAATGTAATGGTTTTAATAGTTATAATGGGAATTGTATTGGTTTTAATGGAAACTATAATGGTGTCTACTGGTGGATTCTATTGGTGGAATGTTAAATCCTATCGGAAAAATGCCCAAAACACACTACAAAAAGGAATTTTGTAATGGTTTTACTGGAAAAAGCTAATGGTTTATAATGGTATTTTAATGGAAACCATTAGAATTTCTGTTATGGTTTCTATTGGGCTTCAGCTTCTATTGTTTTTTTTGCAGGGATGCCAACAAAATCATAGATAGGACTATGCTATACATATCTATGAACAAAATAGATAGATAGATATAGCTATAACTCCTTGACAAAGATGATGTTCACTTTCTGCAGTGTGTATTATTTAACTGAGGTAAATTCTTCTGTAGGTATTTGCTTACACAAAATACTATTAAAATGTTTATTAACTCTGATGTAGCCTACTCATCTAATAATTGAATAAAAGCGTAAAAACTTTCCTCTGGTTTGTAGATGGAGATGCGCTCTCAGGACCAAGCTTTGATTCGCCAGCTGATGGATCTTCATGACGGCATTCAGGAACTGAAGCAGGAGTGTGCAAAAGCCATAGAAGATGAGGAAGAGGAGGAAGAGGAACCTTGTTGGGACTCTGGGAGTGAGGGTGGGGGAAGCAGTATGTCCTCCTTCTCAGGAGAAATGAGCTTTTATCCTTCTATCTACTCCTTTAGCACATGCATGAGCCCTGCTTCTCTTGGAGCCTACCTGCCCAAACGGGCCTTTAGTAGACGCAGCTCTGTGCCCTGAAACCTCCAGTTCAGATCACATGTGCTTGATTAATAAAACGTGTGCCAATATGCATGTTACAGTAGTTTTGAGTCTCACAGAAGAACAAATGATGAATTACTTATGTGAGAAATTTCATGTCATACAGGATACTGTATTTAAAACAACCGGAGTAACACAACTGCCTTATGCTCAGAACATACTATATACTATAAAGTGAAAAAGTAAAACATTTACACTGTGAAAAACTTGACAAAGTCTTTGGTGATAGACTACTATTCTACCTGAATGCACTAATAGAGATACATAGAATGCACTGAGGAAGTTTGTTTTACTTAAACAGTGCTTACATATCTGTAAAAGTATTTTCTGTCATTTCACAAAACTAAAGTGCCTCTTCAAACTAAGTGCATGACACTGACAGCAAAAGAAAGTTACCAGAATATTGTTTTGAAAGTTGAACAATGAACAACTCATTCAATTGTATTTTGAGAGTCATTGGAAAATAAAGAACACATTTTTTGTTTTTGTTTTTTCACTGATAATCTAATTTTTCTGGGACAAATATCATTAATGATATGCTATGTGACATGCTTTGACATCATACTTAGTATCATACGATAATAAAAACCTACAAACCTGAGCAATGTTGAGATTAATCATTTCATGATGCAATAAGGAGTTTAAATCAACAAGACATTTTAATAAACAGATGATGGCATGGTTTTGCACCCATTGTATATACTATGCTAATAATTCCATGTTCAAATATCAACACTTGGTTTTTCAGTGATACAGCAGATGATCACACAATCTCATTAGCAGTAAGAACAGATATGAGCTACATCTTCTATAGACAAAGCCTAGAAATTGTATCTATGCCAAGCATAAGTCTCAACTAACCTTCTTAAGGTAGTTCCCTTTACATCTGTTATTAACATGTTTTGTATCCGAATAGCATTATATATCTTATTGATACGATATTTTTAACTGCATTGCATTTACACTGTCATTCCAATGCTTCTCCAGTCTGATCATAACATCAGGGGTCAGAATCCATCCTAGACCGATGTGGTTTTATGATTACATTGTGTTTCGGATGCATTTAAACCTGTGGTCAAGTGCTTTCTAATCGTGATTTGATCACCAAAAAAAGTATGTTAATGCCAGGTGTAAAGGGAGGTGTATGTAGTTTTGAGTACAAATCTCAGCACCCAGTTTGACTGATATTTGGTCAAGTTTTCACATATATGAACATGCCAACAAGACATTTTAACAAAGTGCACTCCAGGACAGGAGAGTTATTTGTGTTCCACTCCTCTACACGCATCTGCTCGCCAGGGCATTGTTCTCTCATTAAGCCCTGCTCTGCTCTGTGGGGTCACAGGTGCTCAGTGCTGTCAGCGTCCAGGAGCAGAGATCCGTTCTCCCGCCTCAGCCTCTGAATCTCCTTATTGAGTCCCAGCAGAGTCTGAGCCAGCTGACGGTCCTGAGAGCGCATCTCCAGCTGCATGACAATCACACAGCAACAGATCAGACACATTCACATTCACATTCACATTCACATATCTATCTATCTATCTATCTGTCTGTCTGTCTGTCTGTCTGTCTGTCTGTCTGTCTGTCTGTCTGTCTGTCTGTCTGTCTGTCTGTCGATTCCTCCATCCACCCATCCATGTATCTGTCAATTTGTCTATATCCATCCTTCCATCTGTTTTTCTGTCCATCCATCCATCCTTCCATATATCTGTCTGTTTATCATCCATCTTTCCATCTATCAGTTTTTCTGTCCATCCATCCATCCATCCATCCAACCATCCATCCATCCATCTCTGTCTGTCTATCATTCATTCATCCTTCTATCTATCTGTTTTTCTGTCCATCCATCCATATATCTGTCTATCATTTACCCTTCCATCTATCTGCTTTTCTGTCCATCCGTCATCTGTCTGTCATCCATCCTTTCACCTGTTTGTCTGTCTATTCATCCTTCCATCTATGTTTTTCTATCCATCCATCCATCCATCCATCCATCCTTCCATTTATCTGTTTTTCTGTCCATCCATCCTTCCATATATCTGTCTGTCTATAATTCATCCTTCCATATATCTGTTTTTTTTGGTCCATTCATCTCTGTCTATCCATTCATCCGTCTATCCAAGCATTCTTCCATGTATCTGTTTTTCTGTGCATCCATCCATTTATCTATCCTCATCTAACCGACAAAAATCAACAAACGTAACAACCAAACAATCCATTCTAAAATGTCACTTAAGATGTAAAAGTATCAGTGGTTTGTAAACTTACCAGTTCTGATCTTAACCAAGTTATGGCTCCGTCTATTTTGGCTCTCCGAAGCTCTTCGTTTACTTGTAAACTCTTTCCGATCGGGTGAATATCTGTCTCAGCAGAGGTTCTCGGTTCTGCTGATGTTCTGAAAGCATGTAACAGCTTGTTCTTGATGTTCTCCAGAACCATGATGGACACTGAGTCCTCATACTGAGTGTCGGAGTTCATTGTGATATCCAGTCGAGCAATAACCGTGAGCACAACTGAGATCTGGTCCAAACGTCCCTCCAAAAGAATTGAGCGCTTTTATACTGCTCCAGTATTTCTTATTGCCTTTTCTTCTACCCAACTGAAGCTGCATCCATCCTTTCACACAAGTCTTCCTCCTCCTTTGGCACACTCTTCTCTTCTAACTAAATTGCAGAGATCGATACAGAGATTCCGTCCCGGATTTGAAGCATGTTTTTGTGTCTCTCTTGCTCTGGGACCAGCTTGTTTTGTCACTGTTTCTATGGCAATCCAGCCCCTCCACCCCATCCCCGTCAGTAACCCCAATAAGAATGGAGGGACATTGTAGACAAAGACTATTGTTGCATTTGAAGAACTGAAAAGATTCCCCTCCCCTTCTCCTTCATTCTGCTCCTCTAAGCCCCCATTCAAGCATTGTGTGAGAAACAGGGTGTGAGAAAGATCTCAGTCGCGTCTGTAGTGAGGCATCACTGTCTCTGTTTTACAGCAAGTTTTCTCTGACCTTTAGACTGGTTTTAGCAGCTGAAAGCTCTCCTTTTCAGTGCCGCAAACAAATGAGCGGTAGGGAAGTCGGACATCGTGTTACTCAACAGTTTGTTGAGAGCGAGAATGTTTTTTATCACTTTTGCAGATAAAGACATGGAATTCTCAGAGGAATGGAGAATCCACGTCGTTTTGGCAGGCCGAGAACAATCTTTTTGCTCTCTAGAGAAACAGGAACAGAAGTCTAGTGTTCTGCCTTCTGTTGTGTACAATGACTGCGACAAGGGAATAAGTGAGAAAAGGAAGGAGGGAACGTATTGAAAGACATGACTGACCAAATCCTATCAGCTCTTAAAGGATCTTTTATACATCCCCTAAAGAAAGCTGAATAAGAGACACAATTTGTGCATAGTGGAGAAAAAAATGCACAAATGCACTTACTTCAGTTATCTGTAGACTACGGATTAGATCTTGAACTTAATGAAGTCTCAGTGCATCCGTAAATGTGATAGATTATGCAAACTATATATTAACAATCCCTGAACATGTTGCTTGAAATAATGCAACCTTTACGCTGTGTTCAGTGGACCGCACATAAAAATGAGATTAAGTTTTCTCTTGCGATAGAGCAAGGCACAACATGACAATATAATAGAGGCTGAATGTGCTGCTTGGCGTGACAATTCGGAATAAGCCATTTATCTCTATTGACAGCCTCTGTTTCAATACTGAATGGAAATCTTCACAAAAACGTGTTCTTGTGTCTAAGAGTTATAAAGGGGGATGATAGATGTTTCACTTAATAATAAAACAAATATTTTGTAAACTTTATATTGAGTGTACTAAAACTAATAGAATTATATATAAAAAATAATTATGTAAAGTTGTTTTTTTTGTTGTTGTTTTTTTTTAGTTAGTCCAGCAGGTTCACTTCATTAGTCTGAATTACTCTTTGCAGATAAGCATAAAAAAAAATAAAAAAAATAAACAAAAATAAAGTCATGGAAATTCATGTGGGGTAAAATGTGTGTGTGTATATACATGGCCGCGGGAACTGCTGCAGCACCCCCCGCCGCAGGGACGGGTCTGAGATTTTCATTTTGGCCCTCGATCATCCCCAAGATACTTCATTTTTGTGATTATTTATTAAACTGACCAGAAATATCCCAGCAAGCAATTTTCAGTTTAATAGACGTCTAATAGCCGTCCAAACACAGCCCAGACGTCTATGCTAAAACAAGGCTAAATTTGGGCTGTCAGTGAAAATTTAATAGATGTCTAATCATAGCCCAAGAATAGACTAGACATCAGTTAGACCGCTATTGAATGCCTACATATATATACATCTAATAGACTACAAAATGGCAATCCATCCAAACAAATTAAATATACAGCTTTCATTAAGAAAAATATCATTTTTAACAACTAACTTAAGATATTTAAAAGAAAAACAAATCTAATACAAATCAAGAGCATGACAACATAAAAAAGATTAACCCTTTTGTTGGTTTACTTATTTTAACAAATAAAACAACCAACAGTGAACCAACAGTAAAGGAAATGATTCATTACTGGTTTTATTTCTTGTTTGGAGATGCTTCCCAACTGCATTCCTCAAGTCCAACTCTGTTGCTGTTTGGGCTGTTAATAGGATTTTGTCAAAAAAAAAACAAAAAAAAAACCCATGGCCCCGCCCTGCTACATCAAGCCCCGCCCCCCAGATAAAATATGTTCCCGCGGCTGTGTGTATCAAATGGTCTATATATGTATCAGTAAACCTTATTACTGATTTACATGTGGATAGATAGCTATTTTGATTAATTTCCTAGTGAATCAGAATATAAATGATAAAAGCTTTTACTTTGTAGCTTTTACTACAAAAATGATCACTAATGATGAGAAATTTTACAAAAATCCATTTTTGTATAAAGAATTTATGAGGGCTCTTTGTGTAATTTTTTTTATTAAAATGGTCATTCATATTTACAAAAAACTGTTAAAAGCAAAAACTGATCATTACATTATAAAAGGCATATAATATCATATACAGTAAGAAAATATTACATGGTAAATCAGGTTAACATTTATGATGATATGTATTAACTCACATTTTGGTATGAACGACTCTGTCATGTAGTTTTATAACAGCTTAAAAATCAAAACAACTGCAAAAAAAGTCAAAAGGCAAAAACAAGGTGCTTCTCTGTGATGTGGTTAACCATAAGCATATTTATCTGATGCAGCTCTGTCGTTTGGTGTGATCTGTCCACTTAACTTCATCAGCAGCTTGACAATAAGGCCGGCCTGGAGAAAAAAAAAAAATTTGATTAACATGGGTTAGACATTTTCACAATGAATGTCAAGATGCAAAGACTCATACCTGTTTGGTGTGCACAATGAAGTTCTTCTTGTTCTCTAAACTGTGTATTTGGACGTACTGGTCAGCCTGACCCAGCTGCCACATAAATGTCCCATACTCCAAACTGAGATGAAGCACCTGATGAATAAAGCACCATAATGTCACAGAAGATTTGAGGGATAATTTACATGCAAAAGCATCTGTCCGTTTGATATAAAGTGACCGGAATCTCACTTTTGTCTCCATGTTCATTAGATGCAGGCCTTTGGTGTTCACCCCCACATACACTCGAATAACCTTGTGGGTACTGGAGCTGGCCTTGGTGAACACCTGTCCTGTGAAGAAAGCCGCCCCATAGGTGGGGATATCCCAGCAATTCTGCAGAAAGAGTCTCTGGAGGTGGTGCATCTCTTTACTCACACCCTCACTGGTGCTCAAACTCTACAGACACACAAAGAATTGAGAAAATCAGAACAGTCTCGGTGAGCATGAGTGCAATAACATTAAAAATCTTACCAACATTTTGAAAATGATCTGAATTGACACACCTTGTACTCGTGAAGTATCCTGTTAGTCCAGTGATGTGCCTTGCTCTTAACCTTTGAGATTGGAACTACTGATTTGAGGTTTTCCTCACTGCATTAAACAAGAAATATTCATGTCTTTTATCACTAACATGGAAACAGTCATTGTCGATTTGGGGAAATTGATGAGGAATGAGCTACATACTTCAAAAAGCCCTGTTTGTGCTTCTTGCTGTCGTAGTTTCCGTAAATGATCTGCAGGAGGAGGCTGGCAAGAGTAATTAGCTTGCTGTCTGACGTTGACAGGAAGCCTTTGAGGAGGCAGTGACGAGCTTCATCAAACAGCATGAGAATGGACTTTGGATCTTCAACCTAGGAGGAAAACTCACATGAGTTTCACAGCAGGATGTAGAAGGAGACTCTAAACCATTGCTTTAAAAACACCATGTGGATCAGGTGGACTAAAAACAGATAGACAAAAGATAATGTGGCAGAAACCTTTTTTTCTATTTCTAAGGGTAGCCGGACATCTCTGCGCAGGAAGAGCTGTGGAGTTTCCCTTTGGGGATCCAGAGCGGTGAGATCAGTCACTATCTCGCTCCAGATCCCTAAGTGCTGCAAGGGCTTATGGTATGGCTTCAGCTGTAGAGCTGAAAAACACCACAAGGTCAGATTTGTCTCAATCCAAATCGAATAAGAAAAGCATGAAGAAAAATGTGAAGGTGATGTGTTTTATCAGGTGTGGTGTCTCACTGAGGTTCTCTGAGCAGATCCAGATGGTGAAGTACTGTTGTGTCTCCTGCGACAGTCTCATGCCCTCCATGATCTGCTGCACTGTTGTGTTGTTCCCATGTTTCAGTTCCACAGTCCTATACGATCCATCCATGCGATAAATTCTCACCTTCTCATACTGAAACACACCAAAACACGCTACTTAGCATCTCCAGGATCTGCAGCTCTGTGGAGAAGAAGCACTGTGTTGTAGAACATAGTGGTTTCACACTCACTGGTTTATTGTTGGCTTGCTGAAGGAGTTTCACCGTCTCCTCCCAGTTGTTCTGTTTGCTGTCTTCACATACTTGAAGAGGGGATCGTTTCTGTTGGTCCTCAATGTGCTTAAAATGAAAAGAAATCCCAAAAATAATCAAATTAATTTATCTGTTTAGAATTTAGCATCATGCCAGCTGCAACTGCTATATTCATAGTGAAAAACAAAAATATAAAAAATAAATAAACAATTATAATTAATATATACTTAAAATTCTATACTATTCGTGACCCTGGACCACAAAACCAGTCTTAAGTAGCACAGGTATATTTGTAGCAATAGACAAAAATACATTGTATGGGTCAAAATTATGTTCCATTAAGATATTTTGTAAATTTCCTACCACAAATATATCAAAACTTCATTTTTGATTAGTAATACGCATTGTTTCATTTGGACAACTTTAAAAGGCAATTTTCTCAATATTTTGATTTTTTTTCACCCTCAGATTCCAGATTTTCAAATAGTTGCATCTCGGCCAAATTACATCGATGGAAAGCTTATTTATTCAGCTTTCAGACGATGTATAAATCTCAATTTCAAAAAATTGACCCTTATGACTGGTTTTGTGGTTCAGGGCCACATTTAGTCTAAACAAGTTAAAATAAAAAATAATAATGAAATAAATCACAAAAAAACTGGTGAAAAAAATGGTTATTCATTTTGAGGTTTGTAATTAAAGTTAAAAGTGTTTTTAACTAAATTATATTACTATATTTTTATGTTAATTCATTAATTATATTAATATGATTTATATTATATTTAATTTAAAAGAATAGTGTTTTGAAGGGACAGGTTATCTGAATAAAAAAAAAATTTTTAAAAAAAAAGGAAAATTAGCATAGACAATTAAATATAAAATATGGCATTTCTCACTCTGTCTATCGCTGGGTGCTGCAGAAGGAGCTGTACGATTTCTGCATGACCACCAATGGCTGCAAAGTGTAAAGGAGAGCTCAGTTGGCCGTTCAACAGATTAGGGTTACAGTTCCCTTTCTCCAACAGAAGCTTGGTGGCCTCCACCTTTCCATGCCTGAAGCCACAGGAAAAAACATATCAATTTACATTCTAGAGGGCCTTTTACAATCAGTAAACTGGAGAGATGATGGGAGGAAAAGTGATCTTATGTTTCCGAATGAGAAAAGAGACCTAAACAAACACATCATATGTAGTTACTTATTGAAAGAAATAGGAAGCTGATACATACCAGCATGCATAATGAATGGGTGCCCAGTGGTCGCTGTCCAGCTGTTTAACTGATAAACCACTGTCCAGCAGTTTGGACAGAAGCTCAGTGTCTCCTTCACAGGCACTGCGGTGCAGAGGGAAATCATCCACCCACTGGCGCTCTCTACAGGACACAGAGTGGTGACAAAAACATGATAAACCCCCCAACAGATGTATATTTGGATTGTTTTAGTATTGAATGATCTCTGATTATATATATAATAGCTTAATAATATAACACACAGAACAATGGCATTTTAAGTGCATATACTGACTTGTCTTCTGTGACGCTGGTCATACTGTGCTGCCATTTGTCTCTCTTTGGAATCTGGATTTTGGAATAATCTGGTGCTCCCAAGCCAAAGTAAGGGTTGATGATGACTTTGTCCACCTTTATGCAAGAGTTTAATAGTTAAATCTTAATTATTGTTATAAATATTTTTATGCATTCAAGTGATCAATTAGAAAAGAATTACATAAGACAAATGACAATTGAGTTTGGTGCCAAAAGATGTTTTAAGGTTTTTAAAAGATGTCTCACCGAGGCTGCATTTATTTGATTAAAAATAAAATAAAAATAGCAACAATGTGAAACACTTTTAACATTTAAAATAACTATTTTGTATTTGAATACATTTATAAATGTATTTTATTCGTGTAATTGTAAAGTTACTCCAGTCTTCAGTGTCACATGATCCTTCACTAATCATTCTAATATGCTGATTTGGTGCTCAAGATACAAATTATACTTTTCAAATGTTGAAAAAAACATTAATATTTTTGTGAAATCAGGATACATTTATTCTGAATATAAAAGAACAGAATTTATTTTAAATAGAAATCTTTTGTGACATTAGAAATAACTTTACTGTCATTTTTGATCAAATGAATGCACCCTTGCTCAATAAATAGTACAAATTTCTTTCTTATTGACCCTAAACTTTTGAACAGTGGTGTACTTGTGTCTGTTCAATTATAGGCATGGTCTATGAATCCGATTCAAAACACAACCTACAGTTTTCTGGCTATAATCATGAAAAAGAGTCTCACTCTGTTAGTGTACTGCAGATCTGACCCATAGAGCGGGTTCTCAATGCACAAGTCGGCTTTCTCCAGGGACATCATCTTGCTCTTGATCTCCAGAGCCGTATAGCCCATGTGGAGCAGGCCGTCAGTTTGCTTGCTTTCCACTACATAGGCCGGGTTACTCACATTAGTTTTCACACGGTCTACAGGAGCAGGCCGGAAAAGAGCAGGAATGGCGTGAGGCACAGTGTGCTGCTCTGCTAACCACCTGACACAAACAAAGACATTACTTCATTAACATGTAATGTAGCAAAAAACAATTCAATAAACATTTGTCTTATAGCTTTGAGAGCATCTGAATGCGAGTGTATTTCTAAAAAAGGACTAAAATGAACTTTTAGGAAATAAAAACATAACATTTACAATAGTATTTCTCTACAGATTTTTGTCCAGTCCTACAATGAGAATGTCACCTATACCTAGTAATAACCAAAAGGCTACTGGTTATATTAAAATAATTACAATAGTTACAACAATAAATACTGCCCACCTTCCTGTTTTAATAGCAAACAGGCCACAGAGAAATGAAAATTGTTATTTCTGTTAGCATGATTAGCATGATTTCCAGTGGTCAAGGACGATGTTCAAACTTACTTGTCCAGAGCGAGTAGCATCTTTGAGGTGGTGGAGGAAAAATGGGCACTGGTTTCACTACACACACGCATAATGTCCTGAAGGCAGTAGAAACTGGGGCTCCCAGGGTGATAAACAGACTTGTTGTTTTCTACATTGGAATACAAACCATATTACGTTCAATGTTCACTGCTTTGTAACATTATTAGTACACTGTATGTATGAGTGTGTATATATATATAGTTTGAGGGCAGCAAGATGTTTTAATAAGAAATTCAGCTTTCCCATCACAAGAATAAATTACACTTTGAAATATATTTAAATACAAAACAGATATTTAAAATTGTAATAATTAATAAATAAATAATAAATTTAATAAATAAATAAATTAATTTTAGAATTAATGCAGCTTTGGTGAGCATAAGAGACTATCTTTTTTTTTCTTTCTTAAAGACCCCTGACTTTTTGTACACAAACATACATACATACATACATATATATATATATATATATATATACATATACACTGTAAAAAGTGCTAAGTTGACTTAACTTAAAAAAATTGAGGAAACCTTAAAATTATTAAGTAAATAGTAATTTTACAGAACTTGACAATTCACTTAACTTATTTTTTTAATGATCATTTACTTAAAAATTTTAAGGCAACGGGTTTCCTCAATTTTTTTAAGTTAAGTCAACTTAGCACTTTTTACAGTGTATATACATACACAGTATATATATATATATATATATATATATATATATATATATATACACACACACAACTCACTTTAATTTGCATATGAACTTTTGAGCAGTGAGAGTGCTTGCAGTCTTACCTTTGACATTGATTGGCACAATAAATAAGGAGGCTTCCTTCCCTTCGCTGTCACCATCTAACTGAAACTTCCTCATGTGCACAACACGTTTCCCTGCAGCAGAAATCATGTATGCTTTAGTGGAACTAATTAAGAGCTGATTATTGTGCCGTAGAGCTGAATGATGAGGTTCTGAAACCAAACACCTCTTGCAACGACTACTAACCTATTATGCCCTGGTTATTGGATATGGGCTTCGTGGTTTCATCTACATACTCCAGAATTGACTTTGTCCGGTCACTGTCGGCCTGAATTTTGGTCCCAAGCAGTACTTTTTTCCGTTTTTTCTCTTTTCCCTCCAGGGGAACTTCAATAAGTAAAATCTGCATAGAAATGCAGATTTAAACATGTAGATGTCTTAAAGATGAACTTGAAGACTAATGCTTCACTTATACCTCACTCACCTCATAAGATTTAGCTCGGTACTCTTTGGAGTTGAGGCTGGCTGTGTTCTTTGGTCGTATAACAGCTACAAACACTTCCTCTAACTCTTGATTTCCCATCACGTAGCTCCTCTTTAGTTCCAGCTGTCATTAATTCTTTAAACACCATGCCTGCAATTATATAAAAAACATGTATGAGGATCAAAAAAGTGACAAGTTATTCTGTTCTTTATTGTTACACATGGGGCACTTTGTAATGCTCAAAGAGAATAGTTTACGTAAAAAACAACAACAACATTATCACAGAAAGAAATTAAGTCACTGAAGTTCGGAAAAATATTTACATAAATAGCGGATTTTTCTTTTTTTGGAGTAAACTATTTCTATATCAGTTAATTCAGAAAACTAAGTTATTACAA